>OX377619.1:23370101-23970101 GCA_947397865.1 Polietes domitor | reverse complement strand
AAAAGTTGAAATGGTTGTAAATGCTAAACTACCCAGCAAAAACTCTCATTACCAAGTAATGTGGGGAATAAGGCAAAACCAAAAACCTTCACTACTTATTTTTCGGATCCGTTTCTAATTATTTTTATAAAGGGATTGTAAAAAAATAAGTACTTCCACGAACGCTTACAAAAAGTTAATATATAAGTACTGGTTGGTAAGTATGTTGGTTGACGTTGTTGTGGTTGGTGGTTTGAACACACACACAGCAAAACATGTCTAGCAACTTCAAGTTATTACAACTTCATTATATTTCAAAATTTTTATGATGACCAACCACATCTCGGCAAGCGAACGTATACACAAAAAAATACAGTTTTGTTGTCGTAACAAAAGGTACGGAACAATAAGAAGAGTGGGAAATGTATTTTCCAACTTTAACTTTAAGATTCTGCAAAAAAACTCGCATTCCGCGTAACATGTGCACACTTCGATAGACAAGAAGCAACTAAATTTTCTTCATCAATCGAAAATATCTTCGAGTGACCAATAACTACTTTTTTAGGCCATTATAAGGAGTCCATTATTTCATACTTCAAAATAATGCAGGGCGTAATGGGCTGTCATTACTAGGTAATGCAAATAATAATGAGGTGACATTACAGAGTTTTTGCTGGGTAATAGAAATGAAGCATGAAATTTAAAGTATCTTTAACATATATTCTCCTTTCTTATTTGACATATATACCGGTATGATAGGTTGGGAATAAGTATTTAAAATAATTTGTTGAAAAATTGTATCTTTCGGAAATTTGTTGTCCTGTGCAGGGACAACAGTATGAGGATATGAGAAACTAAAACGACAATAAACTCCATATTGCCTATTGTTTCAGACGTATATCATACGTTTCAAGAGTAACGACTTAAAAAAAAAATGTCGTCCGGAATAATAATTGTTTCGTTTCACATGGAATTTGTCTATTCGCCAAAATACAGAAATGTGATACAGAATATTTTTACAGTACATGGACGCGGCGCTTTTGAAATTTAATCGAAATCGGTTCAGATTTATATACAGCCCTCATATAAATGTCACTACCAATGGGTCTTTTTCCGCTCCGGACACCAAACATTTCAAGCGATTGTTTTGTTGATACAAATGTCGCCTCCGATTTGACTTCTCGCCGCCTAGAATCCTGACATCTTACAGATTTGCATTGCAATGTAATTGAGCGTGGGGGCTATCATATAGTCGGCTCGCCAGACTTAAGTTGTGCCATATTTTGTTGCTAATTACAAATATTTTGAAATATTCGTTTATTCATCCCCGAAAGATTTACGGGGCCGAAATGCCTGATGAAACTATAGAGAAAACTTTGGGGAAGATTATGGAAGGATTCCATGTAAAGCTAAGGAAGAAATTTTCAAAGTGTATCCGGTATTATGTTAGACGCATTGAAGTTTTTCATATGTTGCAAAATGATGTTTGTACAATCAGTCATAACTTTTGTTCTCCGAAAGATATTTAGAATTATTGTTTTGCATGAGAATTGTTTGTTTTTAGCTCATAAAATTAATTGAAAATTTAATGAACAATTTTGATAATAATATAATTATTTCGAAAATCAAAATAAAAGAACTAAAATTGTAAAAAAATCAAACACAGCTATAACGTAGAACGTCAGTACCTTT
The DNA here is from genome assembly GCA_947397865.1 of Polietes domitor. Lineage (NCBI taxonomy): Eukaryota > Metazoa > Arthropoda > Insecta > Diptera > Muscidae > Polietes > Polietes domitor. The sequence continues at coordinate 23,968,430 of OX377619.1, read as the reverse complement.
AAAACAAGTTATAGCACGGTCAAGTATTTCAGGAGTTTTTGGCTATTGAATGAACACACCTTTTTTGAGAATGTAGTATTTTTCCACTGTTAAATTGGTCATAACTCTTGAAAATATATATATATATATATATTTTAAATACGTATACAATATTTGTATGACAAGAATACATACACAATCTTTAAAAACAATCGCAGTTATAGAGGTCAAAAATCGTACGGAATGACTCACATGTTGTTAAGATCCAAAATGTTACCAAATAAGTAAATGGGTTTTTTCTTGTTATTAAAAAAATAAGAAATCATGATATAAAAATTGTTTGTTTTTCTGCGGAATGTTTGAAATGTTAGCTATTAAAAAATAGAATAAAATAAGTTTTATTCGATTTTCATCTATATTTCATTATTTTTATTATTATTAAAAGAATATCTTTAAAAAAATAATTTAAATAAAAAATAATAAGACAATATCCCAGTTCAAATCAAATATTGATTACAGACCAAAAAAATACAAACGAAAAAAACTAAAACAAATGAGCGTTGGCACGACAGAAGTATTGCTGGGTAACTATACCTGCATATACACATACTTACGTATGCAACTCAATGAGATGCTTGTAAGATGACATGTGTACTTTATTACTTGGTGCGATTTTTTAAACGCAAATTCGGCAAGTGAGTTGTGCTTCTCGTTCGTTTGTGAGAATCATTTGCTTAAAGAGGCCGGGTTTGATGTTGAAAAGTCGCTGCGAAGCCACCCGAATGAAACCTTTAGACAGGGTGGAAATCATGATGGTGGTAGTCTGCAGCCAAGTAATAAATGTCACCATGCCATTTGTAAATAAATTTGAATTCTATTAAATATAGATGCAAAATGGTCTTGAGCCAGCACAATATCCCAGTTCAAATAAAAAAATAATGTTTTTAAATTTTAAACTACTAAAATCCGGTATCTATGCCAAAATGAAATTCGCAACATTTGTGAAATTTACACGTCGTAATTATCTTTAATCGGATATATAAGCGGGTGTGAACGAGACTTCAAAAATTAGGGTGCAAATATTAAAGGCGAAATTTGGAATTTTTGTAAGCAACTTGTCCATTTCTTTCATATTTGTTTTCATATATTTTTTGTGAGCTCTCGGTAACATTTTCTATATTTTTATTGCATAGTGCTATTTGCTTCTCTACAAAAATAATTAACAAAAAAAATTATAAATTCAAAAACCTTTTAGATTTCATTAAAATTGTTTGCTTACAAATATTTAATAGAGAAGATTTTTTTTTATTTTTTTTGTAGGACTTTTTAAAGAAAAAACATCATAAAATTAACAATAACATTAAATAACATTTTACTTGGGTACTTAATAACTAAAACAATTATCTTGTGATTCTCGCCACATACATACACAATGAGATAATCGGTTGACAATATAATTGTCCCCACAAAGGTTCTCAAATAAATCTTCCTTCGTACAATTGTACGACTACTGGGAAAACCCCAACTCGATGTTTTAACAAAACATATATTTTTTAATTACTTTTCTCTAAAATCTTTGCCAGTCTCCTTGAGTTGATATTTTAATTAAGCAATGACAAGGTTCCATAAAAACCCTTTCCACCACTGGTCACACTTTGTTTTTTTTTTATTACTTTCATTTCACTTTCTACGAAAAAAGAAGAAAAAAGCAGAAAAAAAATAATTTTCCGACCATCAAAAATTTACCTAGCAGAGCATAACTATTTTCGGTAACCAAAGAAAAAACCTAAAAGACAAGAATAAAATTGTAAATTTTTTTATGAGGCGCGTAACAAACATTTGACTGCAGTCAGTCAGAGCAGCTCTCAAGGTATTGTTGTTGGCCAACAACAAATAAAGAGTATGTATTTTTTATGGTTATTACAAAGTACACGGACTGTCTGTCCAGTCTGCCTGTACGAACAAAGTGGCCGCAAGGACGTTTTAAGATCAAAACCATTTAACGGCCCTATCTCTCTGCCCATGTTAAAGGTGTTTAGACTGTAAAAACTACTACCGAAAACTACCGAGACAAAGCCCTAAAAGCGAGGCGAAATCATAAAAATAAGTCAAAAAATCAGCAGCACCATCTCGACAGCCATCGTCAACAGCCTAAACATGGAACATTTAACAACTCCATGTGAACGTGAGAGAGGCCAACACTCGGAAAAAAATTGATTTTAATATCGGAGATGTGAGTGACTACACCAAGAAGAGGCTATTTGCCTTCGCATATAAAACCATGAGGTTGATGTGAAATTGGACAGACGGACGGACGGTTGGACTCATGGATGTTCGTGTAGGCTTAAGTGTTGCACAGTAGCCAACCAGCCAACCCTTGGAAATTGGTCTCTGAAATCAACATAACTTGTCTGCATTCCTTCTATCCTTTAATTTTCGGGGTTTTTTTGTTTTTGGCTAATTAACATGTAAAAGCCGACAAAAGCAACAAACACGACATGCTGACTTATAAAAAGGAGTTAAAATTGTATCCGTATCCTACAATTCACGGTCGATGTTGCTGTTGTTGTTGTCAGTTTTCACTTTGTATTGACATAAGGTGCGTTTTTATGTCTTCGTCCCTTTTCTCGTTGTAGTATTTGTTGTTGCTGTTGTTGCTTCTCTGAGGGAAAAGCCGTCCGTAGTTAATTTTGTAGGAAATGCGTGTTAACTAAAGATGCTGAGTTTTCTTCGGTCTCGCTCTCTCGCTCTCGGTTATTGTTCCACCAAATGCGTGCTAGGCTCGTCCAATAAAAAAATTTATGACCTACCTTTTTTTTGGTTGTATCGCCTTTTGCATTTTTTATGATTTTTTCCCGGGAATCTCATAAAAATGTTGCTACGATTTTGAAATTGTTAAAAAAACAAAACAAAGAAACTCACGCTCAGAAATAGCGCAAAATTTTCTTTTAAACCTTGGATTTTGAAATTACAGCGTTTTTCATGGATAATTGTTGACGTTTTTCCTTAAAAATCAAATACACTGAGAGAAAATAAAGGTGATGTTTGAATTTGTACACGATTATCGTACACACCGAGAAGAGAGTATGCCGCGGATTAAGTTAACATGTATTAAAAGAGCACAAACATTTCTTTGAATGAAGTACATTTGAACTTGATTCCACTTCAGTTTTTCCTCAAAACAAATAAAATTTACTCAAACTGAGAATTTGTATGTGTTTTGAATATAATACAATCAAGGTTTTCCAAGTAAACTTTTACTCAATCTGAGAAAAATTAAAATGTCAGCATGAAATAATTCTCAAACGTTTGATGACACATTTATCATAAAGATAAAAAAGGTTTTTTTTTGAATAAAAAAAAAACAAAATATATAAAAATAAAAAAATATAAAAATATAAAAATATAAAAATATAAAAATATAAAAATATAAAAATATAAAAATAGAAAAATAGAAAAATAGAAAAATAGAAAAATAGAAAAAAAGAAAAATAGAAAAATAGAAAAATAGAAAAATAGAAAAATAGAAAAATAGAAAAATAGAAAAATAGAAAAATAGAAAAATAGAAAAATAGAAAAATAGAAAAATAGAAAAATATAAAAATATAAAAATATAAAAATATAAAAATATAAAAATATAAAAATATAAAAATATAAAAATATAAAAATATAAAAATATAAAAATATAAAAATATAAAAATATAAAAATATAAAAATATAAAAATATAAAAATATAAAAATATAAAAATATAAAAATATAAAAATATAAAAATATAAAAATATAAAAATATAAAAATATAAAAATATAAAAATATAAAAATATAAAAATATAAAAATATAAAAATATAAAAATATAAAAATATAAAAATATAAAAATATAAAAATATAAAAATATAAAAATATAAAAATATAAAAATATAAAAATATAAAAATATAAAAATATAAAAATATAAAAATATAAAAATATAAAAATATAAAAATATAAAAATATAAAAATATAAAAATATAAAAATATAAAAATATAAAAATATAAAAATATAAAAATATAAAAATATAAAAATATAAAAATATAAAAATATAAAAATATAAAAATATAAAAATATAAAAATATAAAAATATAAAAATATAAAAATATAAAAATATAAAAATATAAAAATATAAAAATATAAAAATATAAAAATATAAAAATATAAAAATATAAAAATATAAAAATATAAAAATATAAAAATATAAAAATATAAAAATATAAAAATATAAAAATATAAAAATATAAAAATATAAAAATATAAAAATATAAAAATATAAAAATATAAAAATATAAAAATATAAAAATATAAAAATATAAAAATATAAAAATATAAAAATATAAAAATATAAAAATATAAAAATATAAAAATATAAAAATATAAAAATATAAAAATATAAAAATATAAAAATATAAAAATATAAAAATATAAAAATATAAAAATATAAAAATATAAAAATATAAAAATATAAAAATATAAAAATATAAAAATATAAAAATATAAAAATATAAAAATATAAAAATATAAAAATATAAAAATATAAAAATATAAAAATATAAAAATATAAAAATATAAAAATATAAAAATATAAAAATATAAAAATATAAAAATATAAAAATATAAAAATATAAAAATATAAAAATATAAAAATATAAAAATATAAAAATATAAAAATATAAAAATATAAAAATATAAAAATATAAAAATATAAAAATATAAAAATATAAAAATATAAAAATATAAAAATATAAAAATATAAAAATATAAAAATATAAAAATATAAAAATATAAAAATATAAAAATATAAAAATATAAAAATATAAAAATATAAAAATATAAAAATATAAAAATATAAAAATATAAAAATATAAAAATATAAAAATATAAAAATATAAAAATATAAAAATATAAAAATATAAAAATATAAAAATATAAAAATATAAAAATATAAAAATATAAAAATATAAAAATATAAAAATATAAAAATATAAAAATATAAAAATATAAAAATATAAAAATATAAAAATATAAAAATATAAAAGGGGTTTTTATAAAAAAGAATTTTTTTGAAGACCGTCGCTTAACCTCTGCTTCTATGTGAAAATTAAATTCGCAAGATTTGTATCCATCATAATTACCTTCGGCGACCATAAATTTATAGTCCAGCTGGTCTGAGTTTCTTTTCACAGTGGGTCAAAATTGTCATTTTTTGGTCGAAGGGAAACAATTTTGTAAGATAATGTGTGAGAGAATTCTTATTGTCAGAACTATATAGTGGAGTTTTAAAAGTTAATTTTTGTGGGATCTTATTAATTTAACCCTTTTTTTCGAGAAAATCAAAAAAGTCCTTTCGAAGCAACATTCAAGGATTAAAATGTTTTACAAAAAAAAATACCGGAAAATTTCAATGGGGGTCTCCAAAGACACCAAAGTTATAAATAGTAAAATTACACGCCAATTTAGACAACAAAATTATCTTTTCGATCGACTTTTTTCGACAAAAAAATGTGGGTATTTCTGTAAACAAAAAATGCAAATTGGATATTTTTGCAAAATTTTAATTTTCCCGACAAATATTTTAACTTATTTTCATATCTTTAAAGTCTTATTATCCAAAAACGACAATTCTATAAACATTTATGGATAATTTGTTGTTTTTTATTTGTTTTTACAGAAATTTTTATTTATCTTTAATACAAATATTCGAAAAAAAATCAATTTTTGGACACCTTTCATAAACCACAAAAAATTTTCCGAAAAGGACATAAAGAAGTATTTTTTACTAAAATTCTTATTTATTTTTAATACAAATATTCGAAATAATATATTTTTTCCAATTTTTGGAGACTGGTCATAAACCATTAAAAGTATAAAATCTTTAATTCCTACTCTATAAAATATCTTTTTATTTTCCCTAAATATTAAATTTCAAGAGAGCGGGAAGTCCAGCGATTTTCCGGGAAAATTAAAAATCATCCCCGCACTCCCGGGAAAGGAAATAGTCCGGGAAATGATACAAGTCAGCAGTTTGATATTTATAAACCAACCTACCTGCTAGGACAAAACTGCAAACAGTTTGTTGCAATGACAGAAAATTTGCTATAATAGCAGAAAAACAACTGCAGTTAAACGGAAAGTAGTGTTTTCTGTGGGGTTTCACTTTCTTTTGTTTGAATTGGGAACTCTTTTAAGCCTTTTTACAATTTTTTTTGTAAATAACACTGTGGGACAAAATATAACTTTTTCGAAATTGACAAGGTTCTGACAACGGATTCTTATAGAGGATATGAAAAACGAATATATTTGTATCGGCGTTTTGAAAGTTTATGCACATCCTCCTTTTGCGCATTCTTATGATGAAACGGCATAGGAAACCTTGTAATCCTTACATTTTAAATGTTGGATGTGGTCAGCAATATTACTTAAAACACTGCGAGGAATATTTTAACCCTCTATCACCTCAGTATAGAAGTCTTTTTGGTACTTTTTGTGAAAAAGAGAAAAAACATTCCTAAAGCAAAGGTTTAATGAGTCAAAATGTGCTACAAAAATATGTGTCTTAGAATTCAGCTATAAGTCTCTGAATATATCATAAATGCCAGAAAAAAGGCAAAATCTAAAATTCATTTTAGGGCAATTTCGTACTTTTTTCGTATTTAGGAGATACTGAATGTTTTGGGGCGAGTTCTGGTCGAGGGGCATCGTTGGATCACACATCTTCCGAAACTAAAATGGCCAGATGGTGACAGGCAATGGCGAAAGCTGTCGGGCCACGGTAGCTGTCACATATCGGGTTCTGTATCCTTAATTCAGAATATAAATTTAAAATTCAATAATTAATTTTTCATGATTTTGTCCTCCCAAAATTTCATCAGTTTAATTTGTCATGCACTTGCAAATCCTACAACCCACTGAAGGAATATGTTTTTGTCTTCACTCACTGCCTACACAAAAGGTCAATGTCCACTCCGCTGACCACTGACCTTCTGTCTGTCTGTCTGTACGCCCTCATTATCCAAAGCAAAGAAAGATAGAAAAAACACCCAACCATCCATCCATCCGTCATTAGACGAAATTGTTACTAATTTGTCGACGACGAAACGAAAACATTTCAAACAAAACGTTTTGATTAAAAGTGAAATTAATTAATGACAACAAAAGGCCCAACACATACAGCAACAAACAAAAATTTAAATAGTTTGGGGTGGAAATGGCAAAGGCCACCCCACCCTTAGACACACATACAACGTAGCAAGCATTGCAACTTCAGCTGATTAACATCGGCCGGCAATAGATCATTATCATAAGCACAGAATGGAAAGGAAGTCGCAACAACTGTGCAAATATTTAAAAGAATGTTGCTCCTTCGATTCACTTAAATTATCGTAAACATTTTTTGAATTTTATAAGAATTTCAGGGAAGGCAAAAAAAACTTACCCTTAATTTTTGAATAGTTGCCACGATTTTCCCGTGAAAGCTGATTGAGTGATGTGAACGATGCTGCCACCCCGCCATCACCACCACCACCCACATTATCATCAGGACAATTGTTTTTGGTTGAACTGCCATCTGAACTGCTGCGACTATGACTGCGGCCACGTTTGAAGCCAACGCCAACACCAACATCACTGCTGTAACTTGTCTTATGGTGATGCGGGGGCGGCTGGTGTTGCCTGTGATGAGGCTGCCGCTGTGGTGTGGCGATGGCTCCTCGTCGTCCTCGACTGCTTTGCTGGTGGTGGCTGTTGTCACCGGCACGCATTTCATTGTCACTTTGGTTTTTTAATTCAACAAATTCATCACGTACTTTTAAAGAAGCAACGCCACCACAGCCAGCTACAACAACGCCCATATTTGTGCCAGACAAACTTTCATCAAACTCTTCGGGTTCAGCTGATTTGGGAAAATTCAACTTTGATCCTTCATCAGCAACGGCAGCAGCATTGGCATCGTTATTTGGTTGCACTGTCGTAGCTGTGTCCATATTGTCCATGTCCATGTTTACTTTGCCATATGAAACTTTTACATTCGATAAATTTGTGTTCATGTCCTCGTCGACGTTGTTCATTGTGCTGGAGTTGGTGATGGAGGTGTTGGTGTTGCTGACATCGCGTATCTTAATGTCATCCTCATCAGCGTCCACATCGTAACCAGCATCGGGTACAGCATCAGCATCATTATCGTCCACCACAACTCGCCGCTCTTTGGCTCTTTGATGAGGTTCATCAACCAGGTCAGCTAATAATAAGTTGTTGAAGCTGTTGTTGTTGTTATTGTTGTTGGAGGACGAGGAAATTGCTGCCGTATTGGACAATTCGTTCCTTTGTGTTGTTGCACAATTAGTGGGTGTCATTCGTTGGCTAAAATTCTGTTCTATTTGATTTTTAAATAATTCCGGCAAAAATTCCAACGAGTTCAGGGAAGGCAGAGGACCATATTCTGCAAAGGAGACAAAAAAAGAAAAGACTGATTAAAGAACAGAAAGAGTAAACAATAAATATTAAATTATTATTAAATGAAATTAAAATTTTCAAAAGGGAACTTTCTTCCATTCCATTCTCTCTAAACTGGATGAATATTTGATCAATTAATTTTCAATCTCAATTGAAACAAATGAAACTTTTATTTCGAAAATAACAATGTTCTGACAACTAATTCTGAAAGAGGGGATGAAAAATAATACACGTGTATTCGGCGTTTTGAAAGTTTTCATATAAAGAGTGATTTTTTTGAGGTTAGGATTTTCATGCATTAGTATTTGACAGATCACGTGGGATTTCAGACATGGTGTCAAAGAGAAAGATGCTCAGTATGCTTTGACATTTCATCATGAATCGTCTTACAAACGAACAACGCTTGCAAATTATTGAATTTTATTATCAAAATGCGTGCTCTGTTAAGAAAGTTCATTGCGCGCTTCCATTTTATGGTCAGTTTAATCGACCCACTGAAGCGGCTATTCGGGCTATTGTGACTAAATTTCGCACCAAATTTACATTGTTGGACATTAAACCACCAACACGCTTACGTAGAGTGCGAACTGAAGAAAATATCGCAGCTGTATCGGCCAGTGTTAATGATGACCACCAATTTTCGATTCGTCGCCGTTCGCACCAATTGGGTCTCTGTTACTCAAAAACGTGGAAATGCCAAAATTGGACTAAGCGGATGGACCACCTAAGACGCAGCCGCGGTCAACATTTAAATGAAATTATCTTCAAAAAGTAAATGTCATGGACCAATCTAACGTTTCAAATAAAGAACCGATGAGATTTTGCAAATTTTATGCGTTTTTTTTTTAAAAAAGTTATCAAGCTCTTAAAAAATCACCTTTTAAAAGTCATTTCAGAGGGGGATTCATATTTCCCCATTTTTTGCACATTCTTATAATGAATTGTTAGTAAACCTTGTTAACCTTACATTTTAGGTATTGCAGGTAATCTGCAATATTATTTGACACACTACGAAGAACATTTTCGTGGAGCATTTTATCCCTCTAGCCCCTCTATATTGGGGACTTTTAGACACTTTTGTGCAAAAGGGTATAAAACAACCCTTTTGCACATTTTTATGATAAAACAACATAAGAAATTTTGTGATCCTTAGATTTCAAGTATAACAAGTGTTCAGCAGTATTACTAAGATGACAACGAATAATATTTTTGTGGAACATTTTAACCCACTAGCACATCAATATAAGGGATTTTTACTCACTTTTGTGAAAAAAGCGTAAAAACACCCCATTTGGAAATTCCAGAAATGAAGCGGCATAGGAAACCATGTGATCCTTGCATTTAAAGTATAGGATGTGTTCAGTAATATTGCTTGAAACACTACGAGTAACATTTTTGTGAAACACTTTAGCCCTCTAGCTCCCCAATATAGGGAACTTCTTGGTCACTTCTGTGAAAAAGGGTAAAAACACCATCTTTGGTCATTCTTATGATGAATGGGCATAGGAAACCTTGTGATCCTTTCGTTTTAAGTATAGGATGTGTTCAGCAATATTTTTTAAAACACTACGAGCAAAATTTTTGTGGACCACTTTAACCCTCTAGCTCCCCAAAATAGGGAACCTTTTGGTCACTCTTGTGAAAAAGGGTAAAAACACCATTTTTGTTCATTCTTATGATGAATCGGCTTAGGAAACCTTGTGATCCTATCGTTTTAAGTATAGGATGTGTTCAGCAATATTTTTTAAAACACTACGAGCAAAATTTTTGTGGAACATTTTAACCCTCTAGCGCCTCAATATAGGAGATTTTTTGGTTACTTTTGTAAAAACGGTATATAAGTCCACTTTTGCACATTCTTATGATGAATTGGCATAGGAAACATTGTGATCCCTACACTTTAAGTATTTCAGGTGTTCTGCAATATTAATTCGAACACTACGAGCACCATTTTTGTGGAAAATTTTAACCGTCTAGCACCTCAATATAGGGGAGTTTTTGGTCACTTTTGTGCAAAGGGTAAAAACAGCCCTTTTGTACATTCTTATGATGAATCGGTATAGGAAACTTTGTGATTCTTCTCTTTTAAGTATGGCATGTCTTCAGCAGTATTTCTTAAAAGACTACGAGCAACATTTTTGTGGAACATTTTAACCCTCTTGCACCTACATATAGGGGACTTTTTAGTCACTTTTTTGCAAAAGGGTAAAAACACCCTCTTTGGTCATTCTTATGATGAATCGACATAGGAAACCTCGTGATCCTTAAATTTTAAGTATAGGATGTGTTCAGCAACATTACTTGAAACACTACGACCAACATTTTTGTGGAACATTTTAACCGTCTAGCTCCCCACTATAGGAGTCTTTTTGGTCCCTTTTGTGAAAAAGGGGTAAATAACACCCCTAAAAGAGGGGTTTAACGGGCCCGAATGTTCTACAAAAATATTTGGCTTAAAATTCTACTATAACTCTATGAATACACAAAACCTCAAAAATTAACTTAAATTTTAGAAATAAGTAAACACCTAAAATTATTTTTACACGATCATTTCTTACTTTTTTCGAATTGTTGTTAAACTGCCCCGTAAAACTGATAGCTAGGAGAGTGGCGTGAAAGGAAAAAATACTCTATGTCAAATTTGACTATAAGTCACCAAACAAAAGAAAGCTGTAGATATAATATATATAAATAAAATATCAGTACCAATTTGGGTATTTTGGGCCCTTTTTTGCAAAACGTCAAAAAACACCCCTAAAACGGGGTTTTAATGGGTCCGAATGTTCTACAAAAATATGTTCCATAAAATGCTACTATAAGTCTCTGAAGCCACCAAAACTCAAGACATAACTTAAATGTCAGAAAAAAGACAAAACTTAAAATTCATTCATTGGGATTGATTTTGTACTTTTTTTTCGATTTGGTACTCAACAGTCCCACAAAAAGGAATTTTAGGGGAGTGGTGTGAAAGGAAAAAATATTCTATGTCAAATTTCACTATAAGTCACCGAGCAAAAGAAAGCAGTAGATATAATATAAAGCAATAGAATATCAGTAACAATTTGGTTGTTTAAACAAAAAATTATTTACTATTTTTTTTCTTTTTAGCTCTTGGTAAGTCTATGCCATTGAGAATAAATACTCTTGCCTTTATAGCGTTCTTCAACAGGCCAACTGATACTGATAAAAAATAATTTATCTAAAATTACATAAAATACTACAGCGTGCGATAATTTTACATTTTTTCATTGTAGCTGAACATATACACAGATCGTATGTAGAAAAGCTGTGTGTACAATAATGTACAATAACTGAGTAATTCTACATTTTGGTTATATTGGTGATAGATGCATGAAATTCGAAATATTTCTAACAGATATTCTTCTCTTTCATTTGATACCCTTGCAAAGGGGTGAAAATAAGTTGTTAAAACTTATGAATCCTCCGCAAACTAAAAAATAATCAGTACTTTTTTTAAAGCCGATTCTAATCTAAAATTTTAAATGACCCACACAGTACTAAGGGATTTTCCACAAATCGTGGCACTTTTTTACTAATCCTTTTATTAAGCCATACGCGCAGACCCCATATACTTCTACAAGATGAGCCATAACTTCTACATTTATCCATGGATTTGCTTCAAACATGCCTGGTTTTCTTCGTTAAGATATGTCAGATATTTATAATATTCTGATCACGAATTCGTAAAATGGTTTTATCAAAAATTTTAAAAGAAAATCTTAAAATCGTACAAGAAAATTGTTTTCTATTTTTAATAGCTAATATTCTCTCGAAGAAATCAAAGTCTTTATGTTAAAGATCAATGGATAAGTGTAGAAGTTATGGCACTATTTGTAGACGCAAAAGATTATTTTTTAAATCACGATTTTTGTTTTCCTTTTTTGGCACAACCCTTTTTACAAATAAGACAACAGAATAATTTATTTTAGAATATTTATTTACATTTTATTTTATAAGTGATTTAGGAACGGTCTCCTAAAATTAAAAGAAAATATTTTTTTCGAAAAAAATCTTTTTTTCTGGCACGAAAAAAAATCATAAAAATATTTTTATTTTATTTTGTAATAGCTAACATTCTAATACAAAAATTGAAAAAAAATCGTTTCTATGGCTCGAAACAAAATTATAAAAAATAGAAAAAAATCGAAATAAATATTTGGCTTCTATTTTTTAATAACTAACATTCTAATACAGAAAACAATAGCTAAATGTAACATATCTATGGGTCAATTTATGAATTAGAATCTTAGATATTAAAAAATAAAATAATAATATTTTTCCGATTTTTTTTCTATGTTTCATGATTTTTTCGTGCCAACGAAAAATTATTGTTTTTTTTTATTTTTTTCATTTTCTTGCCTTAGAATATTAGCAATCCCTATTAATATTATAAAACCTTAGTGTAAGTCTATCTGTCTGTTTGTTCCGCAATCACGTGTAAACGGCTGAACCGATGTTGTTGAAATTTGCAGTACAGATAGATGTAGGTCTGGAAGGAACTATAGGCTATAGAATTTTTAAAAATTTGCTCTGTGGGCGGAGGGGGCGTGGCAATAGTGTTTTTGAGAGCTAGAAGACTGAAAATTGGTACATATATATTACTGACCACGAGAATGATAAAAATGATGCTGAAAATTGGATTTTCATTTTGTGGGCGGAGTGGGCGTGGCAATAGTGTTTTTTAAGCGAGAAGGCTGAAAATCGGTACATATAAAGAGTGATTTTTTTGAGGTTAGGATTTTCATGCATTAGTATTTGACAGATCACGTGGGATTTCAGACATGGTGTCAAAGAGAAAGATGCTCAGTATGCTTTGACATTTCATCATGAATCGTCTTACAAACGAACAACGCTTGCAAATTATTGAATTTTATTGTCAAAATGCGTGCTCTGTTAAGAAAGTTCATTGCGCGCTTCCATTTTATGGTCAGTTTAATCGACCCACTGAAGCGGCTATTCGGGCTATTGTGACTAAATTTCGCACCAAATTTACATTGTTGGACATTAAACCACCAACACGCTTACGTAGAGTGCGAACTGAAGAAAATATCGCAGCTGTATCGGCCAGTGTTAATGATGACCACCAATTTTCGATTCGTCGCCGTTCGCACCAATTGGGTCTCTGTTACTCAAAAACGTGGAAATGCCAAAATTGGACTAAGTGGATGGACCACCTAAGACGCAGCCGCGGTCAACATTTAAATGAAATTATCTTCAAAAAGTAAATGTCATGGACCAATCTAACGTTTCAAATAAAGAACCGATGAGATTTTGCAAATTGTATGCGTTTTTTTTTTTAAAAAGTTATCAAGCTCTTAAAAAATCACCCGATACATTTATCCATGGATTTGCTTCAAACATGCCAGGTTTTCTTCGTTAAGATATGTCAGATATTTTTAATATTCTGATCACGAATTCGTAAAATGGTTTTATCAAAAATTTTAAAAGAAAATCTTAAGATCGTACAAGAAAATTGTTTTTCTATATTTAATAGCTAATATTCTCTCGATGAAATCAAAGTCTTTATGTTAAAGATCAATGGATAAGTGTAGAAGTTATGGCACTATTTGTAGACGCAAAAGATTATTTTTTAAATCACGATTTTTGTTTTCCTTTTTTGGCACAACCCTTTTTGCAAATAAGACAACAGAATAATTTATTTTAGAATATTTATTTACATTTTATTTTATAAGTGAAATTTAAAATTAAATTAAAAGTAAATCTTTTTTTCGAAAAAAATCTTTTTCTGGCACGAAAAAAAAATCATAAAAATATTTTTATTTTATTTTGTAATAGCTAACATTCTAATACAAAAATTTAAAAAAAAATATTTTTGAGTAAAATATTTTTTGAGAAAAAATATTTTTGAGTAAAAATCGTTGAGAAAAAATCGTTTCTATGACACGAAACAAAATTATAAAAAATAGAAAAAAAATCGAAATAAATATTTGGCTTCTATTTTTAATAACTAACATTCTAATGCAATAGCTAAATGTAAAATATCTATGGGTAATTTTTCAATTTATGAATTAGAATCTTAGCTATTAAAAAATAAAATAATAATATTTTTCATGATTTTTCGCGCCAGCGAAAAATTATTGTTTGTTTTCAAGATTTTTTTGCCTTTGAATATTAGCAATTAAAAATAGAATAAAAACATTTTTTTTTCAATTTGTTTCTATTGTAAATGCATTTATTCATTATGCAATGAGAGTACAAATCTTAAAGGTACCTTCGGCGAAAGTGCTAATTTAGAAAAAATGTTTTAAAAAATCCATACAATATTTTAATACCGTTTTCGAGTTTAGAAAGCCAAAATACTTCAGAAAATGTTGTACTTAGCCCTTCGACAAATTTTTTGTTGTATAGTGTAATTCAAAAGAGTCATAGAGAATTTTATATCCGATAATAAGTCTTGCTAAGGAAACCAAAGGGAAAATTTTAGTGATGATAATTTTTACACGCTTTTGTCAATTAGTCACTTTACATGGTCTCCGATCCATATTTCAAGGTATTACCAACATACTGATAAACCAAATTATCCTAGAAGGTCCCCCGGACTTAAACGATTTTACAGCTTAAAACTGGTCGAGAATTTTTGAGCGCGAAATATTCGCTGTTCGCAGTGATTTTCTTCTTTCGTTAATTATTATTGCACTTTCGCTGTGGATATCCTGTAGAGCTCTCCGCGTAGCACTCCATTCCAGGCCAATGATTTTTCAAGTATCAATTACACTCTGACACAAACCCTCTATCGCGTTTTCTTCGCCGTTTGTAGTTCATGTTGAAGGACTTTTGTATTTTTTTATGCACCACATTTCCCAAAACACCAGCAAATCTGCATGATATCCTTTCGTCGTAAACGAAACAAAACCCTCTCAAAAGGTGTTGGCGATAAGAGCACTTCAGAATTTCAAGCAGAACAACAACATATTTGAGTTTTCCTCTACAACAAACACCATAGGAATTCTCTTCCCCTTTGGCCAAACACAACATTTCAGGTCACAGGACAAAAGCCCATAGGAGAGAGAAAAAACACAATGATTTATTTAGCGAAACCCTCGAGGCATGGAAAATACCGATATGCTTATCAATATGGAAACATATTTTTTTGTGTAAAAAACCAGCGCGAAAAAAACTCGCACACAACGCCACAGGATACCACCATCTCTTACGCATACTCGTACAAGGACAGTTGAGGAGACGGAACAGGGATTTTGTTTTTTTTTCTAAAAAATGGATTTTTAATGGAGTCCATAAAAAATCGTTGTTAAAAGAAAAAGCTCCAATCAGAGTTGAGTTCCTTTACGCTTTTCTATGCAAAATCACAACAAACAACCCTTAGAGTCAAATCAAAACGAAATATTAAAATGAAGGAAGACTATTCAAATCATCCCCTTTTTCACGCCGTCATAACAACGCTTTTTGTGAAACGCATTTGAATTTTTTATGTGCATAAAAAACCAAGGGAAAGGGTTGTTGTGTAAAAGGGGAACGGAGTAACTAAAGGGGTTGTTTGCAGTACATAAAGAAATACGATTTTGTTACGGCATTTTATGCTCAGGGAATTCTTTTACACAGAGTATGGTAATTTGCCTATTTGAGGGTATGAGACTTTTATGGGAATATGTTAATTTCAACCCTTTGAAAATTATTAGAATATATATTGCGAAAGGATTTTATTGGCTGATGATGACTGGTATACAGGGAGATTTTATGCTTCAGCAAGAAAAAAATGGCGTTTGTTATTTTGAAATGTGTGAAATGAACCAGGAAAAATGGCCAATTATTTAAATCTGTCTATTACATATATAATTTCAGTGCATCCACCTATCGCCTGGCTCAGGTGATCTCTCACGTCTCGAAGACCTGTCATTTTAAAAAATATTTTTTTTTCTAAATTGTCGCCAAACTGTCAATGTGTGTACCAAAAAAAATTTTTGAAAAAAAAAAATAATTTTATGTTAAAAATTTTGGACTTAGCCTGCACGGAAAGAATTATGTGCATAATATTTATGATTTTGTCATAACCTCTGAAAATTATCATTAAAAAGTCGCCAAAGAAGCACTTCATAAAATGTATGAAACATGTTTCATAAAGCACAAACCAATGAAAAGTGTCATAGGATTTATGAAACATTTCTTAGAATTGAATAATTTCCATTATTCTATTCATTCACTGAACTTTTGTCATACAAATTCTTTATAGTGAAACTTCATACCTTTTATGAAAAAGTTTAATAAATATTAATAATTTATACAGGGTTTTCCAAAAAAGGGGTTATTTTGAATCACCCGGTATTTCGGTAGCTGTCACTTTTGAAGCTTTTATTCTTTGACATTTGACAATAATAAAAATGGAACGATACACGATTCAACAACGCATTGAGATTATTAAAATTCATGAATGAAAATGATTGATGAGGCCTATTTCTAACTCGGTGGCTACGTCAACAATCACAATTGTCGCTTCTGGGGCTGGGAAACCCAAGAGTGTTTGTTGCGAAGCCTCTCCATTCTCATCGTGTGACTGTTTGGTGCGGTTTATGGTCCGGCGGGGTCATTGGACCTTACTTTTTCGAAAATGAGGTTGGATCAACAGTTGCGGTGAATGGATTGCGCTATCGAAAGATGATTAATAATTTTTTATGGTCGAAGTTGAATGGTATTGATGTGGACAACGTTTACTTTCAACAAGACGGTGCTACGTGCCACACAAGCAACGAAACCAATGCTCTTTTACGGGAAAAAGTTTCCGGACCGTGTTATCTCTCGAAGAGGTGATCACAATTGGCCACCGAGATCTTGTGATGTAACATCTAGCGACTTCTTCTTTCGGGGCCACGTGAAAGATAAGGTCTACGCCAACAGCCCAGTGTCGATTCAAGACTTCAAAGATAGAATTCGTAAGGATATCGAGGACATAGGGCAGCCACTTTGCGATTTGGTTATGGAAAATTTCAGGAAAAGGATATGGTCCTGTAAGCGTGGTCGTGGTAGCCATTTGGCTGATGTGGTTTTTCATTATTAACGGCATACCTTCCTCTTTATTATGAAATAAACATCCGATCATTTATCTCAAAAGATGGCATTTTTTTTTTTGAATACCAAAATAACACCTCTTGTTGGAAAACCCTGTATTTTGATATAAACAAAAAAATGGTCTGACTTGTATTAGTTGCGGGAGATTGGTTGACTGACCACTCCCCATCATTGTGAGAACCTTTGCAATGAATATGTGTTTGACCTAAATTAGTTTATGAACTTATGTCAGAGTTAACATAAGAGATATGAGAATTGCTAGTAGTAAACTATTCATCCGAATAGAGTCGACACACTAAAACACACATTTTATAACGTTTTATAAAAACAACAAAATCATTATTCATTATATTTATGAAAACATTTCATAACACAAATATTTTAATGGTTATGACATATTTAATAATATCTAAGAACTTTGTATACCCTACCAGCCAGCTATATAGGTCAATGTTTTGGAATAGCCCCCATACAAATGGGCCCCCAGTTTACACTATTATCGCTCTAGAAACCACATCTTTCATTGGATCTTGATAACATTTTGCAAATCATGTTATATTTCAATAAAGAATACCTACTTTGAAAGTGATCTATATTAGATTAGATCTCGAAATAATTTTGCATATCATGCCATATTTCGACTATGAATACCTACTTTGAAAGTGATCTATATAGAACAATTTTTTAATGTATAGCCCTTACAAATGCCCCATTTTAATTTTTACCCCTCAAGAACGCAAATTTTACAGCGGATTTTTTTCACATTTTGCAGATTATATTATATTTCAACTAAGAATACAAAGTCAAATACATTCGTCCATTTTTTGGAATAACCCAAATGGGGCCCCATTCTACTCTAATACATCTCTAGAAACTACGCCTTACATCGGATCATGATATATTTCAACTATGAACCGTGAGTGAGAAATATATAGGCCTATGTTTTGGACCAGGCCTCCATTCAAATGTCGGTTCGATTCATCTTATTACTACTGTATAATTTGTATTTGTCTGCCAGAAAATTGTAACAATTATCATATTTGGATATTACACTATGCAACAAAATTTTGACGTATTTTGGCTTTCTAAAGCCGAAAACGATATTAAAAAATATGTTTATGGATATTGCTCGGTTTTTTAATTTTTACTAAAATTTCAATTTTTGCCGAAGGCACCTTTAATATTTGTACTGTTATTTTGGAAATATAAGTCCGATCGGCTTATATGTTTAATTAAAGGTCGCAATGATTGCTACAAATGCTGCAAATTACATTCTTAGTTAGAAACAGTGATTTAGGAATCATCTGCAAAACAATGAGAAGAATCGTTTTTTTTTTTTGAATTTTTTGCCACGAAAAAAAACATCAAATAGAAAAAAAAATTGGAAAAAATATTTTGTTTTGATTTATAAATAGCTGACATTCTAACGCGGAAGACAATGTGAATATGCAAACAATCTATGGATAGATGTAAAGGGTGATTTTTTAAGAGCTTGATAACTTTTTTAAAAAAAAAAACGCATAAAATTTGCAAAATCTCATCGGTTCTTTATTTGAAACGTTAGATTGGTCCATGACATTTACTTTTTGAAGATAATTTCATTTAAATGTTGACCGCGGCTGCGTCTTAGGTGGTCCATCCGCTTAGTCCAATTTTGGCATTTCCACGTTTTTGAGTAACAGAGACCCAATTGGTGCGAACGGCGACGAATCGAAAATTGGTGGTCATCATTAACACTGGCCGATACAGCTGCGATATTTTCTTCAGTTCGCACTCTACGTAAGCGTGTTGGTGGTTTAATGTCCAACAATGTAAATTTGGTGCGAAATTTAGTCACAATAGCCCGAATAGCCGCTTCAGTGGGTCGATTAAACTGACCATAAAATGGAAGCGCGCAATGAACTTTCTTAACAGAGTACGCATTTTGATAATAAAATTCAATAATTTGCAAGCGTTGTTCGTTTGTAAGACGATTCATGATGAAATGTCAAAGCATACTGAGCATCTTTCTCTTTGACACCATGTCTGAAATCCCACGTGATCTGTCAAATACTAATGCATGAAAATCCTAACCTCAAAAAAATCACTCTTTACAAGTTATGACACTCCATGTAGACACATACGGATTTTTTAAAAACTTGTATTTTTTGCAAATTTGAAAGTAGAATATTCATATTACAGCTTCAAATAGCTGGGATCTATGAATAAATGCCCTTATTGTAGAAGTAAGTGAATTTCAAAATGGGCCATTTTTACAAAGTTTTTGCTTTAATTGAGTCAAATGTGAAGTACTTTTACAAGAAGAACCATAACTTCTACATTTATTTATATATTTTCTTCAAATAAATCGCATTTTCTTCGTTAAGATGCCCGTTATTACAAACTACAATATAAATATTATGTTTTCTAAATTGTACATGGCGTTTTCACGCTATTAAAACTAAAATTAAAAAATCAAGATTTTTTTAAATTCTTTTGTATCGACAAAGACGGTCATAACTTCTAGATTTATCCATAGATCTCTTACATATTGGCATCGTCTTCCGCGTTAGAATGCTAACTATTTAAAAATAAAACAAAATACTTTTTTAGATTTTTTCAATTTTTTAAGATTTGTTCGTTTCAAAATATTTTTTTTTTCCAAAAAAATAGTTATGTGCTCAATATTCAAAAATAGAACAAAAAAATATTTCCCGTTTTTTGTTTGCTATTTTTTATGATTTCTTTCGTAAAATAAAAAAAATTGGAAAAAAATCCTCATTTTTTCTATTTTTTGATCCATCAAAATAATTTTTTTTTCGCTAAAAAATAATTTTGTTCTCAATTTTCTTCAATTTTTCTTCCTTATAATGTTAGCTATTCAAAAATAGAACAAAATATAATTTTCCGATTTTTCGTTTGTTATTTTTTTAAATTATGTTCAAAAAACAATGTTTCTCATTTTTTTGGGAGATTGAAAGTGAAATTTCCAACATTTGTAGCCATCATAATTACCATTAATTGATCATATAAGCGGTTATGATCGGATATATAGTTCCAAAAATAAAAGTACAAATATTAAAGGAACTTGGAGAAAATTAAAAAAATAATTTCGCAAAAATAAATGTCGCAAAAATTATTTTGTTTGCAATTTTCTTCGTTATAATGTTAGCTATTCAAAAATAGAACAAAATAAATTTTCCGAATTTTTTGCTATTTTTATGATTTTTTTCGAAAAATATATATATTTTTAAAATTAATTAATTTTTGGAGTCTGTTCCAACATTTGTAGCCATCATAATTACCTTTAATTGAACATATAACATATTTGTTTTTTTACTTGTAAAGCACTGTGAAAGTGAAATTTCCAACATTTGTAGCCATCATAATTAACTTCAATTGAACATATAATCGGGATATTTCCCAAAATATTTGTAAAAAAAAATAAAAAAATATCCGTATAAATTTTTAATTTCATTTTCGAATTTAGAAAGCCGAAATATATCAGATAATGTTATACATAGACTTTCGCCAACATTTTTGTTGCATAGTGGAAAGAATTTAATATTGTCTTCGTTGTTTCTTGAATGTTTGTGTTTCTCACCAAAAAATTTTGAGATATTTCAGATTCAAAATCTGAAAGAAAACTATGTTTTCAAGTGATTGATTGGAACAACTTGTTTCATCTGAGATCACTGAAAAAAACAAGAATTCTATTTTAAAAACAAAACGTTTCCTTACATACACCTGAACAACAGAGAATATTCTTCAAGAACAACAAGAGATAGATGGATGGATAATCCATCTCTGGACGATCGCTAATAAATCACAAAACACACTTTGTTGCCATCACTAATATTTCAAATGTAACGGTATCAAGGGGACACACAAAAGGACACGATACTAAATTGTTTTAATTTCCTAGAATTTCCTCTATCATGGCACACCATAAAAGTGATCTTCAAATAATCCAGCAAAACAACAATACCTGGCCGAAACCCGAAATCATGATGAATGAAACCAGAAAATGTTGACGGCTTTTTAGGAACTACAAAAAACGAAAACAAATAATTATTACACATTATTTACCGTTGTTGCATCAAAAGGATCACAAACAGGTCGACGGCGATCGAGAAGGTCGTTCGTTTCAAGGAAATTCCAACACAAGGACACAATGCCAGGAAGCCAAAAAAACCACCCAAATTTTATTGTGTGACAGTGTTGGCGTGTCAGTTTTTTCGGGAATAAAGGACACATAAATTTATGTCACAGGACATTCGAATACATCACACAGTTTTTGTGTGTGCGTTTGGTGTGTTATAATTAAATGCTTTTTGGCCATTCTTAGGAACCTGCAAAAATCAAATGTTATATAAAAACCTGCAGAACGCTGCAAACAACACAAATGATTTCTTTTCCAAAAAATCATTTCTAAAGCCCTTTTGTCATCCTCGAAGAACAAATCGAAACAATTGAGCGAGGGAAGCATCTTTGAATCTTTTGATTCCAAACTAATGAAGTGCATACAAGAGAATGGAATTGAATAGAAAGAATGGCAGCGGCAGCCAGGTGTAAGCCAGGACCTATCTAGCTGGCGAGAGATACCGCAAGGTATAACAACAATAAAGCGAATGCACGGGATATTGCCAAAGGTAGAGACAGTGCCCAGGATGCCTGCCATACAGAGCGAGAGAGAGTGCACTGTTCAGCGTGGGAACTGCATCTTGCGCAAAATAAGGCTACAGGTCTCCGTCTCCGTTTGGATACGCTTTTATAGTTTCTATAAACAGTTGTCTTTTTGTCTAATTTCACATAAAGGGCTAATGCAAAAAAGCGGGATTTTTCCAGAGATGCGATGGATGGATGGATGGAAAATGTCTGTTCGAAAATCACCTCACACTGTGTTAGTTGGTGAATTCCATTAGAGGCTGAATAAATAGAAACAAACGGAATTCTTTTGTTATGACTGAAAAAGAAAATAATACATAAAATCTAGAAGCATATAGAAAACTTTTCATATAAATCCATCCTTGAAAAGGCTTGGCAAAAAAATGTGAGTTACTCTTTGTAACGATTTCGGGTGTATATACAATACAAATTTGCAAAAGCGCCACTGATAAGTTATCCTCACACAGTATACTGATATACGAAACTGACCAAGGTGTGTATAGAATTGAGTGCACCTCTCCCACTTTCCATATTACCAAACAAAAATATCCATCGTAAGAAGAAAAGACTTAATCGAAATAGCTGGAATGTATTAAATTCGAAATAGAAAAAAGTTGATTATATATAAGTCTCTACATATCTGTAATATAGAGTGGACCATTTAACATTTTGAATTTGAACTACCCATTACTTGGAATTTGAAAGGTAGAAAAATATTAATTTTTATTTTTAGGTTTATGTTTGACATTTGCAAAATGGACTCGAACAAAATTGTGAAATATTAAAAACTTACTTCCAAAGTAGTGAGTCTTTATAAGTTTCCATTACTTAAAGTAGTTTTAAATTAACGAAGTAAATAAAAAATAAGCAAAGAAGTTCCTCAAATCTCTTTTTAAAAATAAACAAGTAAAAATGGCGTTAAGTTCGGCCGGGCTGAACTTTATATACCCTCCACCATGGATTGCATTTCACAGAGGATGTCGATTTTCGTAGAAGTGCAGTAATATTACAGGAAAATATAAATTTTTTAATATAGCCAAATTAAAACAAATACAAATATTAAAAAATAATTTAATAAATAAATATAATATTTTAATTATTTGAAACCACGCTTATAAGGTAATGCTACCAATACGTCAATTCAAAAAATAAATATTCCTATATTTATATTTTCAAAGCTATAAATATTGGTGGATAGTGGGTGCTACAATTGGTAGTACAAATTTTGAAAATCCATTATCAGACGTACATAGTGCAAAATAACCTAACTTCATGATTCAACCAATTTTTTGCCGTAAAAGAAAAAGTACGAATTTGGAAAAAAAACTTTTTATTTTGCGTGTCTATGCAGTCAATGGAATGTATACTCAGAATTTCATGACTCTAGCTGCGGTCAATTGGTTGGTACTATCTGTACCCCCTTTTTCATTTTAACCCCAAGAAGTACGAATATCGAAAAATCCGTTTATTTTACGTGTCTACGCATTCAGAGGAATGTATACACCGAATTTCATCAATCTAGCTGTAGTCGTTTAGTTGGTACTATTTTTATCCCCCTGTTCCATTGTATCCCTTGAAAGTACGAACTTGGAAAAAACCTATTATTTTTCATGTCATCGTAGTCAAAGGAATATATACTCCGAATTTCATGACCCTAGCTGCGGTCATTTGATTGGTACTATTTTTATCCCCTTTTTTCATTTTACCCCCAAAAAAGTACGAATTTCGAAAAATCTGTTTATTGTCCGTGTCTACGCAGTCAGAGGAATGTATACTCCGAATTTAATGACTCTAGCTGCGTTCATTTGATTGGTACTATTTTTATCCCCTTTTTTCATTTTAACCCAAAAAGTACGAATTTTGAAAAATCCGTGTATTTTACTTGGCTATGCAATCTGAGGAATGTATACACCGAATTTCATTATTTTAGGTACAGCCGTTTGGTTGGTACCATTTTTATCCCTCTATTCCCATTTTACCATTTAAAAGTACGAATTTGGAAAAAATACTTTTATATTATTTATCTATTCAATTAGAGGAATGTACACACCTAATTTCGTGTTTCTAGCTGTTGTCGTTTAATAAGTACCATTTTTATGCCTGTTTTGCCCCATTTCACCCCCTACAAATAATAATCACTTTAATGGTGAACGTTTTTGCCATAAGGGGAATGCCCATACCAAATATCAAGCAAATATAAACAGACATATTCAAATACATATTCATTTTTCCCTTTGGGCCGATTTCGCCCCGTCTCAATCCCAACCGATCTACGACTATAAGACATATTTATAGAAAATTTGAAAGCTCTAGCTCCTTTCGTTTAGATGCTAGCGTGCTTTCACGTCTTAGAAGTTTATGACGATCAAGAATATATATACTTTATAGGGTCTCAGGTCGATATTTCAAGGTGTTACAAACGGAAGGACAGATTAAAGTACGAAGAAAATTATTATAAAAAAAAATCGCAACATTTTATGACGTTTTTGGACCATCAAAAATTGGGAATTTTGCATATAATCACCTTTAAAACTTTAATATATATAAATTATATTTTTATGTTTTGGAAAAAAATAAAATTCGCAGGACTCCCCAGCAATTCAGAAAGTACAAGATTATTTAGTTCCGTATAAATGAACGAACCTACAAAATCAATTTGTTTTGCATAAACCAACGCCAACTCTCTGGAGCCCAATCAACTATATCTGCGGAAATATCTTTACCATATTTTCTTACTTGGACTGTTACCTTTAAAACAAAAAAATCGAAGCAAGTCAGATTTCTGTTTTTTGTCATCGAAAGGATATAAGAGGGTCTAAGAACACGTCTCTTAGTTGTATATCAATTGGGTTGAAATTCAAAATTACATTTGTAATTCAAAACTCGTCATTTGTAATTCAGAAAATTTAAACAAAACTTTTTGAGCAAAATATACATTAGGTGGGGTACCATTTTATTATTTCTGAAAATTTGGATATTCTCAAGTTTACAAAACAGATTTATTGAACTGATAAGCTGATAGTAATTATAAAGATGTAACTTTTCTGTAATTTCGTATATGGTTTATAAATTTTACCAGCTCAGAAATCTGTTTATCACTCGGTACAATAACAAAATCAATCAATATAACGGCAACGAAGTTATACAAGATTTAATTTTACCTAGGATAGGGACAATGGTGTGGGAGGAAGGGAATGGAAAAATCATATATATCCTATTGAAGTTATAGCGGTTTTATTTTAACCAAAGCTCTAATGCCAATTTATATGTGGGTGCACCAGAAGGGGGTGTACATACATTTTGCTTTGTTTACATTTTTATACCCTCCACCTCCAAGATGGGGGTATACTAACTTTGTCATTCCGTTTGTAACACCTTGAAATATCGACCTGAGACCCTATAAAGTATATATATTCTTGATCGTCATAAAATTCTAAGACGATCTAGCCATGTCCGTCCGTCTGTTGAAAGCACGCTAGCATCTAAACGAAAGGAGCTAGAACGTTAAAATTTTCCATAAATGCGTCTAATAGTCGTAGATCGGTTGGAATTGAAACGGGGCGAAATCGGCCCAAATGAAAAACTTTTTCCCTCACAAGGACTAAAAATACCCATAATAATCCCAAATATTTTAGAGTATTTAAGCATATTTTTTCAATATGTCTGCTTGTACTTACTTGATATTGGGTATGCGCATTCCCCCGATAACAAAAACGTGCACCATAAAGTGATTCTTATTTGTAGGGAGTGGGGCAAAAAATGGGACAAAAAAGGGATAAAAATGATACATATTAAACGACAACAGCTAGAAACACGAAATTCGGTGTGTACATTCCTCTAATAGAGTAGATACAAAATATAAAAGTATTTGTTTCAAATCAATACTTTTAAGGGGTAAAATGGGAATAGAGGGATAAAAATGGTACAAACCAAACGGATGCCCCTAGAATAATCAAATTCGGTGTATACATTCCTCTGATTGCGTAGACACGTAAAGTAAATAGATTTTTCAAAATTCGTACTTTTTGGGGTTAAAATGAAAAAAGGGGATAAAAATAGTACCAATCAAACGACCGCAGCTAGAGTCATGAAATTTGGAGTATACATTCCTCTGACTGTGATACGATACGGATTTTTCGATTTTTCGGAACGGATTTTTCGAAATTCACACTTTTTGGGGTCAAAATTGAAAAAGGGGATAAAAATAGTACCAACCAAATGTCCTCAGCTAGATTCATGAAATTCGGAGTATACATTCCTTTGACTACGTAGACATGAAAAATAAAAGTTTTTTTCCAAATTCGTACTTTTAAGGGATGCAATGGTACAGAGGGATAAAAATAGTACCAACTAAACGACTACAGCTAGAATGATGAAATTCTAATTGCGTAGAAACGTCAAGGGGGTAAAAATGGTACCAACCAAATGGGCGCAGCTGGAATCCGTTTAACTTCCATACCGTCATCTTAAATTCATCTCTGGCATATATAGCTCGGCCCTAAGTAATATAAGAGTTCTTGAAAATCCCAAACAAATGCATGTAACTTTGATTCTGAGAGTGAGGTTACGTAGAAGTCGGTTTAACCGACTGAAACTTACTTACTTGTTAGATGCGTTCTTTATTTAACCAATATTTCGACCTTTCAAAAAAAAAAAACTAACTTAAATAATAAATAAGTCATTTTTCCGTATGAATGGGCGTTCTCTCAATATCAATTTTTATTTCCAAAAGTCAATTTATATTTTCTCAATTTTAAATTACATTTCTCGTTATACATTTACATATTCTTAATGTTCATTTCTCAATTTAAATAAATTTATTTCTCAACTTCAATTTGTATTTTCTCAATTTCAGTTTAGATTTCTGCATTTCACTTGGATATGGTTAATTTAAAGGTAAGTATTAAATGTTGTAAATTTCACCTGGAAACAGTAGTTTAGGCCACCAAGAGATTTTCTTCAAATAGGTCTTGGTATCTTCGTTAGGCTAACAGATAGTAGAATATAAAACAAAGATGTGTATATGTTTACCTATTTTTCAGGGTTTTTGAGGGAGTAAAAAACGCTATTTAATCAAAAATTAAACGAACATAGAGGGTTTTATTTTTACATTTATCCATGGATATAGGGTGGGTTATTTAAAATTATAACTAACGATTACTTTGACTTTGAAAGGTGGAATAACATTAATTTTTAATTTTACTTTCAGTTCAGGTTGATGTTTGACATTTGCAAAATGGGACGTTATAATTTTACATGGCCCACCCTATAAAAAAATACACCAAGCGTATGCAAAAGATTCTCTCAGTAAATTCCCTTCTTGAAATCGCTCTCCCTTCCCCACCACACAATATTTTCAACACCGTCATGCCAGGCTGCGCATGCCGTAGGCTGCCTCACTTTCGCTCCGCAGCCAAGGCGCGTTTCACATCTTTTCTATGGAAATAATAATTTCACATTAAGCGAAGCAATAAGTTTAATTAGATACATATATACATAGTAAAAATGAATTCTTTATTATATGTTATGTTTTAGACTACGATTAACATTTTCAGTTTCTTTTCTTTTTAACATTTGCATGTTGTGCGTAAACGAAACGCAAAAGTTTGCAACACCACCACAACCAGTTCACTTTAAAATTAATAATTATTTTGCAACTGCAACGAATGGAAAATATGCTAAAAAAAACTCATTTTAGATAAAAAAATTCACGCAAAATCCACCAGAAATCCACACTCGCAAATGCTGGCATTACGAACAAAAGCATAATTTGTTTATGCAGCTTGGATTGCATATTTTCCCTGCGCACACAGGAGTCTCCGCCACTTCACCACTGGCAGCACCGCTGTCAGTTTGCCCAGCAGAGGCATTAGACTGAAACAACAACAGCAACAACTTCGAGGAAAATAACATTTGTTATTGTATTTTGTAATTGCAACTAAATGGATGTTAGGCACGCAATTTTTTCTTTCTTTCGTCGGTTTTATTTTCCCATTTTATTTTGCGAAATGCCCTCCTCACCAAAAATTCCAATGATATGTGCATATTATAAGAAATATAAATAAATTATAAACAATTCGTCTACCCTGCATAGCAGACACTTGCATTGTTTATGATCCCCCAAAAAATATATTTTTTCGGTAACCACTAAATTTTGATGTGAATGCGAATGTCTTTTCTTTGTATTGCAAAGTAAAGTGAAATTTGCTTTTGATATGAATAAAATTACAGATTTTGAATTTATTTTAATTATTACCTAAATATATGTATGTATTCTTTTAGGTGTCATTCACTGCTTCGTAAATCTTTGAAAAGTTTCCGGAGCCACATTAAAATTAAATATGTTTTCCATGTGATAGTTTTCAAATAAATTGCGATCACATCTGTTGTTTGTTATATCAAATTGAATTTCTCTATCGTCTGTTTTAATCAATCAAAGGATTGAGTGAAAACCATCATAGTGGTTGGCAACTATAGCAATCCAAATTTGAACTCTCCAATATAATCTAATAATGGATGTCAACAAATTCATGCACTATTTAAATTTCGCTACATTTGTGCTAGCTGTGAATTCAGGAAAGAACATTATTATTAGTGGCAGCATTTAACAAATGAGATCAATCAAAGAAGTTATTCGGAACCATCATGGAGTTATCACAGGAGGGATACCCTTTAATAGATAATTTCCAGTAGTGCACAGAATTTTTAACCAAACAAATTAGATGAAAAAGTATATCTCTTTTTTCTGAAATTTCGATATTTAATATATATTCTATATATCAATTTAGAAATATATATTCCATCACACCCCCTTATAGGATGGGACATTTAAAACTTTAAACTAGAATCTACTTTGAAAAAAGTACTGATTACTTTTTCAAATCTCTGGATTTATTGGAAAGGTTGAAATTTGTCATGTAATAATGGAGCACAATATCATTCATTTGACTGCATCCGATCTACCCAACTTTTTATGGTACAGCCCAAAATCCACACCAAACAGTGACTCGTTGTGGATGCATTGGCTTTTCTATAGTCGCATGAACCCCATATGCGGCAATTTTGTTTATTGACATAGCCACCGAGATGAAAATGAACTTCATGAAAGCTGAACTGAAGGCCGATCTCTTCTCGAAAATTTCCCATGTAAATTTCTTACAGTTTGCGTTTGGAAGTAAGTTTTTAATATTTCCCAATATTGTTGGAGCGTATAGCGTCCCATATTGCAAATGTTAAACATAAACCTGTAAATAAAAATAAAATTGAATTTGTTTTAATTTTTCGTTTGTTTTATTTTGGTCTGTAATCAATGTTTGATTTGAACTGGTATAATCTCCTGAAATGATCGCTACTGATGAGTTAACCCCATGTCTTCTTTTAAAGTGAAAACTCCTTTAAAAATGAGAAAATATCAGTGTGGAAACTGAGTACAGTTCGACTATATAGTCTCACAGTTTGAAACATATAACTCTTTGGAGAATAAAAAAATATGTTTTTATTTTTTAAGAGCACAATCATAATATTTAGAAAAATATACAACCATATTATTATTTGATTTAAGTTTAAAGCAAAATAATATGATTGCAACAAAAAATGTGATAAAATTTATATGAGTTTTATGATTGTGCTTTGCTGCGTTTGAAATATGTAGACCGTTGAAGTTCAAAAATATTTTTTGACAATTTAAAGTCTATAAAGCCGTGCAAATTGAAGCCACAACTACTTATACATTCTGGTCTGCAAGTTTTTTCCAACAAAGCTACTGTAATGGTATAAGAATTGTAGTCTTTAAAATATTATATCCAAATATATTCTTATTTTCAAATTTCAGCAAATTAATTAATATTTAATATTATGACTGCCGTCGATTGATTACATTATGCAACAAAAATTTCGCCGCAGGAAAATTTATTAAAATTTCTGATGTTTTTTGCATTGTGAACTCGAAAACGATATTCATTTTTTAATTGATTCACTTTTTTGTTTTTTTTTTTTGTACTAAAATTCCAATTTTAAGATTTATACTCTCATTTTGGAAGTATTGGTCCCGCTTATATTTTTTGAATTTATAGTAATTATGATGGCTACAAAAGTGGTGAATTTCACCCTTACATAGAAACAGTGGTTTAGGACCAGTCTCGTAAAAAATGAGAATAAAATGGATTTTTTTTGGAAAAAATATTTTTTTAAGTTAATTAAATGTTGTAAAGCAACAAAATGTTTACACTAAAACTCATAAAAAGTAGAAAAAATTTGAAACATTTTTTTGTTTTATTTTTTTAAATTTTCACATTTAAAAGTATTGGCAACGTTTGTTGAATTTAGACCCATTTATTTTTTGTTCCGAACATGATGTATTTTTACCAATTAATCATCTTCATAAATGTTTTAAATAAATTGTCCTAAAACAATTTGGTAACACTTTCTTCCCCCAAAAAGTAAATATTTTGAAAAATCAGTGTATGTTATGCGTAAAAACAAAATTTCGCGATTTTAGCTGCAGGTCCTTGGTTGAAACCAATTTTATGCCATTTGTCCCCCTAAAAAAGTACACATTTGGAAAAATACATTTATGTAACGCATCTACGTGGCGCGGAGGAATGTGAATACCAAATTTCACGATTCTAGCGGCAGTATAGTTGGTAGGCCAGTTCCATTTTTATCGCTTTTTGTCCCCTTCCCTCCCAAATTTCGAAAAATACTTTTTTGCGCGTCTACATGGTCACCGAATTTCCCGATTACAGCTACAATACTTTGGTTGGTAACATTTTCGTCCTTTTTTGCCCGTAGTTATGACCTTCGTTGAAGTCACAAAAGGTTTTTTACAAAAGATATTTTAAAAAATCAAATCACTATCTTAGATTTTATCATCCGGAAGACATCTAGATGATATCGCCAAAATATCACCTGGAAGATAAAAATGTGATATCGCCAGATAGAAGCCTAAACTGCAATTTTTCATATTTTTTCATTAAATTACAACGAACAATTACATACATTGGCAAAGAACTACAATAACAACACAAAGTAAGTAGATGGACATATGGGCATCTCCCAGTGGCCCGGACGCGACATTCGTCCGACGATCTGTCATTTCAGTGTTCTAAAGCGATTAAAGAGTATTACATTTTAAAAATATATCGTCTGGATTTAGTAAAAAAATTTAAACAATTTTACATCGAAACGGACGCAACAAAAAAAAGAAGTACTTTTGAAGGTCTTATAGAAATATACAAAGTTCAGCGATATTTTGAGAACCTTGTTTTTCCATATATCCATGTAAATGAAGGTCAGAGGTTATCTTTTTTGTTCGTAGATTTATGAAATATGAGAATTATCTCTTAGATTTTTTTAATTAGGTACAGCAGAAATACCGACGCTACAAAACGGACGCTACAAATATTTCCATATGTAGTAAAAAAGTAGTAATTTTAGTTATAACACTTCAACTTTTAATAAAATGAAAGACAACAAGTTATCTTCAAGTTTCATAATATAAAAGTTGTCGAAATAAAGCAAAAATAAAGTTAAAAGCTATTAGTGTGGTCTGATTTCATATTCTTGGTAGACCTTTTTTTGGGAGATGCTCAGATATGTTAAATTAAAATATATAATTCAGTTTTACGCATAAACAAAATATCTGGATAGCCAAATTTACATTTTTGGGAAATAACCGAAGCATTTAACTGAAAATAAAACAAATAAAATACATATATTAATTCAAAATATCCTATCACATACCTTTAATTGCAGAAATGGAATTAAAATTAAGAAACACTGGATTCTCCTAAAAGTAAATTTGGTAGCTCAGTAACAGTCTTTTGAGGGTATGTCTAATAAAAAATGCCAGTGTCATAATCTCTAATTCGTTTTAAAAAGCATACATTTCTGATACAATGCTATACCCAAAACATGTGTAACAATTATCAAATTACCTATTCTCTTCTCAACCATTCACTTGAAAACTTACTATCGAACTATCATTTAAAAGTAAATTATTCTTATAGCAAATCTTCTACTTTCCAGTCGCCGAATTCATTTTGTAAAATAGACACAAATTTCCAATAAAAGAACAATTTTGCTTTACTGTTTCCCCAACATTCATAAGAAATATGACAATAAAATCGATTTTTAGTTGTCAATGTCGCCAATATTTCTCCAAGGCGAAAAAAGGAAGATATATCTAAATAAAATCTCGATTAATTTCTTCAAAATGGATGAAAAAGGAAGATTTGACAAAAAAATGTTAATTAATTTCATCAGATTCATAAAGAGGCGATATCTGTGTGGAGTTATCTCAAACAAATGTTTGTAGGGTAGTGTTCTCTTCCAGCAGCGTGTGTATCTGTTTAGATTGCCTTCCCTACCCTTCGCCTCCATGCACCGTTCGAACACCCCTACATGTCGTCATTAAAAAACTTCAATCAAAAATTTGGCACGAGTGTCAAATGAAGAATAGCCAAACATTGGACAGCCTATAAAACTGTACCTTTATGTACATGCATACATGCACATACTTGTAGCACACGTGTGCTCATCTCTAAATCCCGAAAGTGATCGAAGAGTATATAATGAAAATTTTAGTTAATAATGATAAATGCGTTTAAATATCTCCCTCTGTCCGTTCGTCCGTCTGCCACTGAAAATTGAAAACGTTCCACAACATTACGCAGTTCATGAAATGAAAGTGAGTCCACGGAACAATGGGGCAGGGCAATAGAATAGATAGAGAGACAATGAAGTGATTGCAGCACATCCTTTATCATATCCTTTCATGTGTGTTTTCATTATGGACTGTAACAAAACTGATATTTAAAAATAACATTCGTTGGCAAACTAAGCAACCCTCTCCCTCTGCTAACCCTTCTCGGTGGAGAGAGCACGCGCAAAACTCACGTATTGGATTACAACGCACACACACAATGCATGGCGTTGCTGGTTAGGTTGCGCATGCGCACAGCACGCACGCAGCACCCAGCACCCATTCAACGATCATTTGCTGCAGCCCCCGAACAATAGGAAAGGGATATCTCTGAAACACATCATATTATGTAGATACATTAGATGATGCCAAAATGAGTTTCATCACAATCGCCCGAAAAGGTGTTGTTGGTTGGCGAAAGGAAAAGCACGCGTTTTGAAAAGTGAAATTTCATATCCCTTTCAAAATGGCAGGCATCCTTTCGATTTTCCACTGCTACTTTGAGCACCAACTGCCACTGTTGTGGCGGCTGCTGCCAGGCTGACGTTTTTTATGTGCGAAGAAGAAGGCCGTAGTGATATATCAAACACACCCATGCCACGAGCAAAATTGCCAACAACAATAACAATAACAATTTCAAATTGAAACCAAAATTTGAAATGTCATAAGGTCATCTACATACAGAGAGGACGAGAAAAAAAACCGATCATACACATCCACATACAAAGTATATACACCATATGGGTATGTGTGTGTTCAGCACAACCACCATCATGTTTATAACGTCTTTTTGTGATTTCAAAATTTTAACCAATTTCAATATTCACAGATTTTTTAGCGAAATTAGGGTTGCAAATTTAGCAATTTTTTTCTTCACGCACACACTCCAGCATACTTTGTTAATGTTGCTGCTGTTGTCGGCTACTCACCCCTTTTGGTGGCCGTTGTGTTTTTTCTCTCCCAAAATGTTCTCTTGAAAAACAGCTGCCAACTTTTTTTTAGTTTTAAACCGGGATTTATGTGAAAATTGCGCAAGATTTTCCCTCAAAATCAATGGAATTAAATATTTGGGAAAATTTTGGTGATTTTTTGTTTAAGATTTTTAATTACATTTTGCCCATACACCCTTATTTGTGTGAATGTAGTTGTTGCTGGTAGGGTTAGTTTTTTAAGAAAATTCTGTTCGCACGGTTTTTCAAAATGATTTTGAAATTTATGGCAGAGTTTTTTTTTTGTGTGATTTGGGGAAAAATTGACCAAATGACCTACATTTTGTGGCAAAAGCCATGGAAAAAACAACAACAAATGATGACCAGTATGAGGGAGGAGGAGGAGGAGGAGGAGGAGGAGGAGGTGTTGGTATAAAGGACAATGTATGGAGGTAATTAGAGCTATCTCTAAAACTATTCAACTACTGTGAGTTGTGTATAAATGACCCTAAACAATAAAGGGCTAAAAAATCTAAAGACAAAGTAGATAGTTCTTCCCAATCATACAGTTGTTGAGTTCGAATTTTGTACAATGGTGACTGAGAATAAAAATTAAACAACACTAGATTACAATCATTTGGACGAAGGTCTATGCTCGCGGAAAAATATTGGAAATTTACATCTCTCAAAATGTAGATTGTTATGTTTTCTGATTATTCTTTAATTATTTCGGATCTATCAATATCGACGCTGGGGAGGTAAACAGTTACCAACCGTATGAAATGTACATAATATCGCCGAAATATCACCTGGAAGATGAAAGAACTACAATAACAACAACACAAATGAAAATAGAACTTTTAAGAGGTATGATGTAAATCGATGGACATTTATGTTAAATTAAAATATATAATTCGGATTTTTGCATGAATAAAATATCTGGATAATCAAATTTACATTTTTGGGAAATAACCGAAGCATTTAACTGAAAATAAAACAAATTAAATTCATCTAATACAGATTATATTATGAAAAGGGGATATCACCATATAAGCACATAGTTGACAAAAACCAATATTCCATATGAAGTGGTGAATGAAGTTATACAATAACTAAAGGGCGATTTTTTAAAAGCTATAGGAAAGTTTTTCAAAAAGAACACATAAAATTCAGAAAAATGCATGAAAACTTTATTTGAATCGATAGTACGGTCCATATAATTTAATGTTTGAAGATTATTTCATGCAAATGTTGACCTTGACTGCGCCTCAAATGGTCCATCCGCTTAGTCCAATTTTGGCATACTCTTTCCAACATTTCGGCCGGTATCTCACGAATAAATGCTTCAATGTTGTCTACCAATGCGTCAATTGAAGCGGGCTTGTCTGTATAGACATGAGCTTTAACATAGCCCCACAAAAAATAGACTAAAGGCTAAACGTTAAATCGCACGATCTAGGCGGCCAATTGACCGGTCCAGAAAGTGAAATAAAATGTTCACCGAACTCGCCTCTCAATAAGTCCATTTGGTGCGCGTGCTGTGTGGCATGTGACACCGTCTTGTTGAAACCACATGTCATGCAAGTCAAGCTCTTGCATTTTGGGCAAAAAAAAAGTTGGATATCATCTCACGGTAGCGCTCACCATTCACAGTTACGTTACGATTCGCATCATCTTTGAAGAAGTACGGTCCAATGATGCCACCAGCCCATAAACCGCACCAAACTGTGACTTTTTCTGGATGCATTGGTAGCTCTTTCAATGCTTCTGGCTGATATTCACTCCAAAATCGACAATTCTGCCTATTTACGTACCCATTGGACCAAAAATGAGCTTCATCGCTGAACACAATTTTTCGATAAAAAAGTGGATCTTTGTAAAACGATTCATGGTTAAATTATAGACCAAACTGAAGATGTTTGACAGTGAAACAAAACACGAAACGTGCGTCAGCTGTTTAAACCAGTGTTGCCAAAGAGATAATAGCTAAAAAATCACCCTTTACATATTTTATTAAAATTTTAAATTAAAATTTGAACTACCGATTACTATGACTTTGAAAGGTAGAATAACATTAATTTTATCTTCAGTTTAATGTTTGACATTTGCACAATGGCACGCTATACGCTCGAACAATATTGGGAAATATTAAAAACTTACTTCCAAAGTAGTGAGTCTTTAACGCAAACTGTAAGAAATATACGTGGAAACTTTTCGAGAAGAGATCGGCCTTCAGTTTAGCCTTCAGGAAGCTCATTTACATCTCGGTGGCTATGTCAATAAGCAAAATTGCCGCATATGGGGTTCAGAGAACACACACATGACTATTGAGAAGCCGATGCACCTACAACGAGTCACTGTTTGGTGTGGATTTTGGGATGTACTGAAAAATTGAATTGAATGACAAAATTCAATCTTTCCAATAAAATCAGACATTTGGAAAAATAACAAGTAAAAACGGCGTTAAGTTCGGTCGGGCCGAACTTTATATACCCTCCACCATTGATTGCATTCCACAGAGGATATCGATTTTCGTAGAAGTGCAGTGATATTACAGGAAAATATAATTTTTTTTTATATAGCCAAATCAAAACAAATACAAATATTGAAAAAATAATTTTTGTAAATAAATTTAATATTTTAATAATTTCAAACCAAATGTTCTTATATTTATATTTCCAAAAACTTAAATACCATAAATATTGGCAGATAGTGGGTGCTACAGTTGGTTGTATTTCCATTCTATTTTAATTCCAAAAGTACAAATTTTGAAAATCCATTATCTCACGTACATAGTGCAAACTAACCTAACTTCATGATTCAACCAATTTTTTTATTTTGCTTGTCTATACAGTCAGAGGAATGTATACACCGAATTCCATGATTCCAGCTGCGGCCATTTGGTTGGTACCATTTTTACCCCCTTGACGTTTCTACGCAATTAGAATTTCATCATTCTAGCTGTAGTCGTTTAGTTGGTACTATTTTTATCCCTTGAAAGTACGAATTTCGAAAAATCCGTTTATTTTAAGTGTCTACGCAATCAGAGGAATGTACACACCGAATTTCAATATTCTACGTGTAGTCGTTTGGTTGGTACCATTTTTATCCGTCCGTACCCATTGTATCCCTTGAAAGTACGAATTTGGAAAAAAACCTTTTATTTTTCATGTCTACATAGTCAAAAGAATGTATACTGCGAATTTCATGACTCTAGCTGCGGTCATTTGGTTGGTACTATTTTTATCCCCTTTTTCCATTTTGACCCCAAAAAGTACGAATTTTAAAAAGAAACAGTTTATTTTCCGTGTCTACACAGTCAGAGGAATGTATACTCCGATTTCATGACTATTTACTATGTACTATTTTTATCCCCTTTTTTCCATTTTAACCCTAAAAAGTACGAATTTTGAAAAATCCGTGTATTTTACTTGTCTATGCAATCAGAGGAATGTATACACCGAATTGCATTATGCTAGGTACAGCCATTTGGTTTGTACCATTTTTATCCCTCTATTCCCATTTTACCCCTTAAAAGTACGAATTTGGAAAAAAATACTTTTATATTATGTATATACTCAATTAGAGGAATGTAAACACCGAATTTCGTGTTTCAAGCTGTTGTCGTTTTATATGTACAATTTTTATCCCTTTTTTCGCCCCATTTCACCCCCTACAAATAAGAATCACTTTATGGTGCACATTTTTGCTATAAGGGGAATGCGCATACCAAATATCAAGCAAATATAAACAGACATATTCAAAAAACATGCTTAAATACGTTAAAATATTAGGGATTATTATGGGCATTTTTAGTCCTTGTGAGGGAAAAAATTTTCCCTTTGGGCCGATTTCGCCCCGTTTCAATCCCAACCGATCTATGACTATAATACGCATTTATGGTAAATTTGAACGTTCTAGCTCCTTTCGTTTAAATGCTAGCGTGCTTTCAACAGACGGACGGACGGACATGGCTAGATCGTCTTAGAATTTTATGACGATCAAGAATATATATACTTTATTGGGCCTCAGGTCGATATTTCAAGGTGTTACAAACGGAATGACAAAGTTAGTATACCCCCATCCTGGAGGTGGAGGGTTTAAAAATATTTACGCTTTAGCCACTCCCCTTCTTCTACCTCCCACACAATTGTCTCTATCCTAGGTAAAATTAAATGCTTTATAACTTCTAAACCGGTGCCCGAAATCCATTATGATTTCATATTTGATCATGTTTTTTACAATTGTTTCATAAACGTGGAATTATTTTATAAGTATCCTACCGTAAGTAAAATTTAATTTCTTATAACTTCCGTAAATATGTTCTCTGAGATTGAGGGTATATATATATTAGTCGGTTTAGCCGACTGAAGCTTTCTTACGTGTTAAACTTCCTCTCGAAGGATTAAAATTCGAAAGGACCTTCTTGTTGTACTTCCCAAAATTATTTAGATTGCCCAAAGTGTCCTCTTCCATTTGGTATCTAGATCGCGTTTCTAAGATTAGTAGACAATTTTGGAATAATTATATTCTCCAACAACTCCAAGTCCTTTTAAACACAAATTCGATCAGAAAATAAAAAGCGAGTACACAATGTGGTCAGCTTTGTTTGGTGTCTACTTTCAGAACTTTTTATAAAAAAAATCTTGATCAAAAATAGGAGTTCCACTGTATTACACCATAGCGGTATAGGTAACAAATGAAAGAGAAGAATGCCTGCTAAAAATACTAAAAATGTCACGCCTCTATCTGAATCAGTTTAGTATTAACAATCATTGCATATTTCCCCCTTAAATATTAAAAGTTGATTAAACTAAATAAATAAGGAGAGAACGTAAAATACAGATAGAATATATAATGTATTTTTAACAGATATTCTTATCGTTAATTTGATACTCATATCATAAAAGTCCTGTAAAAAGAAGAAAAAATGTAAAAGAAGAAAAATAGAAACATTATATTTAAAAACTTTTTAATAGATTTTCTTCTCTTTCATTTGATACCCATATCGTGTTTGTATGACTCGTTAAAGGATGAAAATAAATTATATATTTTCCCCCATAAATAGTAAAAGATGCATAAACTAAATTTAAAGGGGGGAATTTGAAATTGTTGTCAATACCAAACTAATACAGATAGAAGCGCTATATTTAAAATATTTTTAATATTTTTTCTTCTTTTTCATTTGATATCTACATGTCCTATGTAGGGCTCTCGGAAGTATGAAAATAAATTATTAAGACACATATATCGTTCGGAAATTAAAAGTCCTGTAAAAAGAAGAAAAAATCCCCAAATTAAAATTTGAGTTCATAGATGTGTTACATTTTATCATTATATTTAAAATGTTTTTAATAGATTTTCTTCTCTTTCATTTGATACCCATATCGCCTTTGTATGACTCGTTAAAGTATGAACATAAAATTAATTAAACATGTATATCCTTTGGAAATTAAAAGTATTGCCAAAAGGATCACCAAGTGAAAAACTGAATACACAATTATTCTACATACGATCTCTAGTTACACATGCATATTGTCTTGCTCAGGTCCAATAAAATAAATATAAAATTGTCGCACGTTGCTATAATAAACATTCTTAAAACTCTTGATTATTTTTGAGGATTTAACTCTTTTAGGAAATCAGGACGATAATATTTGTCCTCGAACTTCCGTTCTCTTACAGATGTTCAGTCGAAGGCGATGAGCGTGTTCAACGATATCAAATTTCCAACGATGTGAAAAGAGTTTTCATGCAACACTTTCTTCGCTTGACGAAAGGTGACTTTTTGGAAGACAAAACTAAAAACATGTCCTTCGAAAACATGCCCTCTTGACAAATATCAATTAAACAAATTTTCAGATGATTTCGGCGATGGAAATTTGATCACTTTCCCTTACTTTCGTTTGTCAGACCAACAGCAGAACAGAACAGCTGTTTTGTGCCGGTGCGTTGCGATGCATTCGTGCAACTCCTTCCTTACTTCCATGCGTCGTCGCAGTGATCCGTGTTTACCTGCGTTTCTGGTTTCTAGTGTTGCCTGCTGCTGTTGACTGAATAGTTTTGCATACAGCCCAGACTTCATTTGCGTTTGTGTAAACAAATTTTCTTATTGCTTTGTGACACGCAAATTTGATAGTGGCCGACAGCCAGGCTGCATGTGCAATTGTTGCACTTGTTGCCGGCTGTGGTGCATGTGGCAATGTTGTGGTTCTGTCTCTGGTGTTATTTTAGTGTTGTTCATACTTGCACTTCATACAATATGTATGTTGTATATGTGTATGAATACACTTTTATAATTGTTTCGTTTGTTGTGCTTTGATATGTGTTGATGCGGCTCTCGCTGTTAGAGTTTTGATAAATGCAGGAGGTGCGTGTGAAAATTGTCGTAAATGATATAATGACTATAAGTAAGTGTAATTTCTTACTGAGCAGTATTCGGAAGAAACATTAAGAAATTATTGAAAACTAGGGGTATTACACCGTGCGACAATTTTATATTTATTTTAGTGGATCTGAGCAAGAAAATATACAGATACTTTAATTTCCAAACGATATCGATGTTTAGATAATTTATTTTCATACTTTAACGAGTCATACAAGGGCGATATGGTTATCAAATGAAAGAGAAGGAAATCTCTTAAAAACATTTTAAATATAATGATAATATGTAGAACATTTGTGTACTCAAATTTTAATTTGGCGATTTTTTCTTCTTTTTACAGTACATTTAATTTCCGAAGGATATATACGTCTTAATAATTTATTTTCATACGTCCAAGAGCCCTACACAGGAGATGTGGGTATCAAATGAAAAAGAAGAAAAAATATTAAAAATATTTTAGATATAACGCTTCTATCTGTATTAGTTTGGTATTAACAACAATTTCAAGATTCGCCCTTATTTATTTAGTTTATGCATCTTTTACTATTTATGGGGGAAAATATATAATTATATATAATTTATTTTCATACTTTCACGAGTCGTACAAAGGCGGCATGGGTATCAAATGAAAGAGAAGAAAATCTATTAAAAACGTTTTAAATATAACGCTTCTAGCTGTATTAGTTTGGTATTAACAGCAATTTCAATTTTCCCTCCTAATTTATTTACTTTATGCGTATTTTACTATGTATGGGGGAAAACTTATAATGGCAGTTGATACTAAACTAATACAGAGAGATGTAATTTTTAGCATTTTTAACATAAATTCTTCTCTTTCATTTGATACCCATATCTCCTGTGTAGGGCTCTCGGATGTATGAAAATAAATTATAAAGACACATATATCCCCTTATTTATTTAGTTTATTTATCTTTTTCTATTTAAGGGGGAAAACTTGAAATAGTTTTTAATGTTATACTAATACAGGCAAATACTTGGAATTTTTAGTATTTTTAGCATACATTCTTCTCTTCCATTTGATACCCATATCTCCTGTGTAGGGCTTTTCAGAAGTATGAAAATAAATTATTAAGACATATATATCCTTAGGAAATTAGAAGTCCTGTAAAAAGAGGAAAAAATTGCCAAGTGAAAAACTGATAACGCAGTCTTTCTACATACGTAACTAGAGATCGTGTGTAGAAAAACTGTGTAATCAATTTTTCATTTGGTCATCCTTTTTCCTTTTTAAAGGAATTCCATTTAATTTATATAATTTATTTTCATATTATCATAATTTATTTTCACACTTTAGCGAGGCATACAAAGGCGACATGGGTATCAAATGAAAGAGAAAATGATCTATTAAAAACATTTTAAATATAATGCTTCCATCTGTATTAGTTTAGTATTAACCACAATTTCAAATTTTCCCCCCTATTTATTTAGTTTATTCATCTTTTACTATTTATGAGGGAAAACTTGTAATGGCTGTTGATACTAAACTAATACAGATACAGGCATGGCTTTTTTGTATTTTTAACATACATTCTTCTCTTTTATTTGATATCCATATCTCCTGTGTAGGGCTTTCGGAAGTATGAAAATAAATTATTAAGACATATATATCCTTCGGAAATTAGAAGTCCTGTAAAAAGAAGAAGAAATCGACAAATGAAAAACTGAGTACACAGTTTTTCTACACAGAAAAATTATTGGGCCAACATATTCAAGCAAATATTTTATTGAAATCAAATTTGGTTTTCAATAAATTTCTTAATTTAATCAATTAATTTTTTAATCGAATTTGTGTTTAAAAACTTTTTTAATAATATCAATTAATTTTTTAATTGAATTTATCGTTTCTCTTGTGTTTTTGCCCCCTGGTAATGATGTCGTTCACCAAACAAGCAACGTGTGAGTGTGTTTGGTGAGAGCGGAGAAAAGGATGTTTTCTGATTTTTAAATATTTTGATTAATGTATTAATTTGCCCAATTAAAACCCTTAATTGAAATTTTTAAAATATTTTGATTAAAATTTTAATTTGTCCAATTAAAATATTTAATTGAAATTTTTAAATATTTTGATTAAAGTATTAATTGATCCAATTAAAACATTTAATTGAAAATTTCAAAAAATTTAAACAAACTATTAATAAATGCAATTAAATTATTTAATTAAAGTTTTGGAAATATTTCGATTAATTTTTTAATTGAATTCGAGAATTTTGTTTATAGCTCCGAAATCAATGAACTTTTTAATTGAATCTGTGCATTTTTTTATTAAAATTTGCTTTTAGTTTTTTTCTGTGTACATATTATCTCTCAGGTCCAAAGAGTACTGCCGCACGGTATCACTGTGGGCCACTGTGGTTTCAAATTATTTTTTTCGGAATTAATTCTCTAACTTTTGAATGGAATGAACACAAAATAATAATTGAATTTTATCCATTCTGATCCACCATTGAAACAAAGGAATTGTGGTAATTTTCCTTAAAAAATCACATTTTTGGAATTTATTTTATTCGTTTCAGAAATTGTGGAATTGCCTATTATACCCACCTCGATGTCATATATATTTTGTTATATATATATTTTTTTGTATTTTTCTTCACAAACGCACCTTATCTAATCTCGGTGTAAAACAAATGCAATTCCTTTGAAATGTTGATCGTCTTGGCCATTCCAGAGCCCAACGCACACCAACAACTTTGCATACAACAACTTCGTATTTATGCATTTATTTGCCTATTCCAGGCGGTGCAAATGAAGAGAAGAGAGGAACAAAGCTCCAACCGCCACAAACAATGCAACAAAAAGAGTTCATTGTCTTCTTTACGCATTTATGACGAGCGGCAAACTGCTATTTGCACTTGTATCTGGCGTCTTTTTGAGCTGCCTGCTGCCGCTGTTGTTGTTATTTCCCTGTTGGAGGGTCCGTTGCGGTCCGTCTGTCCATCCATTCCATTCCTTGACTCAAGAGCTTAAGATTATAATTATGGGTTTTGCAATTGCATTGCATTGGAATTGCTATTGTTATTGTATATTGAGCGTATGCAAAAAGAATAAAAACGGAGGTGCCCAGCCTTTGCATGCGTAAATGAGTTAAGACTTTGATGTGTTCTTTGTTTTTTTTCTCGAACATTTGATATCATTATTTAAATAGGCTGTAATTAAAGTTAATTTGACGGTAATTGCTGAGAATTTCGAACACATAGGGAACAATGTGGCCTTAGATCACTGAGCAAACTGGCGGCCACATTGGGGGAAGAAGGGCTAAATACGTGCAGTAT
This sequence comes from Polietes domitor, assembly GCA_947397865.1. NCBI lineage: Eukaryota > Metazoa > Arthropoda > Insecta > Diptera > Muscidae > Polietes > Polietes domitor. Next base: position 23,924,952 of record OX377619.1, on the reverse strand, counting down.
TTTTATCTTACGGCTGTAACATTAGAAATACAGTCCTACAGTTGGAACCATCTTCGAGATAATTCCTTGGAGAATAAATAAAAACTCTTACGTGCTTCACACAGTGGGAATACAAAAAAATAAAGTAAAAACCACAATACCAAACCACTTCAGAGATCTTGATTTTAAATTAAAGCTGATAAAATTAATTTTTATCAAATTAATGTATCCAAATTAATTTTTTAAATAGATCTTACACTGAAAACAATATCTTTATAACACTGTACGACACGATTTTTCACCCATGATCAAACTGACCAGATTCTGAAAATAAAGCTCAAAAAAAAATATACGTATCTCCCAGTTTTTCTAGATCAATTCATTTAAGTTTTTTACGAGCAATTCAATTTTTGGAGTAATCAGCCAGTATATACCTATATATGTTTAATGTCTTGGTAACCCTACATATTAAAAACATTGATGTTATCATTTTTGTGACAACTGTTTTGACAGTAGATAATTTTTTTGCTGGCTCAATACTGCTGGTCACTTTCCCGTGAGACAAGAACCGATATGTACAAACGTCAAAATAAGCGTATAAAATTTTCAAATTGAAAAGTCGCTGCGAAGCCACTTGAAAAGACTTTTGACATGATCGAAATCATGATCGTGGTAGTCTGCAGCCAAGTAATAAATGTCACCATGCCATTTGTAAATAAATTTGCATTCTATTTAAATATAGAAGCAAAATGGTCTTGAGCCAGGACAATATCCCAGTTCAAATCAAATATTGATTACAGACCAAAAAAATGCAAACGAAAAAACTAAAACAAATGAGCGTTGGCACGGCAGAAGTATTGCTGGGTAACTATACCTGCATATACACATACTTACATATGCAACTCAATGAGATGCTTGTAAGATGGCATGTGTGCTTTATTACTTGGTGCGATTTTTTAAACGCAAATTCGGCAAGTGAGTTGTGATTCTCGTTCGTTTGTGAGAATCATCTCCTTATAGAGGCCGGGTTTGATGTTGAAAAGTCGCTGCGAAGCCACTTGAAAAGACTTTTGACATGGTCGAAATCATGATCGTGGTAGTCTGCATCCAAGTAATAAATGTCACCATGCCATTTGTAAATAAATTTGCATTCTATTTAAATATAGAAGCAAAATGGTCTTGAGCCAGGACAATATCCCAGTTCATTTTCAAATTAAGTTAACTTTTAAGTTTTAGCTTTTAATTTACAACTATAAAATTTGCATTTTTAATTTTTAATGCTTAATTTTTTAACCTTAATTCTAGTTTTAATTTTTATATATGTAATAAACTTGAACATCAATGTGTAGGGTTACCAAGACATTAAACATATATAGGTATATACTTGCTGATTACTCCAAAAATTGAATTGCTCGTAAAAAACTTAAATGAATTGATCTAGAAAAACTGGGAGATAGGTATATTTTTCTTTGAGCTATATTTTCAGAATCTGGTCAGTTTGATCGTGGGTGAGGCCAAAAGTTTAAATTTGTCTTACAGTGTAATATTTATGATTTTGTCATAATCTCAGTGAAAATTTTCAGTAAAATGTCGCCAAAGAAACACTTCATAAAATTTATGAAACATGCTTCATAAAGCACAACTCAATGAAAAGTGTCATCGAATTTATGAAACATATCTTAGAAACTATGAAATGCAGTTCTTAATGCGATGAACTTTAGGGCATACCATGGCATTTTTAATAATATGATTAATGAAAATTTTCGTAGATTTTATGAAGATATTTCATAAATTTTATGAAAAAGTTTCATAAATATTATTATTTTATACTGAAGTTTCGAATATAAACAAAAAAGCAAAAAAAGGTCTGACTTGTTAACTAACCAATCAACAGACACCATCATTGCGAGAGTCTTTGCACTGAGTATGTCATTGACCAAAATCAGGGTACACACTTATGTCTGAGTTAACAGAGTACAAATGAGAATTGCTAACATTCAACCGATTAAAGTCGACACACTAAAAATGTAGTTGTAAGTTATGAAACATTTCGTAAAAACTACGAAATCCGTCATTGTATTTATGAAGACATTTCATAACACAAATATTTTACTGGTTATGACATATCTCATAATATTTAAGAATTGTTTCTTTAATACAATGAAATGTTTCTTTGATTTTATGAAACTAAGTTTAACAATTTTGTTATATGAAATATGAAATTTTTATAAAAAAATTGCATGCATTTTTCATACATATTAAGAAAAAATTCACTTAATTTATGAAAAACCTTTTGTGCAATCGATTCATAAATATTATGAAGGAAAATTCTTTCAATGTACGAAAGAAATGTTCCGAAAAGTATATTTTACGTGTCTACTATAAATTAGACTGGGTCGAATCCATAGAAATAAAACAAAAAATTTCCAGTTATTTTCCTCGAAGATAAACTTTATTGGCTTGCAAAATATTTCGTCCCTGGGTCAAGCCGCCTAAACTCTACTGAAAACACCTAAAAATCATGTTTTTTCTGTATGTTACAGTTTTAGCCATTTTTCTGAATCAATAGACATTTGAAAGTACTTTAAATATAATTTTTTAACTTTGTCTTAGAATAACGCATTGCTCAAATTAATGGGTGATATTTCATTTAGTTTATCATATCGGAAAACTTTTTCGTATTTATTAGTTTCCTTATTTAATAAAAAATAAATATCTGCAATCAAAACCAAAACCCCAAAATTGAAAGACCTTCGAAAATTTATTGTTTATTTAATTTAGGTAATTTATGCCGATATGTCAGAAAATAGTTGCGATCCTAATCCAAAATTTTCAGAGTGTGTGAATAATGAATAATAAACAAGTAAGAAGACGTTAAGTTCGGCCGGGCCGAATCTTATATACCCTCCACCACGGAGTGCATTCCACAGTATTACCAGCAGATAAAACGATGTCGAGTTTACATAGAAGTACAGAACCATATTACGAAAATTGTGATATGTTTATGCACATTACTATATTTGATTACTATTTCAAACTATAATGTATACTTGTGCGCACTGTTTAAAATCGACTACTATATATAAATAAAATGCTGTAATTGTGAAAGTGAAAATACCTAAATATTAGGCGATTGTCAGTCGCCATCCATTAGAAAGAAGCATTTTCAGATACAGACAAAGTGATAAGAAAAGTATGAATTTTAAAGATATCCCCATTCCCCATATCCCCAGATTCGCCGCATTCCCTGAAAGTACGAATTTGGAAAAAACTTTTTTTTCTCGTGTCTACGCAGTCAGAGGAATGTACACTCCGAATTTTATGATTTTAGCATTTGAACCCCAAAAAGTACGAATTTTGGAAAGTTCTTTTATTTTACGTGTCTACGCAATCAGAGGAATGTATACATCGAATTTCATTATTCTAGGTGCAGTCGTTAGGTTGGTACTTTTTTTATCCCTCTATCCCCATTTAACCCCTTAAATGTACGAATTTAGAAAAAATACTTTTATAAACACTCTATGGTGCCCTTTTATGCTATAAAGGGAATGCGTATTGAAAATATCATGTAAATACAAGCTAATATGTTCAAAAAACAGTCTGAAATACTCTAAATATTAGGGGTATTTTCAGTCCTTGTGAGGGAAAAATTTTTCCCTCTGGGCCGATTTCGTCCACTTTCAATCCCAACCGATCTGCAAGATCATAAGACAGATTTGGGAAAAATGTGAACCTCCTAGCTCATTTCGTTCGTGCTTTCAACAGACAGACGGACATGGCTATATCGTCTTAGAATTTTACCACGACCCAGAATATATATACTTTATGGGGTCTCCGATGAATATTTTAAGGTGTTACAAACGGAATGGCAAAGTGAATATACCCCCATAATGGAGGTGGAGGGTATAAAAAACTATATTTTTTTTTAATTTGGAAAGTGAACTTCGTTTGGGGGAATCATTTATTTAAAGAGTCCGGGTATTTTGTTGAAAAGTCGCTGCGAAGCCACCTGAAGAAGGTCGTTATGGGCCGGCAATCTTGATAATGTTAGTGTGCAGCAAAGTAATAAATATCACCATGTCATTTGTAAATAAATTTGCATTCCCTAAAATATAGATTGAAAATGGTGGCAGTTGTTTTTGCTGATATCTCAGAAGCTACCGAAACGCCCACTTTAAAGTTTACAGAGTGTTTGGAACATAAATGTAGCAATTGGGTTAGAAACGCTAAAAAAGGATTTTTTAAAAATTAAATTATTTAGAAAGATGTACATTTTTATACCCTCCACCTCCAGGATGGGGGTATATTCACTTTGTCATTCCGTTTGTAACACCTTGAAATATTTATCGGAGACCCCATAAAGTATATATATTCTGGCTCGTGGTAAAATTCTAAGACGATATAGCCATGTCCGTCTGTCCGTCTGTCTGTTGAAAGCACGATAGCGGCCGAACGAAATGAGCTAGAAGGTTCAAAATTTTCCTAAATGTATCTTATGGTTGTAGATCGCTTGGGATTGAAAGTGGACGAAATCGGTCCAGAGGGAAAATTTTTTCCCTCACAAGTACTGAAAATACCCCTAATATTTAGAATATTTCAGCATGTTTTTTGAACATATTAGCTTGTATTTACTTGATATTTGCAATTCGCATTCCCTCGACATTCTATAATCTACTGGTAATACTGTGGAGTGCACTCCGTGGTGGAGGGTATATAAGATTCGGCCCGGCCGAACTTAACGCCTTCTTACTTGTTTAAATTCTATTTGATTTTATGAGCAAAAAATGAACTATTATACTGCAAAAAAAGCTATAAGTGCTAAAGTAAGCCTCATTTTGTACATTATTTTTAAAAACATTTTTCAAAAAAAAACCTTTATATAAATCTTGCACAAAAAACACTTTTACCAAATATCATAAAAATAATTTCGTTCTTCCTGCGGGTGAAAATGTTTCTTATTTTCGTAGAAGACATAATTCAAATGAGTTTAGTGCCCTTATTGAATAATTTTGACCAATAGACCTCGTCAAAATTGCCAATTTTTCAATACAAAAAATGTTTGTTTTTAAAAATTCTAATTCTCATTTCTCCTAAGATCCTTTGCACATTAACATTGTTTTCTCCGTCAGAATGTTAGCTCTTAAAAACTAAATTAAAATATTTTTTTATTGTTATGGGTGTTTTTGTGTCAGCAAAAAAATCGAAAAAAACAATTTCAATTCTTTGGAGACTGCTCCTGAGCCACTGTTTCTGTGTGAAAGTGAAATTCGCAATACTTTTAGACATCTTAATTACCTTTAATTGAACATACAAGTGTTATCGGGCTTATATAGAGTGATTTTTTTGAGGTTAGGATTTTCATGCATTAGTATTTGACAGATCACGTGGGATTTCAGACATGGTGTCAAAGAGAAAGATGCTCAGTATGCTTTGACATTTCATCATGAATCGTCTTACAAACGAACAACGCTTGCAAATTATTGAATTTTATTATCAAAATGCGTGCTCTGTTAAGAAAGTTCATTGCGCGCTTCCATTTTATGGTCAGTTTAATCGACCCACTGAAGCGGCTATTCGGGCTATTGTGACTAAATTTCGCACCAAATTTACATTGTTGGACATTAAAGCACCAACACGCTTACGTAGAGTGCGAACTGAAGCAAAATATCGCAGCTGTATCGGCCAGTGTTAATGATGACCACCAATTTTCGATTCGTCGCCGTTCGCACCAATTGGGTCTCTGTTACTCAAAAACGTGGAAATGCCAAAATTGGACTAAGCGGATGGACCACCTAAGACGTAGCCGCGGTCAACATTTAAATGAAATTATCTTCAAAAAGTAAATGTCATGGACCAATCTAACGTTTCAAATAAAGAACCGATGAGATTTTGCAAATTTTATGCGTTTTTTTTTTAAAAAAAATTATCAAGCTCTTAAAAAATCACCCTATATTTCCAAACTTAGAGTACAAATGTTTAAGGTAGCTTTGGCGAAAATTGGAATTTTAGTAGAAATTAAAAAAATATAAATCTATAAAAAACATGTGTTGATTTTAGGAATCAGTATATATCAATGCACACAAAATATAAATATTTTTGTAAGTCTCGGATAAAATTATTATTATTTTTATACCCTCCACCTCCAGGATGGGGGTATATTCACTTTGTCATTCCGTTTGTAACACCTTAAAATATTCATCGGAGACCCCATAAAGTATATATATTCTGGGTGGTGGTAAAATTCTAAGACGATATAGCCATGTCCGTCTGTCCGTCTGTCTGTCTGTCTGTCTGTCTGTTGAAAGCACGATAGCGGCCGAACGAAATGAGCTAGGAGGTTCAAATTTGTCCTAAATGTGTCTTTTGGTTGTAGATCGGTTGGGATTGAAAGTGGACGAAATCGGCCCAGAGGGAAAAATTTTTCCCTCACAAGGACTGAAAATACCCCTAATATTTAGAGTATTTCAGCATGTTTTTTGAACATATTAGCTTGTATTTAGTTGATATTTGCAATTCACATTCCCTTTATAGCATAAAAGGGCACCATAGAGTGATTTTTAGTTGTAGGGGGCGAAATGGGACAAAAAGGGATAAAAATGGTACCTATCATACAACAACAGATAGAAACACGAAATTTGGCGTGTACATTCCTCTAATAGAGTAGATACATAATATAAAAGTATTTTTTCTAAATTCGTACTTTTAAGGGGTTAAATGGGGATAGAGGGATAAAAATAGTACCAACCTAACGGCTGCACCTAGAATAATGAAATTCGATATATACATTCCTCTGATTGCGTAGACACGTAAAATAAAAGAACTTTCCCAAAATTCGTACTTTTTGGGGTTCAAATGGAAAATGGGGATAAAAATAGTACCTACCAAATGACAGAAGCTAGAATCATGAAATTCGGAGTATACATTCCTATGACTGCGTAGACACGAAAAATAAAATGTTTTTTTTTTCAAATTCGTACTTTCAGGGGATACAATGGCTACAGGGGATAAAAATAGTACCAACTAAACGAATACAGCTAGAATGATGAAATTCAGTGTGTAGATACGTAAAATAAGGAGATTTTAGATAGTCGTACACTTGAGGGGGCAAAATTGGAAAAAGGGGATAAAAATGGTACCAACAAAATGGTCGCTGATAGAATCATGGAATTCGGTGTATACATTCCTCTGACTGCATAGACACGTAAAATAGAGGGATTTTTCGAAATTCGTACTTTTAAGGGATATAATTAAAAAGAGGGATAAAAATGGAACCTACCAAACCGCTGAAGTTGAAATCATAAAAACACCGAATTTCATGATTTCAACTTCAGCGGTTACATTCTGACTATGAAGACTCGAAAAAGGTTTTTTTCGAAATTTGTACTTTTGGGCGGAGAATTAGGCGAATGGGGATATCTTTAAAATTTATACTTTTCTTATCACTTTGTCTGTATCTGGAAATGCTTCTTTGTAATGGCGACTGACAATCGCCTAGTATTTAGGCATGTTCACTTTCACAATTTCAGCATTTTATTTATATAGTAGTCGATTTTATACAGTGCGCATAAGTATACATTATAGTTTGAAATAGTAAACAAATATAGTAATCTGCATAAAAATATCACAATTTTCGTAATATGGTACTGTGCTTCAATGTAAAGTCGACTTCCTTTAATCTGCTGGTAATACTATGGAATGCGCTCCGTGGTGGAGGGTATATAAGATTCGGCCCGGCCGAACTTAACGCCTTCTTACTTGTTTATTGTTACATGGTGACAATTTATAATTTTTGATTTTTTTCTCCGAGTATCTACGAACGTGTAACTTTTTATTTGTTTCTTTTTATATATGTTGTTTTGATAGAAATCCGTTATGATTTAATTATGCTTTGATTAAGTCTATAATTTATGTTTTTTATTATATGAGAATTTTGTTTAACTCGTTTTCCAATCATCTGGAAGAATTTAGTTATTTTTTAAAATTAATTATGTATGTTGATGTTGGAATTTATATTGTTTGTGTAGTGGCGTGTAGACACCCCTCCTACATTCGTTAGAAATCTCTCTAGGAGTTCACACATCCATCCAAGGGTACCACAATGAAGTGTTCCAAATTATTCCCCCCTCGATGGAAAACCTTAAATGCGCCTGGCCTTATTATAACACATATTTTAATTATAATAATAAAATTATGACTTTATTTCTTATACTAAGTAAAAGTTATAATATCTACTATGCCTAAATATACATATATTATTACATTATATTACATACATACACACATGCATATTATCATTATAAATTATACTCTTCCTTATTAGACAAGAAGAAGCATGCGTGAACATTACTTTTACACATCCTCACACAATTCCAGTTACTTTATGATTATGAAAATCAAAATTAAATACATATTACTTAAAAACATATAAATATAATTAGCTGACAGGTAAGCCTCGGGCGACAGGGTCTTGAATAATTTAGACTGAGGAATGAAATGACATTTTTTCGAAAATAACCAAGTTGTGACAACGGATTGTGATAGAGTGGGTAAAAAAAATATATAGTGTGGGCCATTAAAAATTTAAATTTGAACTACTGATTACTTTGACTTTGGAAGCTAGAATAACATGAATTTTTATAACCTCCACCTCCAGGATGGGGGTATGTATATTCACTTTGTCATCCGTTTGTAACACCTTGAAATATTCATCGGAGACCCCATAAAGTATATATATTCTGGGTCGTGGTAAAATTCTAAGACGATCTAGCCATGTCCGTCTGTCTGTCTGTTGAAAGCATTTTTCCTAAATGTGTCTTATGGTTGTAGATTGATTGGGAAATCGGCCCAGAGAGAAAAAATTTTCCCTCACAAGGACTGAAATACCCCTAATATTTAGAGTATTTCAGCCTGTTTTTGAACATATTAGCTTGTATTTACATGATATTTGCAATACGCATTCCCTTTATAGCATAAAAGGGCACCATAGAGTGTTTTTTGAGTAGATACATAATATAAAAGTATTTTTTCTAAATCCCTACATTAAAGGGTTAAATGGGGATAGAGGGATAAAAATAGTACCAACCTAACGACTGCACCTAGAATAATGAAATTCGATCTATACATTCCTCTGATTGCGTAGACACGTAAAATAAAAGATCTTTCCAAAATTCGTACTTTTTGGGGTTCAAATGGAAAAAGGGGATACAAATAGTACCTACCAAATGACCACGATCATAAAATGCGGAGTATATATTCCTCTGACTCCGTACACACGAAAAATAAAACGTTTTTTCCAAATTCGTACTTTTAAGGGATACAATGGCTACAGGGGATAAAAATAGTACCAACTAAACGAATACAGCTAGAATGATGAAATTCGGTGTGTACATGTTGATTCGTAAAATAAACAGAGTTTAGATAGTCGTACTCTTGAGGGGGCAAAATTGGTAAAAGGGGATAAAAATGGTACCAACAAAATGGCCGCTGATAGAATCATTGAATTGGGTATATACATTCCTCTGACTGCATAGCCACGTAAAATATTTTTTTACAAATTCGAACTTTATTTTGTTGCTTTTACGACAAAAAATGTTAGAATCATGAAGTTGGCTTATACTGCGTACGTGAGAGATAAGGTATTTTCAAAATTTATACTTTTGAAATTAAAAATTAAATACAAACAACCAATATTTAGGGTATTTATGATTACTGCCTTATATTTACTTTATGAAATGAAGTATTATTTCCTTTATATATATACATAGTATACAAATATTGGTAGCCTTGGCTTATAAATTAAATTTCTGATTTTCATACAGTTAAAATTTGTTGCGGACATTCCTCTTATAGCTTGGAAACACCACAAAGAAATGGGACAAAAAGGGATAAAATATAGTGCCAATGTTACGACAACAGCTAAAATCATGAAATTAGGTGTGTACGTCCCAATAATTCGTAGACACGTAAAATAGAGAGATTTTTCGAAATTCGTACTTTTAAGGGATATAATTAAAAACGAGGGATACAAATGGGACCTACCAAACTGCTGAAGTTGAAATCATGAAATTCGGTGTATACATTCTGACTCGAAAAAAGTTTTTTTTCGAAATTTGTACATTTGGTCGGGGAATGGGGTGAATCTGGGGATATGAAGATATCTTTAAAATTTATACTTTTCTTATCACTTTGTCTGTAACTGAAAATGCTTCTTTCTAATGAGGACTGACAATCGCCTAATATTTAGGCATGTCACTTTCACAATTATAGCATTTTATTTATATATAGTAGTCGATTTTAAACAGTGCGCATAAGTATACATTATAGTTTGAAATAGTAAACAAATATAGTAATGTGCACAAAAATATCAAAATTTACGTAATATGGTACTGTGCTTCTATGTAAAGTCGACATCCTTTAATCTGCTGGTAATACTGTGGAATGCACTCCGTGGTGGAGGGTATATAAGATTCGGCCCGGCCGAACTTGACTCCTTCTTACTTGTTATTTTTATTATTTTTAGGATAATTTTTGACATTTGCAAAATTGCTTGTTGACGTAGCCACCTAGATGAAAATGAGCTTCATGGAGGCTGAACTGAAGGCTGAACTCTTCTCGCAAATTTCATACAGTTTGCGTAAAAAACTTACTACTTTGGAAGTAAGTTTTTAATATTTTCCAATTTTGTTTGAGCATATAGCGTTCCATTTTGCAAAGGTCAAAGATAAAAATGAATGTTATTCATGTCAAAGTAATCGGTAGTTCAATTTTAAATGATCTAACCTATATTTTTGATCTCGAAATGTTACTTTCTTAATCGTTTTAATTTTTGTAAATTTTGTTTCGCCGCATTTGTGGCGACCTCACTGTAGCTGCAGTTGCAACTTAACCTGATTCGTTCCTCCCCGTCTCCGGTAGCATACAAACCAGCGCAATGCAAATCATTTCTAAATGTTTGGATGTAAACTAATGCATACGTTGGTTTGTTGGCATACTCTTAATTTTCATAATCAGAAAATATAAGAAATGTTCTTGGCAAAATTGTGTTACACACGATAAATTTCATAAAACATGTTTAAGACTCTTTTGTAAATGGAAAATTGCCATAAATGATGCTTGGCTGCAGTTGCGAATGCGAGCATTGTTGGTTGCCACCAACAGCAGCAGCGGCAACAGCACAATGCCAACACTTCCACTGTGACTGAGACAGGAACAGCACACAGGTGGCAAGTGCATTGCAAGAGATACGTGCTCATCATCATAGTCATCATGATCATGTTGCAGAGACAGTTTGTTTGTACAGTTTATGGTGATTCTATATTTAATGTAATGTAATTAATTGCCTTTTGCTGGAAAATGGTGGCAAAATGGCATTATATGCTAAATATGGCTTCTTGCAACGCATCAGAGTTACACGACCAAAAGATAACTGTCGCATTGTGGCACACAAACTAATTAACAATTTTACTTTATAAGGTTTGAGGCCACAACATCGCACAGTGGCTCAGAAATATTTTCCAACGGAGAAATGGTAGCATTTTTGAAATAATAAATATTAAATTGTAGATAATAAAATAAATTAAAATATGAAATGAAAAAATAATATATAATAAATAATATAATAATGAAAAATAGTAATAAAAAATAGCATCCTTGCACATAAGAGTGTGCGATAGTAATGAGTCGTTTGTTTATTAGCTTCGAATTCATTGAAAATACGAAAAATGCAAAATCGTTAAATCTATATATATAAAAGAGTTGCGTTACTGACTTATCACTGACCAGCCCACAGACCAAACGGCTGAAGCCAGGCTCATTAAATGTTCAGGGTAGTTCCGAAATTCGTACTTTTAGGGGGTAAAATGGGACAAAAAGGGATAAACATCAAACCTTCGTCCTGACTAAACAGCAGTAGCTAGAAACATGAAATTCAGTGTGTTCCTTGCACTGACCATGTAGAAGAGCTACAAATAGGGATTTTTCGAAATGTGTACTTTTAAGTGAGGAAAGAGACAAAAAGGGATTACAAATTGTACCAATTTAATAATTGCAGCTAGAATCGTGAAAATCGGTATTTACATTCCTCTGACAACGTTGACTTGCAATATAAATTGATTTTTCGAAATTTGTACTTATAAGGGGTGAGCGGGACAAATAGGGATAAAAATGGTAGAAACTAAAGTATTGCAGCTGGAATCTTGAAATTTGATATGTAAATTCCTCTCATAATATAGAAGCGCAATATAAATGCATTTTGTACTTACAAGAGGTGAGCAGGACAAAAAAGGATAAAAATAATAAAATAAAAATCGTGACATTTGGTAAGTTAATTGCTCTGACCATGTAAAAGCGCGTTAAAATTGGATTTTTCAAAATTTGTACTTTTAAGGGTTACGAGGGACAAAGGAATAATAATGCTACTAATTTAATTATTGCAGCTATAGTCGTGAAATTTGGTGTGTCAAATCCTCAGACAACGTAGAAGAACAAATCCAAATTGATTTTTCGAAATTTGTACTTTTAATGGGAGAGCGGGACAAAAATGGTACCAACTTTAGGATTACAGCTAGAATCGGGAAATTTAGTATGTAAATTCCTCTGACCATGTAGAAGCGCGGATTTTTTTTCGATAAAAGGCTCTGCGGTTGTAATTTTTTGTTAAAAACTGGGTGGAAAATGATAAAAAAATATATATACGAAGGGAGTTCAGCTAAAACAGCGCACATCGACAAGCACATTCCTTTGACGGTATATGAGTGCTATGTGTCCAACTTACTATTTTAGAAATGAAAATCAAATAAATACTATCCTATCCGGATAAAACTAATAACAAATATCTGGCTTCTTCGCGTGCGAAGCAGCGGATACTGCTAGTAAGTATATATAGGAGGGGTCATTTAAAATTTTAAAATTGAACTACCGATTACTTTGACTTTGAAAGGTAGAATATCATTCATTTTTATTTTGATTTTCAGGTTTATGTTTAGCATTTTCAAAATGGGACGCTATACGCTCGAACAAATAATATTAACAAACAAAAATATTAAAAATTTACTTCCAAAGTAATAAGTTTTTAACGCAAACTTTACTTTAAATTTACGTTGAAAGTTTTCGAGAAGAGATCGGCCTTCAGTTCCGCCTTCATGAAGCTCATTTGCATCTCGGTGGCTATGTCAATAGGCAAAAATGGCGCATATGGGGTTTAGAGAACCCACACGTGACTATTGGTGTGGATTGTGGGCTGTACTGAAAAATTGTGCTGATCGGATGAGGTACTGCCGAACTAGTCATATGAATGACATTGTGTTCCATTAAATTAAATATAAAACCAGAAATTTGTAAAAATAATCAGTACTTTTTTATAGCCGATTCTAATTTAAAGCTTTAAATGGCTCAACCTTTATATATTTTAAAAGTTTAGCAATATTACTTAAAACACTACGAAGAACACTTTTGTGAAACATGTTAACCCTCTAGCTCTGTAATATAGGGACATTTTGGTTCTTTTGTGGAAAAGGGTAAAAATACCCCTAGAAAAGGGGTTTAACGTGTAAAATTTTTCTAAAAAAAAAAATATATGCCATATTGTGAGACTATGGGTCTCTGAATATACCAATACTCAAAATTCAACTTAAATGCCAGAAATAAGTCAAAACTGAAAATTCATTTTAGGGCAAATTTCGTACTTACGAATTGATGCTAAACTATCCCACAAAACTGAATTTTAGGGAGTTGATGTGAATGCAAAAAATATAAACAAAAATATTCTAAGTAATACTGCTGAACACATCCTATACTTGAAATTTCAAGATCACAAGGTTTCTCGTCATAAGATGTTTCTCATTTCACGTTCACAGTGAAATTTACACTCTTAATTCTATGATTCTAGCTATAATCGTTTGCTTGGTACCAGTTCTATCCCTTTTACACCATTTTTTCAGTAAAAGTACGAATATCGAAATATCCTTTTACTTTTCGTTTCTACGAATATCGAAAGCTATTGCTCTATTTGGCGCGTCTGCGAAGTTAGACAGATGTTAGTTTCGTGGTTCTTTTGATTGGTACCATTTTTATCCCCGTTCGTCTCATTTTCACTACAGGTACAGTTTTCGAAAATTTTCTTTATTTTGCACATATATACAGTTAGAGGAATGTCCACACTGAATTTTGGGATTTTAGTTGCAGCCATTTATTCGGTGCCAATTTGATCCCTTTTTCCCATAAAAGTACGAGTATTGAAAGATCGCTTTATTTGGTACATCTGCGAAGTTAGACAAATGTCGAAATCGAGTTTCATGATTTTAACTGCAATCTTTTGATTGGTACCATTTTGATCCCCTTTTGTCTCATTTTCATTACAAGTACAAATATCCAAAAAATCATTAATGTTACGCGTCTACACATTCGGAGGAATGTACACACCGATTTTGATAATTCTAGCTCAACCATTTGGCCGGTACAAATTTTATCCCTTTTTGCCGATTTTGACCCTGAAAATACAACTATCGAAATATCTTTTTATTTTGCGCTTCTACGCAGTTAGAGAAATTCATAAATCGAATTTCGTGATTATCGCTGCAGCCGTTTGAATGGTACCATTTTTATCCCATTTCGTACCGTTTCCTCTTAAATGTACAAATTTTGAAATTTTTCTTTATTCTGAACTTGTGTACATTTAGGAGAGTGTATACACTGGATTTTATGATTTTAGCTTCAGCCATTTGGATGGTACCAATTTTATCCCCCGTTGGACCTAAAGTACCATTATTGAAACATCGCCACCCGAGCGAAGTATACACCGAATTTGATTACTTTGATTATAGCTGCAGCTGTTTAACTGGTACCATTTGTATCCTCTTTCTCTGCGGTTTCCCTTAGAAGTACCTCCGCTTGATTGGTACGATTTTTATCCCATTTCGCTTCGTAAAAGTACAAATTTAGATTTTTTATTTTGCACGTATATACAGTCAGTGGAATATATTTACATACCGATTTTATGATTCTAGCTGCAGTTAGGTCGTTAGGTCCGTATCAGTTGTATCCCTTTTTCCCATTTTCACCCTAAAAGTACGAATATCAAAAGATCGCTTTATTATACCCTACACCACAGGGTATAATGTCTTTGTGCATTTGTTTGTAACACCCAAAAGGAAACGAAATAGACATATCGTTTATTATACCGATCGACTTAGAATCACTTTTTGAGTCGATTTAGCGATGTACGTCCGTCCGTCTGTCCATCTATTCTTATGATCAAAGTCCAGGTCGCAATTGTTGTTAGAACTAAATGAAACTTTGCACAACGAAGTTTTATGGGATAAGGACGAACGCTATTTAATATGAAGCAAATCAGTTCAGATTTAGATATAGCCCCCATACAAATTTTGCTTCCGATTTTACTTTTTCCGCTCTAGAAACCACATATTTCAACATATTTTCCTCCAATTTGGCAAAACGCCGTATATTTACACTAGAAACAGCTCTGGTAAAAATAGGATAGATCGGTTCAGATTTATATATAGCTCCCATACAATTGTCTCTTTCGATTTGACTCTTTCGGCTCTAGAAACCACAAACTTTGACAGATTTTCTTCAAATTTGGCAAAACAACTTACATTTCAACTAAAAACAGCTCTGGTCAAAATGGGTCAGATGAGTTCAGATATATATATATAGCTCCATTCTAAATTTCGCTACTTAATTAATTATTTCCGCTCTAGAAATAGCATTTTTGTACAGATTTTCTTCTAATTCGGCACATCAGCTAATGTTTCAAATATAAATTACTATAGCGAAAGTGGGTCACATCGGTTCAGATTATATATAGCTCCCGATTTGATTCTTTCCGCTCTAGAAAATACATATTTAATACTCCATAAAATTTGGGAATGCGTCTAATATTTCAACTAGAAAACCTTTGCTAAACATGGGTCAGATCGGTTCAAATTTGTATATAGCTCAAATTCAAAGTTTGTGTTCAAATTTTCTTACAAAACAGATAGAAGTATGGAATTTGTAGTATATTCTCCTCTTATAGCTGCATCGTATATCACTCGGTTCAAATGTAATGACCTTTTTATATACTACACCATAGGGTATAATGACTAAGTGTAGGGTATCATATAGTCGACCACGCCCGACTTTAACCTTCCTTACTTCTTTTTGAAATGTATGCAGGTAGAGCGAAGTATACACTGCATCTACTTGATTGGTACCTTTTTCATCCCCTTTCGTCCCTTTTTCCACATTAAAGGAAAAAATCTAAAATTGTCTTAATTTAGCACATCTATAATCGAATTTTATGCAGCCATTTATGTGGTCCCAATTTTATCCCTTTTCGGCTATTTTGATCCTAAAAGTGCGAATATCGAAAGATCGTTCTACTTTTCGAGTCTACTCAACCAGAGCGAAGTATAAACCGATTCATGATTACTTCAGTGGCATCTGTGTGATGGGTACCATTTTTATTCCCTTTCTTCCAGTTTTCCCTAAAGGACAAATTTAGAAAATTTTCTGTATTTTGCAATTCTATACATTTAATGAATTGAACACGCCGAACTTTATCTCTCTTGATGCAGCCATTTATTTGGTACCAATTTTGTCCCTTTTTATCTTAAAAGTACGAATATCGATTCAAAAATTAAAAATCAAAGAAATTTCTTGATCTTGCACGCCTATACAGTTAGGAGAATACACACACACACACGTAATTTTATGATGGTAGCTGCAACCAATTTGGTCGGTACAAAATTTATCCCTTTTTTAAATATTTCTCCACGTAAAATTATAAATTTCGAAAAATCCCTTTAAACACCGAATTTCACGTTGCTAACTGTTGTCGTTAGATTGGCTCAATTTTTATCCTTTTTTGTCCCATTTCACCTCCCTAAATATATGGATTAATTTATGGTCACTCTATAAAAGGATTGAACTCTCCAAATATGAAGTAGAATCTTCAAAAATGTGCTTAATTACTCTAAATAAAGGGTGATTTTTTAAGAGCTTGATAACTTTTTTTTAAAAAAAAACGCATAAAATTTGCAAAATCTCATCGGTTCTTTATTTGAAACGTTAGATTGGTCCATGACATTTACTTTTTGAAGATAATTTCATTTAAATGTTGACCGCGGCTGCGTCTTAGGTGGTCCATCCGCTTAGTACAATTTTGGCATTTCCACGTTTTTGAGTAACAGAGACCCAATTGGTGCGAACGGCGACGAATCGAAAATTGGTGGTCATCATTAACACTGGCCGATACAGCTGCGATATTTTCTTCAGTTCGCACTCTACGTAAGCGTGTTGGTGGTTTAATGTCCAACAATGTAAATTTGGTGCGAAATTTAGTCACAATAGCCCGAATAGCCGCTTCAGTGGGTCGATTAAACTGACCATAAAATGGAAGCGCGCAATGAACTTTCTTAACAGAGCACGCATTTTGATAATAAAATTCAATAATTTGCAAGCGTTGTTCGTTTGTAAGACGATTCATGATGAAATGTCAAAGCATACTGAGCATCTTTCTCTTTGACACCATGTCTGAAATCCCACGTGATCTGTCAAATACTAATGCATGAAAATCCTAACCTCAAAAAAATCACTCTTTATTAGGGTATTTCTTGTCTTTGTTTGGGAAAAATGTTTCCCTCTGTTTGTATTTCAATCCCAACCGATCTAAAGCACTTACACGTATCTTTGGAAAATTATTTTTTTGTTTATTTTAAATTCAAAATTTTATGGATATTTCTTATTTATTTTTATTAAAATTCCAATTTTCGCCAAAGGTGCCTATACAAGTTGTACTCTCATTTTTGAAATATAAGCCCGCTCACACCCACTAATATGGACAATTATGATGACTACAAATGTTGCTAATTTTACTTTCACAAAGAAACAGTGGTTTAGGATCAGTCTCCAAAAAATTGAGAAATATTTAATTTTTTCGAAAAAAATATTTATTTCTGGCGCGAAAAAATATAGTCAAAATGGAAAAAAAATATTTGTTTCTATTTTCAATAGCGAAGACAACAATGACATGCGGATAGACGCAAAAGAATTTAAAAACTCATGATTTTTCCATTTTTGTTTGGATTTTCCTTATATTTGCCCCATCAACACACTGTGCAGCTGTGTAAATGGAACAGACCGCTACACCGATCATTAATTATAGGCAAAACAAAATGGATGTACGAGTATGACTGACTGCATGCATTCATCTAAACATATCACTTTGTGTACGCTCTCAAGACATTCCACGATATAATTTGTACAAAATGCAGAAATAGTTTCTGCGGCGAAAAGAGCGAATTTCATTATTCAATTCACTTTGTGAAATACCACCATCAGCACAGCACCACCAATATTTCCATGCAAAATAGTTGTGAAAGAAAATGCAAATGAAATTAACTTTTTATTCATCATCCGGTTTGTATTGCAGCATAGCGATGGATGGATGGCTGGCTGGATGGATTTTCATTCATGGAATTGTTTTGGGCTCACTCAACGTTTGCATGCTTTGGAGATTAACATTCATTGAATCTTTCATGGATTCATTCATTCATTCGCAGCCATTTCATGTGACTCTCCAGTCGAGATCATTCAGTTCGTTCGCCTGTTCGTATGTCCACTCCACTCTAGAGCTACACATTTTGTGGTCCACACAAATCTGCATATTTGTTTTGTTGCTGCACAGCGTTTGATATTTTCTCATGAATCTTTGTGAGCAATTGCTGCAGGCGAGCGAACGAGCCGGCAATTTATGAAATTTATGTCATGAGTTTCGGATGAAGACATAAAATGCACATTTTCAACTTCAACTGTTCATACTTTTTCTGTTTTGTCGCCGTAATAGTTGTTTTATTTAAAACTGAAATTTATAGATTTCCTTGGCATAAGAAAAGTGGGCCAGCAGAGAGCTTTATGGAAATGCACATCAATATGCATATGTGTGGATGTGGCTATGAAATGTGGTGAGGAGTGAAAAAGGCATAGGCAAAATATATTTTCATATTGACAAAATATATATTTATTATGCGGCTACAATATTGCATAAGAGGTGGAGGACCCACCCAGGCATTAAAAAAATATTTTCCTGTCACCCGACGAAAATAAAGTATGGCTTGTTTATTGATGATTTACAAAATAATTCGTTTCTAGATAACTAGTCTGTTGAAGATTACTTTGGATATTTTTTATTAATTTTTAGTTTTTGTCGATTTTTTTTTTGAATAGAATAACTTATTGGTCGTATTATTGGTGTCAACTGAACACTTATTCGAACACATTTTGTAAATCATTTTATAAAAAATTTACAGAAGGAATCAATAATTTCAGAATGTTGTCTAAATAATAAAAAAGAGAGAGTAGAGAAATTGTCACTGCACAATGGTCTAGATCAAAATCCTTCGGCCAAAATCCAATAACTTTTGATCAAGTAAACATTTTTGAGTTCTGTAGGAAATTTAAATTAGACAAGGGCCCAAGGATTATTATTAAGAGTTGTTAACATTGAAAATCGGGCAATTAGTTATATTTAAAAAAACCTATTTTTCGTATTTTTTCGATTTTAAAGAAAAGTCAATTTTTTTTGTTTTTTTTTTGTTATTTAATATATTTTTACGTATTAGATCATAATGCACAAATAATATAGTTTTTTCGTGTTTCAAATTTTTTAGGTTTTGAGAATTAAAAAAGTAATTTCCTTTAACGAAAAAGCATTTCGACACTTTTTAGAATTTTTAAGAGATTTTGCTCTCAGATTTATTTTTATTAGAAACTATGTTCATAGTTTGTTTGTAACAAATATTTAAAACATATTTTAAAATATTTGAAAAAAATTTATGAATTTGGATCAACATAACTTTTTCCTTTAAATTCCATTAAAGAAGTGGAATAAATAAATAAAAAGTGACAATCGTATATTGAGCCCGTTCCCGTCGAGTGAAATATAAAATGAATATAATTAAATATAAATAATTTTTGATATATTCACAAAAATCAGGGGAAAAACACTGATCTAATGAACTAAATATATCTATGGCATTTGAGAAAATTGTCATAGCCAGTTCCCATCGAATAAAGTATAAACGTTTAATCTATTGGTAATTTACTGATTTGAATTAACGTTAAAAAAACTATCCAAGATTTTAGATTAGAAAAGGACTTGGATTCAGAATTTATTGCTAAATGGCAGCCTTTTGAAATATTCACAAAAAAAAAAAATCAGGGGGAAAAGGACTGTTCTAATGAACTAAGTATATCTGTGGCTTTTGAGAACATTTTCATTGAAGGTTTTATAAATGAGTTCATAGTGAAATTGAGCAGCAGTACATTCATAAAGGTGTTTCGGGCCAAGCCTAAAAGGCGCTTAGGCTAACATTTTTATACCCTACACCACTTCGTGGTCTAGGGTATTATAAGTTAGTTTCGCGCCAAATGTTTGTTACACCAAGAAATAGTTGATCTAGACCCACCTTTAAGTATACGGATCGGCTTAGAATCGCCAGCTGAGTCGATTTAACGATTTCTGTCCGTCCGTCCGTCTGCTGTCCATTTAAGCTTGTTCGCACTCTACAGGTCGCAATTGTTGTACGATTGTCATGAAACTTGGCAGAAGTTATTTTTTCTGGCCAAGGACCATTGGTTCAGACCATCGGTTCAGATTTAGATATAGCCCCCATACAAATGTCGGTCCCGATTTGACATTTTCCGCTCTAGAAACCAGATATTGTACCCGATTTTCCTTAAATTTGGTACAACATCTTATAATCCAACTAGAAACACCTATGCAAAAATTAGGTAAGATCGGTTCAGATTTAGATATAGCCCTCATACAAATGTCGGTCCCGATTTTACATTTTCCGCTCTAGAAACCACATATTGTACCCGATTTTGTTTAAATTTGGTACAACATCTTATAATCCAACTAGAAACACGTATGCAAAAATTGGGTAAGATCGGTTCAGATTTAGATATAGCCCCCATACAAATGTCGCTCCCGATTTGACATTTTCCGCTCTAGAAACGACATATTGTACCCGATTTTCTTTAAATTTTGCAGAACATCTTATAATCCAACTAGAAACACCTATGCAAAAATTGGGTAAGATCGGTTCAGATTTAAATATAGCCCCCATACAAATGTCGCTCCCGATTTGACATGTTCCGCTCTAGAAACGACATGTTGTACCCGATTTTCTTTAAAATTGGCACAACATTTTATAATCGAACTAGAAACACCTATGCTGAAAGTGGGTTTGATCGGTTCAGATTTAGATATAGCCCCCATACAAATGTCGCTCCCGATTTGACTTTTTCCGCTCTGAAATCCACATATTGTACCCGTTTTTCTTTAAAATTGGCACAACATCTGATAATCCAACTAAAAAACCAATAGTGAAAGTGGGTAAAATTGGTTCAGATTTAGATATAGCCCTCATACAAATGTTGCTCCCGAATGTTTAACCGATTTTGGCCAAATTTTACATATTATATTTCACCAATAAACAGACATGGTGAAAGCGCGTCACATCGTTCCTGTTTTCAATATACCCCCATACAAATGTCCTTTCCGATTTTACATTTTTTGTCAAACACATACATTTACAGGATGCAAAAATCCTTCCCGATTTAAATTTTTTTACTGAATTGAATTGCAATGACAATTGTTTGGGTGATGGCCATATGTCCATACGTTGAAATGACTTTGGTTTACTACTGTATAATTTGTATTTGTCTGTCGGACAATTGGATCAATTACCATATTATTTACCATATTCGTTAAATTTGACTAAATATGAATTTATAGCACATAAATTATATTCATATAATTTGTATAATTTGTATGTACTACATAAAATTGCTCCCATGAAATACCTGGGTTTAGTAATCAAAGCGAGGTACATACGCAGGGAGTGGTGTAGGGTATTATATAGTCGGTCCCGCCAGACTTTAGCCTTTCCTTACTTGTTTTTTATCTATTTTGTAAAGTTTTTTTCGCGCTATTTATAGAAAATCAAGAAATCTTACTTTTTCTGACTACATTTGTCCATAGATATTTTATAGATACACATTTTTGCAAAATGGCCGAACTCCGAAAGTGGGAAAACTGTGTTCCACAATTTTAGATTTTCTGCCAATATGATCGGAATACTTTTATTTACACCTTTAACTGTTTGCGTGAATTTTAGGTATTTTGATAGATCTCAATTTCGTATATATTTGAGAGAGGTGAATTGGAATAACCAACACTTGTGCTTTTGCAATAACTTTAATTTAGCGAAAATCACAGAAAATCAATAAATGGTTCTTTGTCCATTTTCGTTTGAGCCATGAACATTTTTAAATCAGTGTTTCTCCTTTTCAGACTTTTGGGCATATAATTGCCAATTTGGTATCTCGCATCTTATT
The DNA here is from genome assembly GCA_947397865.1 of Polietes domitor. NCBI lineage: Eukaryota > Metazoa > Arthropoda > Insecta > Diptera > Muscidae > Polietes > Polietes domitor. The sequence continues at coordinate 23,902,572 of OX377619.1, read as the reverse complement.
GAATACAAGTGTTTACGGTAATCATTAGCATTAATAACCGAAAATCCTAAGACACAAATCCCAGAATCCTTATTTCACAAATTTCAGTAATTTTCACACGGTCCTTCCTCCTTGCCAGTGCACTTTGCATTCATTCATTTCGTTCGTTCTTTATGTTGTGCGAATTTTCCATGCAAATTCATCATTTTTGGGAGAAACAATAAAGGTTGGTTGTAGTTTTGCATAAAAGGCAACGAACCACCCTTAAGTCCTGTAGAACAACATTACAACAATTGCATAAAACTACATGCAATTGCTTTGGCTTTACTTTCTGATGGGAATTTTCAAATGCAATCACCTGCAAGTGAAATTTCGAAATTTCTTATGCAAGTCAAAGATATGACAAGCGTAGAGAATCCGCACAGCGGAGGCAAACGGCGGCGGCAGGTTTCTTTAAAAGGATCACAACAATAACATGGCAACAATTGTTGCCATGCACCATGCAACTCAGGTAGTTTGAGGGACCGAGACGATGAGGAAGAAGACGAAAATTGTTTGTCATAATAATAATGATGGTGATGGTACACTTTGCATTTATTTATTTAAATTGCACTTTCACTTTTCCTGGCGTTTGTGAGCCAGCCTTTGAGTTACTTTTTTGACATTATCCCGGCTGATGATGTTTTCTTAAGACTCATTTGTATGACCTTAGAATGATATGCATACACAGAGCAATAACAAGGATGACAATGGCCAAAGACCTCTGAGAAACTAAAACTAAATCCTTTGTTCCAACACCAGCCAAGCAAGGAAGCACCAGGAATAATATCAAGCCATTGTTTCTCGGGGCACAAACACTTGCCTTTCTTTCCTCCAACAACGTGGGAACGTTATTTTTCCCTCAAAAATTTCCTTATTCGTTCTCGTCTCTTCTTGGAGAATAAATATTGTTTTGGCAAATCCTTGAGCAGGAGTACTCCTGATTGTTTTTCTTATAGAGAATTAATAAAATATGCCAAACATCAGGACTGGGTTATGAGGAATTTCTGTGTTTCTATGCTCCTATTTTTCTTTGGAAAAGGAAATTCAATAAAAGAGTAAACCAAACAACAACAAACGGGGGGAAGTGAGTGTGGCAGGACTACAACCTGCTGATTTAATTGTAAAATAATGTAAAAGGTAATAAGGATATCGTTGGTATCGCTGCGCTTATCTTTATGTGTCTAAGGATATTAATAGCAGTCAATAAAATAAAAAAATCTTCGTGTGTGCGTTGTAAAGAACGAACATCCTTCCTCCCTTTAAAAACTGCCCTAATTTTTCACTTACAGCCCATTCAATTTTTGTTTTTACAATTTTTTTTGAACATGTGTTGGGATTTTTTTCCCTTCTTCCCATTTTAATAGTTTTATAGTTATGTTTTTATTGTTTGCCTGTTATCTTAGCGTATATTGTTTGAATTTTTTTCTTTGATTGACTGGTCAAAAGAAGGAAATTCAAAAATCCATCCATCCAATCATATATATTTATCTCTCGTTATCTGCCTACTGACTCACCATTGTTATTAATATTTTGTTTTATTGTTTTCTTTATTGTCGACGTCGTCGTTGTAACTGATAACACGGCGATATACCTCCCAGAAATGGCATTGGAATTGAACTCGATTCGAATAGGGTTAGTGTAAGTTTATAGTTATTTAAAATTGTGATTGATATCTGTCGAAATGAAATGGTAGTTTGTTTTTAAGTAAATTATATTAAAACAGATTCTCGAAAATGTCTTTTAGCACAAGCCAAAGTACACTATGTTGTCACAAAAGACTACAAACTATGGTAAACTAAGAATAAAACAAGTAAAAGCGGCGTTAAGTTCGGCCGGGCCGAACTTTATATACCATCCACCATGGATTGCATTCCACAGAGGTTGTCGGTTTTCGTAGAAGTGCAGTAATATTACAGGAAAATATAAATTTTTTAATATAGCCAAATCAAAACAACTACAAATATTGAAAAAATAATTTTATAAATAAATATAATATTTTAATTATTTCAAACCATTATTTATTTCAAATCAAAAAATAAATATTCTTATATTTATATTTTCAAAAAGCTTAAATACCATAAAAATTGGTAGATAGTGAGTGCTACAGTTAGTTGTATTTCCATTCTATTTTAATTCCAAAAGTACAAATTTTGAAAATCCATTATCAGGCGTAAATGGAGAAAAATAACCTAACTTCATGATTCAACCAATTTTTTCCGCAAAAGAAAAAGTACGAATTTGAAAAAGAAAACTTTTTATTTTGCGTGTCTACGCAGTCAGAGGAATGTATACACCGAATTCCATGATTCCAGCTGCGGCCATTTGTGTGGTACCATTTTTACCCCCTTGACGTTTCTACGCAATTAGAATTTCATCATTCTAGCTGTAGTCGTTTAGTTGGTACTATTTTCATCACTCTGTACCATTGTAACCCTTAAAAGTTCGAATTTCGACAAATCCGTTTATTTTCCGTGTCTACGCAGTCAGAGGAATGTATACTCCGAATTTCATGACTCTAGCTGCTGTCATTTGGTTGGTACTATTTTTATCCCCTTTTTCCATTTTGACCCCCAAAAAGTACGAATTTCAAAAAATCAGTTTATTTTCCGTGTCTACGCAGTCAGAGGAATGTATACTCCGAATTTCATGACTCTAGCTGCGGTCATTTGATTGGTACTATTTTTATCCCCTTTTTCTATTTTGACCCCAAAAATTACGAATTTTGCAAAATCCGTGTATTTTACTTGTCTATGCAATCAGAGGAATGTATACATCGAATTTCATTATTCTAGGTACAGCCGTTTGGTTGGTACCATTTTTATCCCTCTATTGCCATTTTACCCATTAAAAGTACGAATTTGGAAAAATACTTTTATATTATGTCTCTACTCAACTAGAGGAATGTACACACCGAATTTCGTGTTTCTAGCTATTGTCGTTTAATATGTACCATTTTTATCCCTTTTTGACCCATTTCACCCCCTACAAATAAGAATCACTTTATGGTGCACGTTTTTGCTATGAGGGGAATGCTCATACCAAATATCAAGCAAATATAAACAGACATATTCAAAACAAGTAAGGAAAGGCTAAAGTCGGGCGGGGCCGACTATATAATACCCTACACCACTCCCTGCGTATGAACCTCGCTTTGGTTACAAAACCCATTTATTTCATGGGTGCAATTTTATGTAGTTCATATAAATTATACAGTATACTATATTCATCTTTAGTCATATTTACGAATACGGACAGACAAATACAAATTATACAGTAGTAATAGGACCGGCATTTCAAAAGGGGGCCTATAACAACATTCTGGTCCTGGTCCAAAACATGGGCCTATATATTTCTCATTCACGGTAGGTATTCCTGGTTGAAAAATATCACGATCTGCAAAATTTGATGAAGATCCGATGTAAGATGTAGTTTCTAGACCTGTAATAGATCAGAATGGGCCCCATTTGGGTTATACCAAAGTATGGACATATGGGCATCACCCAAACAATTCTCGTTACAATTCAAATCGGTAAAAAAGTGAAATCGGGAAGGATTTTTGCATCCTGTAAATGTATGTGTTTGACAAAAAATTTTAAATCGGAAAGGACATCTGTATGGGGGTATATTGAAACATGGAACGATGTGACCCACGTGTATGTTTATAGGTGAAATATAATATGTAAAGTATGGCCAAAATCGGTTAAACATTTGGGAGCAATATTTGTATTGGGGATATATCTAAATCTGAACCGATCTTACCCACTTTCACCATAGGTGTTTTTAGTTGGATTATAAAATATTGTGCCAATTTTAAAGAAAATCGGGTACAATATGTGGTTACTAAAGCGGAAAAAGTGAAATCGGGAGCGACATTTGTATGGGGGCTATATCTAAATCTGAACCGATCTTACCCAATTTCTGCATAGGTGTTTCTAGTTAGATTATAAGATGTTGTACCAAATTTAAAGCAAATCGGGTACAAGATGTGGTTTCTAGAGCGGAAAATGTCAAATCGGGAGCGACATTTGTATGGGGGCTATATCTAAATCTGAACCGATATTACCCACTTTCCCCATAGGTGTTTTTAGTTGAATTATAAGATGTTGTTCCAATTTTAAAGAAAATCGGGTACAAGATGTGGTTTCTAGAACGGAAAATATCTAATAGGGAGCGACATTTGTATGGGGGCTATATCTAAATCTGAACCGATTTCCTCCAAATTCAATACCGATGGTCCTTGGACAGAAAAAAAACTTCTGCCAAGTTTCATGACAATCGGACGACAATTGCGACCTGTAGAGTGCGAACAAGCTTAGATGGTGATTCTAAGCCGATCCGTATACTTAAAGGTGGGTCTAGCTCAATTATTTCTTGGTGTTACAAACATTTGGCGCGAAACTAACTTTTAATACCCTAGTCCACGAAGTGGTGTAGGGTAAAAAAACATGCTTAAATACGCTAAAATATTAGGGGTTTTAATGGCTATTTTTAGTCCTCGTGAGGGAAAAATGTTTCCCTTTGGGCGGATTTCGCCCAGTTTCAGTCCCAACCGATCTACGACTATAAGACGCAATTGTGGAAAAGTTGGACGTCCTAGCTCCTTTCGTTTAGATGCTAGCGTGCGGACGGACAGACGGACGGTCGGATATGGCTAGATCGTCTTAGAACTTTATAGCGATCAAGAATATATATACTTTATAGGGCCGCAGGTCGATATTTCAAGGTGTTACAAACGAAATGACAAAGTTATAATACCCCCATCCTGGAGGTGGATGGCATAAAATAATGTATGCATCGATTACAACAACAGCAACCACAATTTCAATGTCTAGGACGAAATTATTGCAATTTTAAATAAGGAGCTTGTTCACAATATAGGATGTTCAAAATATTCGCAGATTGTTGATAAATCAACAAATCATTCATTTGGTTAAATTCTTCAAAATACAACAACTTTTTATAATGGGGATTTTTCAAGGCTATTTTGATCATAGATGACATAGATGATCATATCTGTGGTCACAACCCATAACAGCCTAAGTCTGTCTTTCAATATTTTCAGTACATGAGGTTAAAGTTTTGAATCTTCACTTAAAATCAGGAGAAGGTGTTTTTTGGAAAACTTTGCTACAGATTCGAAGGAAACGAATTTCTTTACTTAGTTGTTAACAAAAAATAGTTGTTTATTCTCGCAGTCAAAAGATATTATCGAAAAAGACACTTAGGCTCTTATGAATTGTTGAACGAAAGAAAGTCAAAAAGTTCAAGTTGAGTTAGGCTATTATTCCAGATTAAATAAAAAACTTTAAGTGCGCCTAAATTGACATAAATTATTATTCTATGTCAACATTTTTCAGATTCGATCTCTCATGTTGAGTTAGGTTGTTATTCCTATATAAGAATTCATAAAGTTTAAAGACTTAGGTTACATTTTTAATAATGTTTATATTTGTTGTAATCCTAAATTGACATAGGCAGTTATGCCAAAACAGTAATTTAGAAAAATAACTTAAGCTAAATACAATAACTTTTTATAATGTGGATTTTTCAGCGCTATTTTGGGGACATAGATGATCGTATATTCCATTGTTGTTGACAAATCAATGTATGTTTTAATTAACATAAGTAATTTTTTAGCAGACTACAAACTCTTTAGAAAATTGAATGTTTGCAGAACAACTGTTGTTATAGCAGAACATAGTTCTAATAGCAGATACGTGCCTGCTGATAGGTAGCAACCAATCTTAGGGTGAGGTTACCAAAATTTCTCAGTGTTGCGATCCATACCAATAAAAAATAATTTCCAATCACAACACTGAAAATAGTTTGGATTGTTTTCTGATGACTTGCAAAATCATTCATCTCTAGGTCAAGCCGTCTGTGAGCTCCTGAAAACACAACTAAAAATTATGCATTCTCGTGTAATTTGTTTATATTGATTTTTTTTCCAATTTTCTTTTGTGAAAAATATCGATGCAATTGTTGAATTTTCTAATAAAACTGAAAACTAAATTTTTTTTACTAAAAAAAGAATTAAAAAAAAATAAATAAATAAAATAATAATTAAACAATAAATACACATGAGTATTTCTACATTTTGGATGATATATCAGAAACTTCTGAAATTTACAAAATATTAAGAGCAAAATATGTGAGGGTATTTCAATTTTTCCCGGGACACTGAATTCTACGTAGACAGAGGAATGTATAAATCGATTTTTCACGATTATAGCTGCAATATTTAGGTTAGTAAAATTTTTGTCCCACTTAGGGAGCTAACTCTATGATGATCTGTGACCAAATTTAAATTTGAAAAGAAATCTAAAATAAAAGTTTCTTAACCATTTTTTTAAGTAATTGTTTGCTTTTTCTTTTGGAATACCATAGTGGACCATAGTGAACATTTAGTAGTCCTTGACAATGCAGGGATTAAAAGTGAAAATTTTCCAAAATTCTTTTTATGACGCGTGTCAATAATCATAAATGGAATGGAAGTGTACGAATGTCACAATTCAAGCTGCATCTTTTTTGATTGATACTATTTGTATCCATTTAGATCCCGTCTCAGGTCTCTTTTAGGTCCCTTCAAAGGTACTCATTTCGCAAAAGCCTTTTTATGTCCAGTGTCCACGTAATAATGTGTACTCTCAAATTCATATTTCTTATTATGTTTCCCTGTAGTTGTTCTTCTCATTATATAAATGATTGATTGAAATGACTAAAATGCATTTTTTCTAAAAAAAAAATAATTTTATGGGATTTATTTTCCCCATTTTAGGAATTGTGGGATTTTGTTAGTATGTCTATACCAAACCATAAATGATTGATTGGAATGACTAAAATGTAATTTTTCTAAAAAATAATTTTATGGGATTTATTTTCCCCATTTTAGGAATTGTGGGATTTTGTTACTATGCCTATATCATAGTATAAATGATTGATTGAAATGACTAAAATGCATTTTTTCTAAAAAAAATAATTTTATGGGATTTATTTTCCCCATTTTAGGAATTGTGGAATTTTGTTAGTATGCCTATACCAAGCCATAAATGATTGATTGGAATGACTAAAATGTAATTTTTCTAAAAAATAAATTTATGGGATTTATTTCACCCTTTTTGGGAATTGAAGGATTTTGCTATGAGTCAGCACAAAAGTGTGTTTCAAAAGTAAGACGATAACATATTCATGAATAGTTTTCAAAAAACGTTTTTGTAATCCCTTATATAAAAATCGTACAATTCCTAAAACGGGGAAAATAATTTCCCAAAATGTATTTTTTTAAGAAAAAAATTGTATTTTTAGCTATTATACCAGCTAATAAAATTCTCAAATTCATATTTCTTATTATGTTTCCCTGTAGTTGTTCTTCCCCCCCCTCATTAAAAATAGCACGCGTCGCCATCATATGTCTTGGGGAAATACCCTCTAAATTCTATCATCCAGACTGTGGGGTCTCCGATGAATAATTCAAGGAGTTGCAAACCGAAAGACAAAATATATATTCATGTTTGTCATTCTCTAGGAGGTTTACAAAGAACTGGAATTGAACACATATTAAATATATTTTGGAGATCCTATTAGGATTTTTAATACGAAGATATTTGGCTCTGTTCTTTCGAAAATAAACAAAATATTTTCAAAACCACAATCACCCAGGTTCATTAGAAAAAGTTCGAGTCTAGCACAACCAGTGTAATTTTAATTGAAATAGTTACACATATTAGCAAATTCACATAATAGTTGCACATACGCCGCCAGACCATTTGCAAATAGTTGGGGCTAAAAAACAGATTATATACAGATGTATTTAAACGTTTACAAAGAAAGAAAAAAAAAACAAAACAACTGCCACTTTTGATGATGTTGATGATGATTAAACATCAATTGATTTGTTTCACTTCATTAAGAAAAAAAACAAACCAACCCACAGCAATGCAATTTCTGTTTTGGATGTTGTCAAAACCGTTGAAATCAATTTTAAATGAAAATCATCAGAAACGTCGCAAAGCAAATCTACACCAAAGTTACTTCACATTTTGCAAAATATTTGCAAAACTATTCTTTTGTGTTGAGCCGCGCACGCTCGCTTCTTTGTTTTGTTGCGTTTTTCTTTTCTTCTTATTCTTGTTGTTTGTTGGCGGGCCGGGCAGAGAACCTCATATGAAAATAACAAAACGTCATATAAAGTTGTGCGACCAGATCAGGCCACATCACCGTTTATGGTCATCTGAAGCTGAACAGCTTTAAATTGACTTTCAGCTTATTAAAATGAGACGGTCAGCCGGCGAAGGAGGTGTAGCCGAGACAACAAGAATAATAAAAAGAAATCAAAGTTTGGTCAAGTCAACCAAAAAAAAACGCATGACGGCGGCTAAGTTCAAAACCACAAAATCATACAAAACAAACGGTATTTGAAAGGACACAAATCCATCAAATATTGTGATGAAAGGGGTAGATGCCAGCCATGGACATTGAATAACAATAACACAAGATCACATGAGAAAGTAAGCCGGGCAAGGCGATTGGAGAGATTTTTATAATGATTGTTATGTCTTTCAAGGACACATAACTGCAAAGATAAATTAAATTGAAAAATGGTGGGGAGAGGATAAAAAGTTTTTATATATTTTTCTTTTACCGATTATTTTTCATAAAAACACCGTTCATATTTTGGCATTTAGAATATTTTCTCCTCTGAAATGAGAAAATGTCTTGGGGTCAACATTCAAACATGCGAATGTCTTTCCAAGACCTCTATAAATGCCTATACCATACTGCAAATAATTGATTGGAATGACTAAAATGTAATTTTTCTAAAAAAATAAATTTATGGGATTTTGTTAGTATACCTATACCACACTATAAATTGAATTAAATTGAATTGAAATGACTAAAATGTAATTTTTCTAAAAAAAAAAATAAATTTATGGGATTTATTTCCCCATTTTAGGAATTGTGGGATTTTGTTAGTATACCTACTATACCACACTATAAATGATTGATTAAAATGACAAAAAAACATTTTTTCTAAAAAAAAAAATAATTTTATGGGATTTATTTTCCCCATTTTAGGAATTGGGGATTTTGTATAGTATAAATAATATTAGTATAAATGATTGATTGAAATGACTAAAATGCATTTTTTCTAAAAAAAATAATTTTGTTGGGGTTTATTTTCCCCATTTTAGGAATTGTTGGATTTTGTTAGTGTGTCTATATCATAGTATAAATGATTGATTGAAATGACTACAATGCATTTTTTTCTAAAAAATAAATTTATGGGATTTATTTTCCCCATTTTAGGAATTGTGGGATTTTGTTAGTATACCTTTACCACACTATAAATGATTGTTTGAAATGACTAAAATACATTAGTTCTAAAAAAACAATTTTATGGGATTTATTTTCCCCATTGTGGGAATTGTGGAATTTTGTTAGTATACCTATACCATACAATAAATGATTGATTGAAATGACTAAAATGTAATTGTTCTAAAAAATAATTTTATGGGATTTATTTTCTCCATTTTAGGAATTGTTGGATTTTGTTAGTGTGTCTATATCATAGTATAAATGATTAATTGAAATGCATTGATTGGAATGACTAAAATATAATTTTTCTAAAAAAAAGAAATTTATGGGATTTATTTTCCCCATTTTAGGAATTGTGGGATTGACTATGAGTCAGCACAAAAGTGTTTTTCAAAAGTAAGACGATTACATATTCATGAATAGTTTTCAAAAAACATTTTTATAATCCCTTATTTAAAAATCCCGCAATCCCAAAACGGGGAAAATAATTTCCAAAAATTTATTTTTTTTAAGAAAAAACATTTATTTTGTAGCAATTATACCAGCTAATAAAATTCTGTTATTATTTTTATAATCAGTGCTTTGAGTTTCGAAAATAAATAGTAGAACTAAAATATTTTCTATGAAAATTCGTCAAATTCTAGGGAAGAGGAAATTATGAGCGAATTATTGCACCATGAGGTAATGTTAACTTTTTTTTATTGAACCTCTACCAGTAGTTGGACGTCTACCAGATCATATATCATATACGAAAATAAATTAATAAAACATCTATATTCTTGGAAAATTAAAAGTCCTCTAGAAAGAAAAAATATTAACAACTGAAACATTGAGTACGACATGATCTCTAGTTTCATATCTACATGTTCTTGTTATGCTTTTCGTCGTTAAAATCTTAGCTATATAAATTAATACAAAATTATTGTTTCCTTTTTTCTATTTTTTATGGGTTTAGTGCCAGCAAAAAAAACCCAAAAAATCGATTTTTCTCAATTTTATGGTGGATATTAAACATTTTTTTTTGTGCCACAAAAAGATTTTTTCGAAAAAATCAAGTTTTTGTTGGAGACTGTCCCTAAACTATCGTTTCTATGTGAAAGCGAAATGCGCAATATTTGTCGCCATCATAATTACCTGTAATTGAACATATAAACGGGTGTGATCGGACCTATATTTTCAAAATGACGTCACAAATATTAAACGTACTTTTGACGAAAATCGGAATTTGAAAAAAAAAATAAAAAAATTATCCGTAAAACAATTTTATGCTGATTGTTATGCTCAGTATGAGGCAAACAAAAAATATTTTTTTAGGTTTCGCACATATATATTTTTTTAGGTTTTGGTGCATAAGGTAAAAGCGTTGACACGACAACGGATTAATTTGTAATTGTATTTGGGATCTCGTATAGAAGCAATAACAAAGGCCTGTTCCGGATCTGACAAGATCTTCGTCAGTGGACTCCGTCTCCATTTGGTTATTTTTTAATCGGAAGGTGTGACCCAAGGTGTGATTTACCCGGTACGGATATATCTTATCAGCAGTTTTCTGTCCCACTCTTTACATTAGTCCAAATGCCTCTCTAAAAACAAAAGACTTAAGACACAAACTTTGCATGCAATTTTCCTTGTTCTATCGTCCCCATTTAGTGATAGAATTCCGCAAAAATTCTCTAAAATAATCAATAGTCTGCCACTTTAAAATCATTTAAATCAAAAGACCATGATTAAATACTCATATCGTCGTCATGGCACATGGCACACTTGAATGCCAGAGACAAAAAAAACTCCATATGAGCTTCAGTTTTACCGCTTGCCTGTCTGTCATATGCTAAATAGTTCTACTGAAAGTCTCAATATAAGATATTTGTTGAGAAATATGTGCAAATTATTTACCACAGCTAGCTCTTCCACTTCCATTCATTGACATGCCGGAAATATTTCGCAGTGTTTCATTTTAATGCAGGCCGCATAAGTGTGATTTCAGCTCAAAGACTTTATCCCCCCTTTATTCACAGCCTGATACATAAACGAAAGACTTAAGAAACAAGCGCGCTATGATGCATTTTACAAAACTTTCTAAATCTGAATGGTAAATATTTAAATTACACTTATTTGCAATTGTGGTGTTTTTGTGTTTTGTTTTTTGCTTTTCAATTAAATCAAAAATTAACATTTTACGTTTCACTGCTTGGAAAGCAGCACCAACAGCCGCAGCTGTCGCTCTCCACTCCACTTCACTGAACAATAAACGCATAAATACTCTAATGTTAGCTTTTTTTCTTCATTTATTAAATTTGCATTCAGGGTTATTGCAAACTCATAAATACGCAAACACCAGCCAGAGAAAAAAACTCGCTGTAATTATGCTTGAAATTAACATATAATTAATTGCAAATGATGTTTGTAGCCACACAAACACAAACACTTCAACTTCAGCTACACAGAGGGAAATAGAGAGAGAGATAGAACTACACAAGGACTAGAATATAAAGGCGATGCAACAACGACCTCATGGTACCTTATAAAAATAAGTAATATTTAGAATTATTGTTGTCGTGAACGCTCAGTGGTCCACAATCAAATTTCATCGGCGAAATAACTGCAATAACTTTTGATGTGGTAAACATTTTTGAGTTTGGTAAAAAAATGAAATTATGCAAGGGTTCAAGGTTTATATTGAGATATTAACCTTGAAAATCGGGCAATCGAGTATATTTTAGAAATTACCCTACCGCATAACAAAGTTCCAAAGGATACAATTTTTCAAAAGTTATTTTAAATACTTATTCGAGCCCTTTGATAAAGGTACAGACGTCAAATTAAAGAGGAGAATATCTGTTAAAAACACTTCAAATTTCATGCTTCGATCTGTATTAGTTTAGCATTAACAAGTTTCAAGTTTCCCCACATAGTGTATTTAGTTGATTAATACTTTACTTGTTAAGGGGGGGGGGGGCGTGCAACTTGAAATGGCGTTTAAGGCTAAACTAATAGTTATAGAATCATGAAATTGTAAGTATTTTTGTCATGTTGCCATGTCGTTGCCATAGGGTGCGAATAAGTATTTTAAATAATTTTTGAAAAATTGTATCCTTTTGAACTATTTTAATTTTTAAGGGGAACTGACTTGAAATTGATGTTCATACTAAACTAATAGAGATAGAAATATGACATTTTAAATATTTTTATCAGATATTCTCCTATTTAATTCCATGTCCAAACCGTTACCATAGCGTGCAAATAAGTATTTAAAATAATTTTGGAATTTTTTTTCAACTATTTTACTTTTTAAGGGGAAAATTTTGAAATGACTTTTTATGATAAACTAATAGACATAGAAATATGAAATTTTATATGTTTTTGGCAGATATTATCCCTTTTAATTTGACACCCATATCGTTACCATAGGTCAGTGAATAAGTATTCAAAATAATTTTTGAAAAATTTTATCTTTTGGAACTATTTTACTTTTTAAGGGGGGAATTTTGAAGTAGCTGTGAATGCTAATGTAATAAAGATAGAAGCATGCAATTTTATATATTTTTAGCAGATATTCTCCTATTTAATTTGACGCCTACATCGTTACCATAGGTATCGAATAAGTGTTTAAAATAATTTTTAAAACAAATGTATCCTTTGTAACTATTTAACTTTTTAAGGTGGAAAATTTGAAATGGCTATTTATACAAAACTAATACAGATAGAAGCATGATATTTTAAGTATTTTTAGTAGATATACTCTTCTCTTATTTGACTCCAATATCGTTATCATAGGCTGCGAAAAAGTATTTAAAATAATTTTGGAAATATTGTATCCTTTGGAACTTTTTTATTACTTTTTAAGAGGGAAATATTAAAATGGATGTTAATGCTAAACTAATGCAGATAGAAGAATTACGTTTTATGTATTTTTAGCAGATATTCTCTTTTGCAATTTGACGCATATGCCGTTATCACAGCGAGCGACTAAGTATTTACAATAATTTTTGAAAAATTATATCCTTTGGAACTATTTGACTTTTTAAGAGGGAAACTTGAAATGGCTGTTAATGCTAAACTAATAAAGATAAAAGCATGCAATATTAAGTACTTTTAGCAGATATTCTCCACTTTAATTTGCCGCCCATGTCGTTGCCATAGCGTGCGAATAAGTATTTAAAATAATTTTGGAAAAATTGTATCCTTTGGAACTTTTTTATTACTTTTTAAGGGGGAAATATTAAAATGGATGTTAATGCTAAACTAATGGAGATAGAAGCATAACGTTTTATGTGTTTTTAGCAGCTATTCTCTTCTTTAATTTGACGCCCATGTCGTTACCATAGGGTGCGAATAAGTATTTAATATAATTTTGGAAAAATTGTATCCTTTGGAACTATTTTACATTTTAGGGGGGGAAACTTGAAATAACTGTTAATGCTAAACTAATAGAGATAGAAGCATGAAATGTTTTGTATTTTTAGCAGATAATCTCCTCTTTAATTTGACTCCTATATCGTTAGTATAGGTCGCTAATAAGTATTTAAAATAATTTTTGAAATATTGTATTCTTTGGAACTATTTTACTTTTTAAGGGGAAATAACTGAAAATGCTGTTAATGCTAAACTAATAGAGATAGAAATATGACATTTTAAGTATTTTTAGCAGATATTCTCCTCTTTAATTTGATGCCTAATTCCATACCATAGGGCGAGAATAAGCATTTAAAATAATTTTTGAAAAATTGTTTCTTTTGGAACTTTGAAGGCCACCACAATTAAATACCATCGGCGAAAATTCAATAACTTTTGATGTAGTACAATTTTTTGAGTTTTGTAAAGAACTAAAATTAGGCAAGGACCCACCAAGGATTATTTTGAGATATTAACCTTGGAAATCGGACAATCGAGTATATTTTAGAAATTATCCAAATTTGACTACTTTTTTGTTTTTAGTTTTTTTTTCTAATATTTTTTTGAAATTCACTATCCTGTCAAGTAACCAATAATACCACCCCATTTAATGTAGGGCAGCTAACGCTCTAATGTAATGGAGCTTTGCAGACTAAAATATGCAGTGTTGTGCGAACACAACGAATAACAGCAGCAGCAGCACAAACGTGCAACGCGCTACAACATAAAACTACTGTTTTATTCAAATCATCACAAATCGCATGCAAAAATTGCGGCAACAACACACACATAATATTTATATACATATATATGCATATAGATAGAAATATATTTTGTAACGCAAAATGTGGCAGAAGCTGAAGACAGAGAGAGCTACTCTCCTCATTCACTCAAAACGCAATTTATGGCCACAAAAAAATGTGCGGCGCAAATGGTAGCCACTGCTGTTGGCACTGCTTTTGGCCAAAGACTGTTGTTGCTGCTGCTGCATTTTTTGCGAACGTGCGCTAATTAGTTGCACAACAGACCGAAAAATACGCAAATCCACACAACTCGAGGTTGCGCGGATGGCGGTGCTGGCGATGATGATGATGATGCATTACAATGCGAAGTTGTTGCGAAGTCGGTTGTTGTTGATGTGCTTAGCCCATGTAATGCAACCAATCTTAACTTGGCATAAATCAAATTGTGGATGGATGATACCATTGCGTCCCCCTGCTAATGGTATTTGTGATGAACGAGGCACAGTGGGGGGAAATTGAAATTTACGAAAGCAAAGCAATCCTATGAAATTTTCAAACTCTCTCTCTCGTTTTTCTTTAGGGAAGTATGATGTACTGTGTGACTCGGTCTGACGAGTCAAGCTTCGAATGGGAACAAAAAAATAAAAATTTTGTGTTCGAGACCTGAAATTTTATTTTTTATGTACATTGAGGTATAGTGATTCATAAAATCAACACACAATTTAATAATTGATATTTTTTCTTTACTAAAATTCCATTTTTCGCCGAAGATACCTTTAATATTTGTACTCTCATTTTGGAAATAAAAGTCCGATACCACCCTCTAATATGTTCAATTAATGGCAATTATGATGTCTACAAATGTAGCGAATTTTACTCTAATAGAAATAGTGGTTCAGGAACAGTCTCCAAAGAATTCAGAAAAAATTATTATTTTTACAAAAATATTTTTGGCAGAAAAAATTCCAGAACAAGACATGATTGATTCATGAAATCAACACAACAATTTTTATGGATAATTTTTTACTAAAATCCCAATTGGGAACTAAAAGTGCAATAGCCCCCACTTATATGCTCCATTAAAGGCAATAATGGTGGCTACAAACGTGTCAAATTTTAGCTTAGAAACAGTGGTGTAGGAACTGTTTCTGCAGGATTGAGAAAAAATTTTTTATTTTTTTTTGACAAAAAAAATTAAAAAAAAAAATATTAAAAAAAAAATATTTAAAGAAAAAAAAAACAAATATTTTTTTGGCACGAAAACGAAACACAAAAACAAAATTTTTTATGGGTAATCTTTTAATTTTTTTTGAAAATTTCATTTTTCGTCGAAGGTACCTTTAATATTTTTACTCTCATTTTGTCCGATAAAATTGAGAAAAAATTGTTTATTTTTTTTTTTGACAAAAAAATATTGGAAAAAAATATTTAAAGAAAAAAAAAAAACAAATATTTTTTGGCACGAAAACGGCAAATCAACAAAAAATTTTTTATGGATGATTTTTTAAATTTTTTTTTTGAAAATTTCATTTTTCGTCGAAGGTACCTTTAATATTTTTACTCTCATTTTGGAAATATATGTCCGATCAAAACCGTTTATATGTCCAATGAAAGGTACTTACGACGGCTACAAATGCTGTGAATCTTATTTCGATTTAAAAATAGTGGTTTAGGCACAATCTCCAAAGAATTGAGAAAAAATTAGATTTTTTCGAAAGAAAATCTTTCTTTGTTGGCACGAAAAATTTCTTAAAAAATAAAAAAAAAATCGAAAAAAAATGTTGTTTCAATTTTTAAGAAGCTATTATTCTAACGAAGAAAACGATGTCTATATGTTAAAATTCTATGGACAAATGTAGAAATTAAGGCCCTCTTTGTAGATACAAGGATTTTTTTAAATCATGGTTTTTGAAAATTTTGGTGAAATAACGCGATAAAAACTTCTATAAATTAAATAACAGAATATATTTTTTTATTTTAATAATAGCTGGAATCCGATTGTACGGTATGAATTTTATGATATACGCTGAGAAAAAAATTGATAGATTTCATGAAATTAAAATGATTGATTTTTTGAAAAAAAAAAATCTTTTTTTCTTGGCTCGAAAAATTCATTAAAAATAAACAAAATCGAAAAAATAATTGGTTTCAGTTTTCAAAAAGCTATTATTCTAACGAAGAAAACAGTGTTTATATGTTATAGATCTAGAGATAAATGTAAAAGTTATGGCCATCTTTGTAGACACAACATAAATTTAAAAAAATCATGATTTTTTAAATTTGTGGTTAAATTGCGCGAAAATGTGTTTTATAAATTATATAACAGAATTTATTTTTTTTATTTTAATAATAGCTGGAATCTGATTGGACGATTGCACCTTACGACAATTTAAAAAATCGTTACACTTGAAACGGAGGAAATATGTACGTTGAGGAAAAAATTGAATTTTTTCGAAAAAAATCTTTTTTGTTGGCACAAAAAATTCCTTAAAAAATAGAAAAAGAAAATAAATTATTTTGTTTGGGGTTTTAAAAGGCTAATATTCTAGTGAAGAAAACAGTGTATATATGTGAAAGATCTGAGGATAAATGTAGAAGTTATGGCCCACTTTGTTGCCACAAAAGAATTAAAAAAAAATCATGAATTTTTAAATTTTTCATAAATTTATTTTAATAATTAACAATAATAATAAATTAATTGTTTTAAATAATAGCTGGGATCTTAACGAAGAAAATAAAGTCCATTTAAGGAAAATCTAGTGAAATATGTAAAAGTTATGGATTTATTGTCGAAGAAAATATCCGATTGGATGATTACAGGACTACAAATTTCAAAAGGACACAATTTTTCAAATACTTATTTTAAATACTTATTCTCAACCTATGATAAGGATATGGGTGTCAAATAAAAGAAGAAAATATCTATTAAAAATACATAAAATTTAATGCTTCTATCTCTATTGGTTTATCATTAACAACCAATTCCAGTTTTCCCACCGAAAAAATAAAATATGAATAAATTAAATAAACAAAGGCGGGAACTTATTTTAAATAGCTGTTAATGCTAGACTAATACATATAGGATCTTGCCATTTTAAGTATTTTTAAAAGATATTCTCCTCTTTATTTTGGCACCTATGTCGGTAACATAGGGTGCGAAGAAGTATTTAAAATATTTTTTAAATTTAAGTATTTTTAGCAGATATCCTCCTCTTTAATTGAACACCAATATCGGTATTAATATCGAGTGCTAATAAGTATGAAAAATATTTTTTGAATTTTTAGTATTTCTAACAGACAAGCTCCTCTTTAAGTTGACACCTAATCGGTATCATAGGCTGCGTATAAGCATTTAAAATATTTTTTAAAAAAATGTAGTTTATTTAATTTACTTATATTTTACTTTTTAAGGGGAAACAGTTGAAATGGTCGTTAATGCTAAACTAATACAGAGAGGAGCACGAAATTTTAAGTATTTTAAGCGGATAGTATCGTCTTTAATTTTACATCAATATCGGTAGCATAGGGTGCGAATAAGTATTTAAAATAATTTTTAGTATTTTTAGCATATAAAGTCCTCTTTAATTTGACATCTATATCAGTATCATAGAATGTGAATAAGTATTTTAAATATTTTTTGTATTTTTGGAATTTTTAGCAAACATACTTCTCTTTAATTTGACGCTTATGCTGTTATCATAGGTTGCGAATAAGTATTTAAAATAATTTT
Organism: Polietes domitor; assembly: GCA_947397865.1. NCBI lineage: Eukaryota > Metazoa > Arthropoda > Insecta > Diptera > Muscidae > Polietes > Polietes domitor. The sequence continues at coordinate 23,884,368 of OX377619.1, read as the reverse complement.
TGTAAAAATATAGTTTATTTAATTTTCTTATATTTCAAATAATAATTGGACACCTATATCGCTATCATAAGTTGGGAATAAGTATTTAGACAAATTTTTGAATTTTTAGTATCTTAGCAGACATTCTCCTCTTTAATTTGATACCTATATCGGCATTATAGGGTGCGATTAAGTATTTAAAATAAATTTAAAAAAAAAAAGTTTTTTTATTAACTTATATTTTAATTTTTAAGGGGAAAAACTTGAAAAGGTCGTTAATACTAAACTAGTACAGCTAAAAGCATGCTATTTTAAGTATTTTTAGCATATAACCTCCTCCTTTATTTGACACCAATATCGGTATAATAAGTTGGGAAAAAATATTTTTTTTTAAATTTTAGTATTTTTAGCAAATATCCTCCTCTTTAATTTGACACCTATATCGGTATCATAGGTAGTGAATACAAATTTAAATTAATTTTTGAATTTTTAGTATTTTTAGCAGATATTCTTCTCTTTAATGTGACGCCTATATCGTTATCATAGGTTGCGAATAAATATATAAAATAATTTAAAAAAATTTGTTTATTTAATTTACTTATATTTTATATGTAGTAATTTGAAACCAATATCGGTATCATAGGCTGCTAATAAGTACTTAAAATAAGTTTTGAATTTTAGTACTTTTAGCAGACATTCTCGTCTTTAATTTGAAAGCTATATCGGTATCATAGCGTGCGAATAAGTATTTAAAAGATTTTTTTAATTTTAGTATTTTAGCAAATATCCTCCTCTTTAATTTGACACCTATATCGGTATCATAGGGAGTGAATACAAATTTAAATTAATTTTTGAATTTTTAGTAGATATTCTTCTCTTTAATGTGACGCCTATATCGCTATCATAGGTTGTGATTAAATATTTAAAATAATTTAAAAAATTTAGTTTTTTTAATTTACTTATATTTTATATAATAATTTGAAATCAATATCGGTATCATAGGCTGCTAATAAGTACTTAAAATGAGTTTTGAATTTTAGTATTTTTAGCAGACATTCTCGTCTTTAATTTAACACCTCTATCGGTATCATAGCGTGCAAATAAGTATTTAACAGAATTTTCTAAATTTTAGTATTTTTAGGTCTTTAATTTTAGTATCTTTTATTTGATTTATATATATATCGGTATCATAGGGTGGGTATAAGTATTTAAAATAATTTTCGAATTTTTACAAGGCGTTCTTCTCTTTAATTTGACACCATTATCGGTATCATAGGATGCGAATAAGTATTTAAAATAATTTTTGAAAAAAAATGTAGTTTATTTAGTTTATTTTACTTACTTTTTAAGGGGGAAAACTTGAAATGGCCGTTAATGCTAAACTAATATAAATAAAAATATGTAATTTTTACTAATTTTAACAGATATCCGCTTCTTTAATTTGACACCATTATCGGTATCATAGGGTGCGAATGAGTAATTAAAATATTTTTTTTTTACAATTCTAGTATTTTTATCATATATCCTACTATAATGAAAGTGCCATTAAATGGCATTTGGAGAACCTGTCAAAGATTTCTTAATGCCAAAAAGCTAAACTTTGTCAAGCAGCTCCCACGATCCATTACTTAATCTTATTCATTATCCTCCACTGTGCCCTGCTGCTGGTGGTATAGTTATGATGCAGCAGTAGCCGCAGCAAGGGTTTCGTTTCTTTCAGCTCCACTCATATGGAAAATGTGGCGCTGAAAGAAATAGACGATTGGTCGTATTTTTTGTGCGTATCTTTCGTCATGCGTGGAGCGTTGAACGTTAAGCGTTTCTTTGCAATTGCCGGACAGACATTGTAGCACAAAAACGCAAATGGACGTTTAATTATAAACTGTAAACTTAATTTGCGCGATTCCAAATATATGTACACCTATTTGTGTTAGATATAATTATATGTATATGCAATACATATTTTAAATATTCTCGCTACTATGTTGCAACTGGGGGTAAGGCAATAACTATGCTACAGCTTTTCTCTCTCTCTCTCACTATTTTTATTGCCTTTGATTCTTCTGTTAATCGTGTGCTAAATGCTGGCGTACATATATTTGTCAGAACGATGAAATTAACGAAGTATTAATGACTATTATTACAGCTATATTCATTTTCAATAATTACACTAGTTTACAACCATTTCGTCTTAGAGCTGCATTAAATATTTTCTGACAGATAAATTATAACAAATAGCAAGGTTCTGACAAGGGCTTCTGATAGAGGGGGTAACAAAGAATATACATGTATCGGTCTTTTTTACATTATTATGATGAATCGGCATAGGAAACCTTGTGGTCAGCAATATTACTTAAAATAAATACTTAAATAAAATAAAGGAATAGTTTTGCGGAATATTTTAACCCTCCATTTTTTTTTGGTTCCTCTTGTGCGAAAGCGTAAAAAACATCTCTAAGACAAAAGTTTAAAGGGACAAAAATATTTGCCATAAAATTCTACAATAAGTCTTTGAATACACCAAAAATTTAAACTCGACTTAAATGCCAGAAATAAGTTAGGTGTAATTGGAAATAATATTCTACGTCAAATTTCACTATAAGTCACCGAACAAAATAAGCTGTAGATAAAGTATATATAAAAAACTAGTAAGGAAAGGCTAAAGTCGGGCGGGTCCGACTATATGATACACTCCACTTTCTATCCGAATACAATTCACTTCTGTAAAAAAGTGAAAACGGGAAGAATTTGTGTATGTTTCCTAATCATAGGCTAATATGACCTGGTCCAATTTACAAATATTCCAGAAAAATATTTGTATGTTCATAATAAGTTTTTCCAGTTCAAGTATAACGTTTCGGTAAAAAAGTGGTTTCTGGGCGGAAAAAATCAATCCGGGAGCTATATGTAAATCTGAACCGATCTGACCCATTTTCGTCATGGGTGTTTCTAGTTGAAATATAAGATAATTTGCATAATTTAAATAAACATAAAGAAGATCGGGAGTGAAATTCGTATGGGGGCTATAGCTAAATCTGAACCGATTTTCTTCAAATTAAATAGAGTTCGTCCTAGTGCCGAAAAACTTCGTTGTGTAAAGTTTCATTAGGTTCTGGCTACAATTGCGACCTGTATCGTGATTTCAAGAATAGATGGACAGACAGACAGACGGACATGGAATGATGTGACCATGTATGATTATAAGTGAAATATAATATATAAAATCTTGGCCAAAATCGGTTAAACATTTGTGGAGCAACATTTGTATATATATAAATAAAATATATAACTAAATCTGAACCGATCTCACCCACTTTCATCATATGTAGGTGTTTTTAGTTGGATTATAAGATGTTGTGCCAAATTTAAAGGAAATCGGGTACTATATGTACTTTCTAGAGCGAAAAAGGTCAAATCGGGAGGGACATTTGTATGGGGGCTATATCTAAATCTGAACCGATCTTACCTACTTTCAGCGTAGGTGTTTCTAGTTCGATTATAAGATGTTGTACCAAATTTAAAGGAGATCGAGTACAATATGTGGTTTCTAGAGCGGAAAAAGTCAAATCGGGAGCGACATTTGTATGGGGGCTATATCTAAATCTGAACCGATCTAACCCGATTTCGCCATAGGTGTTTCTAGATGGATTATAATTTGTTAGGCCAAATTTGAAGAAAATCTGGTACAATATGTGGTTTCTAGATCGGAAAACTCAAATCTGGAGCGACATATGTATGGAGGCTATATCTAAATCTGAACCGATGTAACCCGATTTCACCATAGGTGTTTCTTGTATGGGGGCTATATCTAAATCTGAACCGATTTGCTTCAAATTAAATAGCGTTCGCCCTTGATCCACAAAACTTACTTGTGCCAAATTTTGTTAAGATCGGACTATAATTGCGACCTGTAATTTGATTACAACAATAGATGGACAGACGGACAGACAGACGGAATCGTGATGCTAAGACGATCTGTATAATAAACGATGGGTCTAACTCGTTTCCTTTTGGGTGTTACAAACAAATGCACAAAGACATATTACTCTCGTGGAGTGTATAAAAACTTTTTAATCGCAGCAATTAGTAATCCTTTTTAGATTAAACTGTAGAAGAATGATCAATAATTACTCTAAAATTAAGGAGAAAATCGGATTTTTCGATCTCCTGAAAAGTTATGTTTTTGTTCATAGCCACTTATGAATAAAAGCCCTCGATATATAAAAGAGTTTGATTACTGACTGGGTCATTGACCAGCGTTCAGGCCACACGTCTGAAGCCAGGGTAGTTGGCAAATATGACGGAGACGCGGACTAAGAAAGGGTTTTACGAAATTCGTACTCTTATGGGGGAAATGGGTCAAAAATGGATAAACGTGGAACCTTCGTCCTGAAGCTATAAAAAGGATTTTTCCAAATTTTGTACTTTTTAGAGAGGAAAGAGACAAGAAGCGATAAAAATGGAACTAATTTAAGTATTACAACTATATTCGTGAAAATCGGTATTTAAATTTCTCTGACAATATAGACTTGCACATAAATGGATTTTTCGAAATTTGTATTTTTAAGGGGTGAGCAGGACCAAAAGGGATAAAAATGGTACCAGCTAAAGTATGGTAGTTAGAATAGTGAATTACGGCGTGTACGTTCCTCCGAACAACTAAAGTATTAAAGCTAGAATCATGAAATTTGATATGTAAATTCCTCTGACCTAGTAGTAAAATTGGATTGCGAAAATTGGATTTTGCGAAAAAAAATGGAGATATGGATTATGTATGATTATGTGGTTTCGAGAGAAACTCAAAAAATATATACACTGCAGCGATTCTGCAGCTCCAATTTCGTAGCGGAAATAACTTTAATATAGGATTTTTAGAGAAAACAAAAAAATACTTTAAAGGAATCTTCGATGAAAATAGGAATTTTATCAAAAAAATAAAAACAATTGTCCATAAAAATGTTTAATATCGTTCTCAAGGCTTCACAGTAAATATTGGTCCCCATGTTGAATCTAATAAAGACTAACTACTTCAATTGTGAGCCTTAACGACCCTTACAATTGTTAGGTGTCATCTGATATTTTCAATAACAAGTTTGACATTTTTGACCACAACGTTATACAGGACGTTTAGTCAGTTGAACGTGTTGTGCACACTCTTACTTAAAACTTGTGTGTCAGCACAAAAATGGAATTAGCTCGAGAAACTTATATTGATGATTTATTAAGATTTTCGATGTGTATGTATTAAGAAAATATTACATACAAAGTAATAACCAAAGAAAACATCTTTGGATAATGATTTATTAATATAAACCACGATGTTCTCCTTCACAGACACCCTTTACAGACAATCCCCATTTCTGTGATATTTTAATTGAAGCTGGCAATCAAAGGCCAAACCAAGCCAAGCGTACACTCATACATACATACACATACAGGCATATCATAACATAAATTATTGCCTGATATGCAAATTCTCTATAAATCAATGGAAAAATATGTGATTTAAACGAAATGCATTGATTGCAACGCATGGCAGCGGGAAAAAAAGCAATTTATGCATGCAGAGCGAGCGAGCAGCGCCGCTGCACACAACATACGGGGCAGCTACGAGCAGATAATCTGCATATCACCATCACCACCACCATCCGTATCGTCCGAGTACCTCGGAAACATACTCGAACCATATCCTGCTGGGAAAAATAAATTAACATATTGGCCGACACAAAGGCAAACGGCTACGAAATGAAATGAAATGGGAACAAATAACAACAACAACAAAATAAAACAAATTCGATTTTTGCATAAAAACGTAATAAGTGTAGGAAGAATCACAATCGCTATCGCATCGAACAGTGCCACATGGCACAGGTGTATGCTGCAAGCATGATGTGCCACACCACGCAAGCATAAAGCCAGACAGGATCGTGGTAACATCTTCATCATCTTCAGTCTGAGAAGATTTCTTTGTTGCTACTTCGAGCACACACCCACACATAGAGGAAAGAGCAAGAGTTTGCCAGACTCCCCCCAACAATTAACAGTTTGTTTCCTCGTAATTGCCAATTGGCTTTGTCGATGCAACACCCACCGCCAGCCACCGGCTTTAGAAGACGCATAATTTTCATGTTTTCTATCATTCCGTTCATTTGCTCAGTGTTAGCCTGGGATCCCATCCTATCCCATACATTTGCCATTTGGTTTTTTGGTTTTAACTCCACTGGCACTGGCCAGTGGCCAGACCGGCAACCATGGGTATGTCATTCATTGTCTGATCTTTGAAGACCCCCTTCGTGTGGTAGTAAAGGGTGTTTTTTATTGGGGTATAGAACTTTAAGTTGGCATCACTTTTTTAACTGGCGGCCATTTTGTCAGCTGTCAAGTGATTAATATTTAGTTTGGTTTGCCATTTCATCATGAACAGGTTGACAAAAGAACAACGCTTGCAAATCGTGCAAATTTATTTCGAAAGTAATGGTTCAGTTCGCGAAGTTCACCGCAAGCTCCGGCCACACAGCGCACGTCACAATCGAATTATTGAAGGGAACATTCGATGAGCGCATAATTTCGCGGAATGGACCTGTCAATTGGCCACCAAGATCGTGTGATTTGACACCATTTGATTATTTTCTTTGGGGATATGTGAAGTCGCTCGTCTACGCCAACAAACCAGAAACGTTAGGGGACTTGGAAGCCAACATTCGTGGCGTTATTGCCAACATACGGAAAATTGGACCTGTAGAATTGGCTATATTCGAGCCAGCCGCGGCGGCCACATGCCCGAAATCATATTTAAACATTAATGGCATAAAATTATCCTTCCAATAAAGCCAAATTAATGGACATTAAAACGTTTTTCTTGTGTTTTATTTCAATTCGAAGTTCTATACCTCAATAAAAAACACCCTTTAGTTGTGTTGCAAGTGTAGCTCTTTTTTTAGGTTTGGCTGTGTGTTCTTGTGAGGAAGAAAAGAAGGAGTTTATGCACCTTATAAGTACAACCGACCGACCGACCGACCAGTACTCGCATGCATCACATGCATCTTTATTATTGTTGCCTTTGTAGTCACTGCTATTCAGCGTGACTCTTCTCCGATTGCCTGTGCTGTTGCTGTTGCCTAGCCACTGTTACTGCTGCCGCTGTTATTGCTATTGTTGTTGCTGGTGGCACATTGAAATGTCAGTCGTTGCTCTGGGTCTCCTCCGTGAGGAGGTGGCAATTTTTTGTTGAACGAACGCACATTACTGTGTAATTAGCAAATGCTAAATTACAGTACTGCGTTCAACTGTTGCTACTCGGATGGGTAGTTGTTGTTTGTGTTGCTAACGTTATTGCTGTAGCTGCGGTTGTCATAATAGTGGGTTTTTGGTACAAACGATAACCCAGCGAATATTTTTTGTTAAAAAAAAAATAATTAAATTAATTAAAATCGAATTCAAATATATTAATATTATGATATTAAATACAATTGATGGATGTCGAAATATGTGTGTCATTGTCTTGGTATATCTGTGTGTTTTCAGAGTGTCCAGTTCCGTTTTTACCGATCACAAATTAGTCAGCTAAAGAGCGGTGTAAGAAATATTGCACTCCTTTCGATCTTCATAATATAGGATGGGCCTTTTACAATTTTAAATTAGAATCGGCCATAAAAAATTAACTGAATATTTTTTTAAATTTCTGATTTTATTGGAACGGTTGAACTTTGTCATTTAATAACGGAACACAATATCATTCATATGACTACCACGGATCGGATGAGGTACTGGCACTGGCTCGCCAGTACCTCATCAACCCAATTTTTTAGTACAACCCAAAATCCAAACCAAATAGTGAATCGTTGTATCGGATGCATTGGCTTCTCAATAGTCACGTGTGGGTTCTCTGAACCCCATATGCGCCAATTTTGCTTATTGGCATAACCACCGAGGTGAAAATGAGCTTCATGAAGGCTGATCTTTTCACGAAAAATTTCCACGTAACTTTCTTACAGTCTGCGATAAATACTTGGAAGTTATTTTTTAATATTTCCCGATTTTGTTCGAGCGTATATTATGCAACAAAAATATAAAATAAAATGTGTCCAGACCTAAAAAATATTTTTTGTAAGATTATACTGTCCACTAAGGCTTTTTGGAACAGAAAAGCAACCCTATAATTCTGAAAGGGCATGTTGAGTAGATCATTATCTATATATATAAAAGAGTTGCGTTACTGACTAACTTATCATTGACCAGCCCCCAGACCAAACGGCTGAAGCCAAGGTCATGAAATTTTCAGGGTAGTTCCCAAATATGACGCAGACGTCGACTAAGAAAGGGTTTTACGAAATTCGTACTTTCAGGTGATAAAATGGCCCAAAAAGGGATAAACATCGAACCTTCGTCCTGACTAAACGGCAGTAGCTAGAAACATGAAATTCGGCGGGACAAAAAGGGATAAAAATGGTACCAACTAAAGTATTACAGCTAGAATCGTGTAAATCCCTCTGACCGTATAGAAACGAAGTAAAATTGGATTTTTCGAAATTTGTACTTTTAAGGGGCGAGCGGGAGAAAAAGGGATAAAAATGGTACCAACTAAAATATTACAGCTAGAATCGTGAAATTTGGTATGTAAATCCCTCTGACCGTATAGAAACGAAGTAAAATTGCAGTTTTCGAAATTTGTACTTTTAAGGGGCGAGCGGGATAAAAATGGTACCAACTAACGTATTACAGCTAGAATCGTGAAATTTGGCATGTAAATTCCTCTGACCGTATAGAAACGAAGTAAAATTGGATTTTTCGAAATTTTTACTTTTAAGGGGCGAGCGGGAGAAAAAGGGATAAAAATGGGACCAACTAATGTATTACAACTAGAATCGTGAAATTTGGTATGTAAATTCCTCTGACCATATATAAACGAAGCAAAATTGGTGTTTTCGAAATCTGTACTTTTAAGGGGCGAGCGGGACAAAAAGGGATAAAAATGGTACCAACTAAGTACTACTAAGCGCAGTACAATTGGATTGTTCGAAATTTATACTTTTTAGCGGGTAGGCGGGACAAAAAGGGTTACAATTTAAGCATTGCAGCTATTGTCGGGAAATTTGGAGTGTAAATTGTGTGTAAAGCGTAATATAAATGGATTTTTTCGAAATTTTCTTACAGGGGCTGAGCAACAAGGGATAAAAGTAGTACCGACTAAAGTATTGGATCTATAGTCGTGAAATGTGGTGTGTAAGTTCCGCTGACAATGTAGAAGCGCAAATCAAATTCGAATTTAAATTAGAATCGAATTTTTCTAATTTTGTACTTATAAACAATGAGCGGGATAAAAATAGTACCAACTGCAATATTTCAACTATCGTCGTGAAATGTTGTGTTTAAATTTCTCTGACAACGTAGACTTGCAACATAAATGGATTTCTCCAACTTTGTACTTTTAAGTGGCGAGCGGGACAAAAAGGGATGAAGCTGGTACCAATTTTAGTATTACGGCTAGAATCATGAAATTTAGTGTGTAAATTCCTCTGACCAGTAGTTTGATTTTTCGGAATTTGTACTTCTAAGGGGTGCACGGGACGAAAAGGGATAAAAATGCTGTACAATCCTTTAAAGGGGAATGAATGTGTTACCAAATAAAGTGCATATTTTTAGGGGAAGCAAAAAACACATGTTACCTATAGTGATTTTTCAAAATGTGTACTTTTTGGGAAAGAGGTGCAAAAAGTTATAAACTGGCTGGCTAAATCTAGAAACATGAGATCGAGGATATAAATGGTTGTAATATTTTGTTGAAAACTTGGTAGAAATTTATAAAAATTATACATACGTAGTAGTTCAGCTAAAATAGTGCATATCGACAAGCACATTCCTTTGACTGTGTGTGAGTGCTAGCTAATAGGAGGTTTCCAAATTACTATTTTAGATTTATCTATATACACCAAAAGAAAATTAAATAAATACTATCCAAAAACAAAGACGGATAAAATTAACAAATAACTGGCTTTTTCGCGTGCGAAGCAGCGGGTACTGCTAGTTGTAGAATAAACTTATAGTCCACCATTCAAAAAAAAATATTGTTGGACTGTGTGATTATTATTTGTCTGACACTTAAAATCATAATACAAAAATTTTTATGGATATTTTTTTGCTGAATTTCCGATTTTCTTCGAAGGAACCTTTAAAATTTGTAGTCTTATTTTGGAAATATAATTAAGGTAATACCCACTTGTATCTTCAACTAATGGTACTTATGACGGCTATAAATGTTGCTAATTTCACTTTCACACATAAACAATGGTTTAGGAACAGTCACAAAAAACAGAAGAAATTGATTTTTTTCCAAAAAAAGATAATTTTTTACTGACACAAGAAAAACCATAAAAAATAGAAAAAAATCGAAAAAAAAAACATTTTGTTTTATTTTTGTCCTAGCAAAAAAATGTAGAAGTTATAGCCATCTTTGTAGAGGCAAAATAATTTAAAAAAACGTGATTTTCCAAATTTGTACGTAAATATCGCGGAAAAAGGCCCTTGTAAATTAGATACCAGAATATTTAATTTTATTTCATAATATCAGAGATCTCTATGCTGAAAACAAAGCCAATTTAAAGAAATTATATGAATGAATATAGACGTTATGACTCTTATTGTAGAAGTGCTGGATTTTTATACACTCCACGAGAGTTCCCAAAAGGAAACGAGTTAGACCCATCGTTTATTATACAGATCGGCTTAGAATCACTTTCTGAGTCGATTTAGCAATGTCCGTCTGTCCATCTATTGTTGTAATAAAATTATAGTCCGATCCTTACAAAAATTGACACAAGTACGTTTTGTGGGCCAAGGACGAACGCTATTTAATTTGAAGCAAATCGGTTCAGATTTAGATATAGCCCTCATACAAATGTCGCTTCCGATTTGACTTTTTGAGCTCTAGAAACCCCATATTTCACTCGATTTGTTTCAAATTTGGCACAGTACCCTATAATTGAAGTGGAAACAGCAATGGTGAAAATCGGTTAGATCGGTTCAGATTTAGATAAAGCCGCCATACAGATGTCGCTCCTGATTTGACTTTTTCCGCTCTAGAAACCACATGTTTCACTCGATTTGCATCAAATTTGGCACAGTATCCTATAATTGAACTGGAAATAGCTATGGTGAAAATCGGTTTAGATTTAGATATAGCCCCCATACAGATGTTTAACCGATTTTGGCCAAACTTTACATATTATATTTCGCCTATAAACATATATGGTGATTGCGAGTGACACCGTTCCATGTTTCAATATACCCCCATAAAGATGTCCTTTCCGATTAAAATTTTGTTGTCAAAAAAATACATTTACAGGATACAAAAATCCTCCCCCGTTTCACTTTTTTACAGAATTGAATTGTAGTTGGATAGAAAGTGCAGTGTATCATATAGTCGGCTCCGTCCGACTTTAGCCTTTCCTTACTTGTAAAACAATAATGCCCCTTTTTTGCTTACAGAGATTTAGTCATGCGTGGAGACACTTTTAGTATTGGATCACATAGGTAAGGTGTCCGCTTTGCACCCAGAGCGGCTAGAGTTCGAATCATGGCCTGGAAAAAAAACTTTGAAAAATCTTCCGAAGCAGCCGATAGACTATTTAAAAATAATTTAGTTAATAACTTCAAGTAGGCAAATTTATTTGATTTGTGAAATAATGTGAGCATTGAATATTGAATTTTACAATTTTGCTAATTTTCTACAGACATTGTTACCAAAACTAAGCGAACCAAACTAATTTTATTGAATTCCCATGAACAAGGGGAATGATTTAATCACTCCTATTGAAGAACGCTAGAATTGCCAAGAGCTAAAAGAAATTTTTAATAAATAATTGCTTGTTAAAATTCTCAAATTGGCACTGACTTTCTATCTATGTATAAACAATATCTACAGCTTTCTTTTGTTCGGTGACACATGGTGAAATTAAATCTTTCCATTCACATCACCCCACCTAAAATGAAGTTTTGTGTGTCAGTTTAGCACCTATTCGGAAAAAGTACGAATTTAACCCTAAAATGAATTTTATATTTTGACTTTTCGGTTTTGGTGTATTCAGTGACTTTTAGTAGAATTTTATGGCAAATTTTTGTAGAACATTCCTCAAAAGATATTGCTCGTAGTCTTTTAAGTAATATTGCTGAACACATCCTTTTCTTTAAATGTAAGAATCACAAGATTTCCTAGGACGATTCATCATAAGAATGTACAAATGGGGGAAATATTAATCCCTCTCTAAAATGACCACCATACATAAAGTTATAAAGGACTAATACACTTGTCATTTTTTTGTTTCACAGTGTAGTACGTGGAAATTTGTATGCTATTTTTTGGTTATAATCTTAACAAACATCTGTCTTGTGCAATGTACTCGACAATGGGCAAGAATCGGTGTTTAGTTGTAACTTCTTACAGTGTTTGCTGGGTAGTGATTATGTACATGATTCGATGGATATCGCTGCTGTCCACCGTCATTTTAGTAAGTTTAGCTTAACTAATTATCCATTTGTTGTTACTGTTAAACATATATGTAAGCTTGTATGTATGCTATATACATTAGCATGGCCCGTAAATGACGAATATGTACAATTTTACAAAATAAATTAATTAAAAAAAATAATAATAATATTTATGGGCGAAAAGACAGGTGCGCGGAAAAAATATTTTAAGTATATATGTTTATCTCCATCATCATCATGTGACGTTTACTTGCAAAACTACACCCTATTATATCTGCATATTATTTAATATACGCACATGTATGCGTCTATTTTCATTTCGGCTGCCACCAATTATTTCTTGTAAAGGGTGATTTTTTAAGAGCTTGATAACTTTAAAAAAAAAAAAACGCATAAAATTTGCAAAATCTCATCGGTTCTTTATTTGAAACGTTAGATTGGTCCATGACATTTACTTTTTGAAGATAATTTCATTTAAATGTTGACCGCGGCTGCGTCTTAGGTGGTCCATCCGCTTAGTCCAATTTTGGCATTTCCACGTTTTTGAGTAACAGAGACCCAATTGGTGCGAACGGCGACGAATCGAAAATTGGTGGTCATCATTAACACTGGCCGATACAGCTGCGATATTTTCTTCAGTTCGCACTCTACGTAAGCGTGTTGGTGGTTTAATGTCCAACAATGTAAATTTGGTGCGAAATTTAGTCACAATAGCCCGAATAGCCGCTTCAGTGGGTCGATTAAACTGACCATAAAATGGAAGCGCGCAATGAACTTTCTTAACAGAGCACGCATTTTGATAATAAAATTCAATAATTTGCAAGCGTTGTTCGTTTGTAAGAAGATTCATGATGAAATGTCAAAGCATACTGAGCATCTTTCTCTTTGACACCATGTCTGAAATCCCACGTGATCTGTCAAATACTAATGCATGAAAATCCTAACCTCAAAAAAATCACTCTTTAGTTGTATGCATTTCGTTTTTGTCTTCTTCTGGAGTAGTTTCTTGCTTTCGAAATAAACAGTTTTTGTAGCATTGCTAAAGCTTTGCAGTTGGTTGTGCGCGGAAAATGATGACACTATAATGTAATCCGTTGTATGTATTTACCTGTTAAGTGTAATTATTTTTGGCGCTTTGCATTTCAAATGTAATTAGACACGATACAATTAAATACGATGTAAGTGCAAGCAAATGTAAATGTCGAATCGTAAATTTCAAATTCGGTCCAGAGGGAAAAAGCTCTACTCTAAGAACGAATAAAAATACCCCAATAATCTCTAATATCACTATGCCAGAGAAAAATAAAATTTTGTGTCCGAGATCTTAAATTTATACAAATTTATAGCTACAAATGATGAATGAATTGAGAAGAAATTGAATTAAAAAAATTGTTGGCAAGAAGAACCCATAAAAATATAAAAAATAATAGTTAATATTTTAACGAACAGAACATGTCTATATTTAAAAGATTTATGGATAAATGTAGAAGTTATAGCTATTACTATAGATGTGAAAGAATTTAAAAAATCATGATTTAGAAGTTTTATATTTATATTTTCAAAAAAGCTTAAATACCATAAATATTGGCTGGATAGTGGGTGCTACAGTTGGTTTTGTTTTCATTCTATTTTAATTGGAAAAGTACAAATTTTGAAAATCCATTATCTCACGTACATAGTGCCAAATAACCTAAATTCATGATTCAACCAATTTTTGCCGAAAATTAAAAAGAACGAATTTGGAAAAAACTTTATATTCTTTGTGTCTAAGCAGCCAGAGAAATGTATACACCGAATTCCATGATTCTAGCTGCGGCCATTTGGTTGGTAGTATTTGTATCCCCTTTTTCCTATTTTACCCTTTAAAATCTCTTTATTTTACGTGTCTATGAAATTAGAGGGATGTATACACCGAATTTCATCATTCTAGCTGTAGCCGTTTAGTTGGTACTATTTTTATCCCTCAGTACCCATTGTGTCCCATGAAAGTACGAAATTAGAAAATCCTTTTATTATTCGTGTCTACGCAGTCAGAGGAATGTATACTACGAATATCTAGCTTCGGTAATTTGGTTGGTACTATTTTTATCCCTCAGTACCCATTGTATCCCATAAAAGTACGAAATTGGAAAATCCTTTTATTATTCGTATCTACGCAGTCAGAGGAATGTATACTACGAATATCATGACTCTAGCTGCGGTAATTTGGTTGGTACTATTTTTATCCCATTTTTCCATTTTAACCACAAAAAGTACGAATTTCGAAAAATCCGTTTATTTTAAGTGTCTACGCAATTAGAGGAATGTATACACCGAATTTCATTATTCTAGGTGTAGCCGTTTGGTTGATACCATTTTTATCCCTCCGTACCCATTGTATGAAAGTACGTGAAAGTACGAGTTTGGAAAAAAACCTTTTATTTTTCATGTCTACGTAGTCAAAGGAATGTATACTCCAAATTTCATGACTCCAGCTGCGGTCATTTGATTGGTACTATTTTTATCCCCTTTTTCATTTTAACCCCAAAAAGTACGAATTTTGAAAATCCGTGTATTTTACTTGTCTATGCAATTAGAGGAATGTATACTCCGAATTTCATGACTCTAGCGGCGGTCATTTGATTGGTACTATTTTTATCCCTTTTTTCATTTTAAGCCCAAAAAGTACGAATTTTGAAAAATCTGTGTATTTTACTTGTCTATGAATTCAGAGTAATGTATACACCGAATTATTCATTATTCTAGATGCAGCCGTTTGGTCGGTACCATTTTTATTCCTCTAGTCCCATTTTATTTCTTAAAAGTACGAAATTGGAAGAAATGCTTTTATATTATGTATCTACTCAATTAGAGGAATGTACACACCGAATTTCGTGTTTCTAGCTGTTGTAGTTTGATCTGTACCATTTTTTTTATCCCTTTTTGCCTCATTTCATCCCCTACAAATAGAAATAACTTTATGGTGCACTTTTTGTTATAGGAATATCAAGAAGAGACATATTGTAAAAAAAAGCTTAAACACTCAAAAATATTAGATGTTATTATGGGTATTTTTAGTCCTTGTGAGGGAAAAATTTCCCCCCTTGGGCCGATTTCGCCCAGTTTCAATCCCAACTGATCTACGACTATAAGATGTATTTATGGAAAATTTTGAGGTCCTAACTCCTTTCGTTTTGATACTAGAGTGCTTTCAACAGACGGACGGACGGACATGGCTAAATCGTCTTAGAATTTTATGACGATCAATAATATATATACTTTAAAGGGTCTCAGGTCGATATTTCAAGGTGTTACAAACGGAATGACAAAGTTAGTAGTCTGGAGGTGGAGGGTATATAAAATTGCAAGGATTTGTTCATAGAAATAGGTATTTGGGCTCCAGAGAGAGGACGATTTGTATTTAAATTAAATTGATTCGGTATTTTAGGTCGTGGGTAGTTGAAAGAAAATGTTGTTGAAAAATCCAATTTTAAACAGAGTTAAATATTCCTATAGTTTTTGAATAGCATAGCATAGGAGTGGTACAAATATTGTTTTTTTTTAATCTTAGAAATTTTATTTTTAATTAATTTTTATATACTTAAAATTTAAAGATGCATATTTGAGATCATAAAATTCGGTGAATTTTTGTTTCCTAATAATTTAGTAGTTTAGACTTTAATCTATTAGCAAGAAGCAAAATCTACGCTGATTTACTACTAATTCTTTTTTTTTAATTTTTTAAAAAGTGTCTAAAATAAAATTTTTAACTCGCTATTCAAATATGATTTTTATACCCTCCACCTCCAGGATGGTGGTATACTAACTTTGTCATTGCGTTTGTAACACCTTGAAATATCGACCTGTGACCCTATAAAGTATATATATTCTTGATCGTCATAAAATTCTAAGGTGATCTAGCCATGTCCGTCCGTCTGTTGAAAACACGCTAGAATCTAAACGAAAGGAGCTAGAACGTTAAAAATTTCCATAAATGCGTCTTATAGTCGTAGATCGGTTGGGATTGAAATGGGGCGAAATCGGCCCAAAGGGAAAAATGTTTCTTTCACGAGGACTAAAAATACCCATAATAATCCCTAACATTTTACCGTATTTAAGCATGTTTTTTGAATATGTCTGTTTATATTTGCTTGATATTTGGTATGCGCATCTCCCTACAGCAAAAACGTGCACCATAAAGTGATTCTTATTTGTAGGGGGTGAAATGGGGCAAAAAGGGATAAACATGGTACATATTAAACGACAACAGCTAGAAACACAAAATTCGGTGTGTACATTCCTCCAATTGAGCAGATACATAATATAAAAGAATTTTTTCCAAATTCGTACTTTTAAGGGATAAAATGGGAATAGAGGGATAAAAATGGTACCAACCAAACGGCTGTACCTAGAATAATGAAATTCAGTGTATACATTCCTCTGATTGCATAGACAAGTAAAATACACGTTTTTTTTTAATTCTTAGTTTTTGGGGTTAAAAGGGGATAAAAATAGTACCAATCAAATGACCGTAGCTAGAGTCATGAAATTCGGAGTATACATTCCTTTGCCTACGTAGACATGAAAAATAAAAGGTTTTTTTCCAAATTCGTACTTTCAAGGTATACAATGGGTACGGAGGGATCAAATGGTACCAAGCAAACGGCTACACTTGGAATAATGAAATTCGGTGTATACATTCCTCTGATTGCGTAGACACTTAAAATAAACAGATTTTTCGAAATTCGTACTTTTTGGGGTTAAAAAGAAAATGACCGCAGCTAGAGTCAGGATTTCAAAATTTGTACTTTTGGAATTAAAATAGAATGGAAGTACAACAAACTGTAGAACCCACTATCCTCCAATAATTATGGTATTTAAGCTTTTTGAAAATATAAATATAAGAATATTTATTTTTTGATTTGAAATAGAAATTGGTTTGATGTAATTAAAATATTATATTTATTTATATAATTATTTTTTCAATATTTGTATTTGTTTTGGTTTGGCTATATTAAAATATTTATATTTTCCTGTAATATTACTGCACTTCTACGAAAACCGACAACCTCTGTGGAATGCAATCCATGGTGGAGGGTATATAAAGTTGGGCCCGGCTGAACTTAACGCCGTTTTTACTTGTTTTCTTTACTGAGTTACTTTAAAGCTTCGTAAATATCAGTAAATATCAATCAAAAATGGTTTACAAGAAAATCGTAACTGAATTCAATGCATCATAAGGCGACGTGAACAATCACCCAATGAAATATCGCCCAAAAAATATAAATAAAAACTCGTTCAAAATTAAACCTAAAAATGTCCCAAAACCAAAAACGAAAAATTAAAATAACCCCAAAAATAAATGAAAAACCACTCATATCAAAAATGAAAAATCAACCAGAAATTTTAGTAATATTTTATATAAAAAATCGGCCAAAAATATATCATCTGGGGTATACCCAGAGCAGGATAAAGAACGAAATATCTTATCATCGTCAAAACCGAAACTTTATTTCCGTGGGGTGAGTGGTAATTATGTTTTATTTGTACGGACCGCGGCTCAGCCTACTGTATATAGTACAGTTTCCACCGTATGCCTCGAAGGATAATGAATGATTAAGATTTCAAAGGACTCAGCTGTGTTTCAGAATTTTATAGACATTTTCATGACCTAAAAATCAGTATCGCATGATGTTATTGTTGTCAATACTTTTCGTTGAATTTTCCAGCTTGTCGTTGTTTTTTTAATATTTAGAAATTTATTTTATAATCAAGAAAATAACAAATCACTCACAAATGTCTGCATGTATGCAGTTGGAAAATTCTACGACGAGCCCCCTGGTGACCACTAGCATAACTAAGCAGCATATCCTTTTAAAATGCCAATAGAATGCGAACAAGAATTGCAAAATTCCAACAACATGCATAAATCCAATTAGAAACAATTGCAACCCCTGCCCACCAACCACCCGACCACATGCCAACCGACAACCACATGACAATCACATTACTCACATACCAGAGCCGTTAGTCAGTTAGCCTTCTTCACCCCTTTTGGTGTTTGTGTCTTAAGTCTTTTGTTTTCACTCGATGGTGGATGGACGGACTAATGCATGCGATTGATTGCTGTGGCCGTTGCCGTTGCCGCAATAATTCTCTAACAATGATGATTTTTCGATATTATTATAATTACCATACAACAACATAAACTATGTTTAACACTTAATAACCTCAATTGTTATTACAGATATTATACAAAATGGTATATTTGTCGGCATACCGGTGACTGGCTGACTGCCGGATTGACTCTATGGCAAGCAACACCATCAACACACCGCCACTCATGATACTTAATATTATTTCTATTATTCAACACTAATTACCCATCAACCGCATAGAGGAGCAGAGCAACAAGCAAACGGCACTTCACTTCTACTCCACTGCGGCAACACCATCACCGCCATCGTCATCGTCATTGTGATCATGTTGATGATCATGATCATGTCGTTTGTTATTAACATCACCGAGAGCAGGCCAGGCCTGGCCAGGCCAGTTGAGATGAGGTGAGGTGAGTACTGCGGTGTGACGTGGTCTGAAGTGTATGTGTATGGGTGTGTGGATGTGTTAAAAGTTTTTAACAAAAGTGGCTTCACTATGTCTGGCATAGTTTGTTTGTTTCATTATTAGTTAGTTAGTCATATGATGTTGTTGCTGCAGCTATTTGTCTGCCACACCAGCACCACTATTACAAAATACTCGGCTTGTGCAAATGTAACAATAGCAACAAACTACTTTGTGTTGCATGGGCTGGCTAGCTGCCGACCAACAAAACTGGAAAAAATGAGCTTTAATATCTTTTGGTCCATTCGACATGCAATTGACGTTTTTCCCCCACTCTGTGCTCTGTGGCGTTTTCACAATATTCTGCACATGATTTTTATGATTCATCATTAGTTTCGAATGCACCATTATTATTATTAACAGCCAGACCAGGCCGGGCCAGCCCGAGCCAAGCCAAGTCATGTGCCACACCATGCCACCGCCGCCGCCGCCGCCGCCGCCATCAATGCCCAGTGCCAGAGACCATTTGAAACTGCTGAAACATTTAACATCTCCATTTAGTCATTGGGTGACGGTGTCTGTTGTCGTTTTTTCTGCGCTTTTTTTATTACCCCCAGCTCCACCTATCGGCCTCACCTCATGTGTGCGAGTGTGTGTGTGGGATAGTTAAGCTTCGGCGGCGTCAGCGTTATGTTTCCATTATGTGTTAAAATAGTAATTTGTTTTTTCTTTCTTTGTCGTTTATTAATAATTATTAGGCATTATTAGATTTATGGCTAAATTTTAACGAATATATGTTTCAAATAATAACTACTTTGGTTAGGTTCGATTAAATAGTATGTGCGAGCACACTTGTAGGTTAAATTTTATTAATTGAGATGGGCTTTGCAATCGAAGAGATGTGAAATAAAAATATAAAATTTATAAAAAGTAGGGTTGCCTTTACACTACGAAAATTAGCTTGTTCTGTTTTGTAATTAACTTTTTCTTCCGAAGTGCGACGTACAATTTCATCAATAGGATAGAGTGATATGTAATTTATGATGGTGTGTATTCAGAAATCACTTTCTGTGCGATTCTTCCTAAACGCTACTGATTTTTTATTTGTTTTCTCCTACTTAAATAATTCTACTCAGTATAATCGTGTGAATCGGACATAACAAATTTATTTGTAGAGTTGAAATTAATGTATCCAAATAGAGTTTTTGGTCATGGGACAAAACTATACTGACACAAATAACACAAATAATTTCCATTAACCGCACGGAAAAAGTTTCAACTGTTTAATGACGATTTGCAAATTGTTTAGACCCTTGGTCAAGCTAAACGCGAAGACACACCTAAACATTATGTTTTTCCCTGTGCAATTTTTAATGTTGCATTTTTGACCAATTTTTTCTGAATTAATACACCCTCAATATCACTTTAAATTTAAATATTTAATCATGTCTTACAATAACTTATTAGTCGAATTATTATAGTATTTTTTGTGGGTTTTCATAGTTACAACTTTTGCGTATTCGTGTGGCTGTGTTTTGTAAAAAAAATAAATACCTTTCGAATGAGGCTTAAATGGTGAACATCGTAAGGAAATTGACAGCGCATCGCTGATTTTTGTTTATTATACCCTCCACCTCCAGAATGGGGTATACTAACTTTGTCATTCCGTTTGTAACACCTTGAAATATCGACCTGAGACCCTATAAAGTATATAAAGGGTGTCCCAAGAACAACACAATTTTTAAATCTGGCAACATTCGAAGTGTCATTGTTTGACATTTGAACAATTGTTATTGTTTGTTAGTAGAAGGTACGAGGTTAGTAAAAATGGAGCGCTACACGAATGAACAACGCATTTTCATTGTGAAATTGTTTTACCAAAATGGTGAAAGTTTTGCGGCTACAGTTCGCAAATTGCGATCAATTTGGGGTCACAATAATGCTCCAAAAGAGTCAACTGTAAAGAGATTAATGGATAAATTTGCCGAAACTGGGTCTGTTAGTGATGTAAAGACAACGCGCCATCGACCAGGTCGATCGACCGAAAATGTCGCAGCCGTACGTGATGATGTCGCTCAAACTCCATCCACCTCAATTCGACACCGAGCTCAGCAAATTGGTGTCTCCAAATCCACTTTGCAGCGAATTTTGACGAAAGATTTGCATCTTCATGCATACAAAGTTCAATTGACTCAGGAACTGAAGCCAACTGACCATGGACAGCGAAGGGAGTTCGTTAATTGGGTATTGGAGAGACAACATGAAAATGCTGATTTTGCCGATAAAATCATCTTCAGTGACGAGGCCCATTTTCATCTTGATGGCTTCGTCAATAGGCAGAATTGTCGCATTTGGGGTGCGGAAAATCCTCGAGTGATTCACGAGAAGCAAATGCATCCTCAACGTGCCACTGTGTGGTGTGGTTTTTGGGCTGGAGGAATCTTTGGACCTTTTTTTATGAAAATGAGGCAGGTCAAGCGCAAACAGTCAATGGTGTTCGGTATCGTGAAATGATAACCAGTTTTTTCTTGCCTTTTTTGAAGTCGATGGTTTACGCGAATAAGCCGACGACGACTCAAGCCTTAAAAGACGAAATTGGACGATGCATTAATGAAATACCGCAGCATTCATGCAAAACGGTCATTGAAAATTTCATTAAAAGATCGCGTGCATGCCAGCAAAGCCGCGGCGGCCATCTGCACGACATATTGTTCCATACATAACCTCATTCTGTCTACTTTACGATATAATAAAGTTTCACGATTTTTTCTTAAATATCTGTGTTTTATTTAAAATTAAAAAATTGCGCTCTTCTTGGGACACCCTTTATATTTGTGATCGTCATAAAATTCTGAGAAAATCTGGCCATGTCCGACCGTCTGTTGAAAGCACTCTAGCATCTAAACGAAAGGAGCTAGGACGTCCAAATTTTACATAAATGCGTCTTATAGTCGTAGATCGGTTGGGATTGAAACTGGGCGAAATCGGCCCAAAGGAAAAAGGGATTTTCCCTCACAAGGACTAATACCCATAAAGATCTCTTATATTTTACAGTACTATAGGGTTTTCAACTATTCAACCGTCGGACTATTATTTGTGGGGTGCCCTCAGCAGCCATTTGAATGAAATTATTTTCCATTATTAACCGGACGGATTGTACTTTCAAATAAAAAAAGAAATTTGACAAAATATTCAGTAGTAGTTTTTATAGCATTCTCAAAAAAAAAGTTATTTGGCGGACCCTATATTTAGGCATGTTTTTTTCAATATATCTGCTTGTACTTACTTGATATTGGGTATGCGTATTCCCCTTATAACAAATAGGCGTACCATAAAGTGCTTCTCATTCGTAGGTGTGAAATGGGGGTAAAAAATTCGTACTTTTAAGGGGTAAAATGGAAAAAGGGGATAAAAATAGTACCAACCAAACGGCTGCACCTAAAATAATGAAATTCGGTGTATACATTCCTCTGATTGTGTGGCCATGTAAAATAAAGAGATTTTTCGAAATTTGTACTTTTTGGGGTTACATGGAAAAAGGGGATAAAAATGGTACCAACCTAACGGCTGCACCTAAAACAAGTAAAACCGGAGTTAAGTTCGGCCGGGCCGAACTTTATATACCCTCCACCATGGATTGCATTCCACAGAGATTGTCGGTTTTCGTAGAAGTGCAGTAATACTACAGGAAAATATATATATACAAATACAAATATTTAAAAATTAATTTTATAAAATAATATAATATTTTTATTATTTCAAACCACGCTTATAAGGTAATGCTACCAATACGCCAATTAAAAAAATAAATATTCTTATATTTATATTTTCAAAGCCATAAATATTGGTAGATAGTGTGTGCTACTACAGTTGGTTGTATTTCCATTCTATTCTAATTCCAAAAGTACAAATTTTGAAAATCCATTATCAGATGTACATAGTGCAAGATAACCTAACTTCATGATTCAACCAATTTTTGCCGTAAAAGAAAAATTACGAATTTGGAAAAAAACTTGTTATTTTGCGTGTCTATACAGTTAGAGGTATGTATACACCGAATTCCATGATTCCAACTGCGGCCATTTGGTTGGTACCATTTTTACCCTCTTGGCGTTTCTACGCAATTCGAATTTCATCATTCTAGCTGTAGTCGTTTAGTTGGTACTATTTTTATCCCTCTGTACCATTGTATTCCTCGAAAGTACGCATTTCAAAAATTCCGTTTATTTTCCGTGTCTACGCAGCCAGAGGAATGTATACTCCGAATTGCATGACTCTAGCTGCGGTCATTTGATTGGTACTATTTTTATCCCCTTTTTTCATTTTAACCCCAAACAGTACGAATTTTGAAAAATCCGTGTATTTTACTTGTCTATGCAATCAGAGGAATGTATACACAGAATTTCATTATTCTAGGTACAGCCGTTTGGTTGGTACCATTTTTATCCCTCTATTCCCATTTTACCCCTTATCCCTTGTTTGCCCCATTTCACCCCCTACAAATAAGAATCACTTTATGGTGCACGTTTTTGCTGTAAGGGGAATGCGAATACCAAATATCAAGCAAATATAAACAGACATATTCAAAAAAAGCTAAAATATTCTTATTATCAGAGCTATATAGTGGAATTTCACGAGGATCTTTTTTGTGGAATATCTTAACCCTCTAACTCTCCTCCTTATGGGTCAATTTGACCCTGTTTTCGAGAAAATCAAGAAAAGTCCTTTCAAATAGGGCATTTAAGGATTAAAATATTGTAGGAAAATGTTTGCCGGGAAATTTCAATGGGGGTCTTCGAAGACACCAAAGTTGTAAATAATGATCTTCCCGATTAAATAGCAAAATTAAACGCCAGCTTATACAACAAAATTACTGGGGTTAAAATTGGTCTATGTTTTTTGGAAAATCGATCTTTTTCATTTTCGCGGGAGATATAGCTAAAATGATATTGTATGCATGACATTTTTGTTTCGTAATTTTCTCGCGATCTATACAACGGATCCGGCAGATGTTTTGCATGTGTATGAAGAACCAATGTCGCTTGTAACATATATGTAGTAGGTCGCGAAAAAACCTGCGATCGTTGCAAAAATCCAAAATTCGCGGTTGCAATTGCATTTATTTTAACATTCTCTATCTGGGTTTCTGAAACAATTCTGTCACAAATATTCACTATTTAGTCAGCAACCATATGCCAAAAAACCTAGCCTTCTCTATATGATAATAAGTTACGTGGGTTTTTTCTACAAACGCTTTTCACAATTTTTGACTTTACAGCAAACTTTGAAGAGGTAAAACTTACAATAATGAAATTCTTTGTATACATTCGTCTGATTGCGTAGATACGTAAAAAAGAGATTTTTCGAAATTCGTACTTTTTGGGGTTATAATGGAAAATGGGGATAAACATTGTACCAACCAAATGACCGGAGTATACATTACTCCAACTGCGTAGACACGAAAAAAGGTTTTTCCAAATATGTTTTATCAAGGGATACAATGGGATTAGAGGGATAAAAATAGTACCCCCTAAATGGCTACAGACAAAATGATGAAATTCGGTGTGTACTCTAATTACGTAGACACGAAAAACAAAGAGATTTTTGCAAGTCGTACTTTAAGGGGGAAATAGGAGATAAAAATGGTACCAACCAAATGGTCGCAGCTAAAATCATGGAATTCGGTGTATACATTTCCCTTCCTCCTCCTTTCTTTTGGAATTAAAATAGGATAGAAATACAACCAACCAAACGACTGCAGCTGAAAATGCACCGACTATCCCCCAATATGTAGAGTATTTACGCTTCTTGAAGATTTATACCTTATATATGACCATTGAACTGACTTGCAGTATTATTTCGATATATATATTAATGATATTTGTTTTGTTTTGGCTATATTTAGAAAAGCCTGGCGGCTTTCGGCTGATTTGCCGGCTCTTTCTGTCATTCGATTACCCCTATTTATTTGACAATTTTGGGAAAATGGAAGGAACAATTTTCTTTTATTTTTTGGCAAGTAGTACAATATTCATTAATATTAGCCAATGTTCCATTAATTTATTATTGTTATTAGGGTATCCAATTATTCGGACTTTTATGTTATTCGATTTATCGTTTATTTGAAACAAAAAATTTCGAATTAATCGAATGATGAAGTCGAGAGTTATTCGATTAACCGATTAATCGAACAATTGTCCACTTATATAAAATATAATTAATAAGAGTTATATATATAGAGTGATTTTTTTGAGGTTAGGATTTTCATGCATTAGTATTTGACAGATCACGTGGGATTTCAGACATGGTGTCAAAGAGAAAGATGCTCAGTATGCTTTGACATTTCATCATGAATCGTCTTACAAACGAACAACGCTTGCAAATTATTGCATTTTATTATCAAAATGCGTGCTCTGTTAAGAAAGTTCATTGCGCGCTTCCATTTTATGGTCAGTTTAATCGACCCACTGAAGCGGCTATTCGGGCTATTGTGACTAAATTTCGCACCAAATTTACATTGTTGGACATTAAACCACCAACACGCTTACGTAGAGTGCGAACTGAAGAAAATATCGCAGCTGTATCGGCCAGTGTTAATGATGACCACCAATTTTCGATTCGTCGCCGTTCGCACCAATTGGGTCTCTGTTACTCAAAAACGTGGAAATGCCAAAATTGGACTAAGCGGATGGACCACCTAAGACGCAGCCGCGGTCAACATTTAAATGAAATTATCTTCAAAAAGTAAATGTCATGGACCAATCTAACGTTTCAAATAAAGAACCGATGAGATTTTGCAAATTTTATGCGTTTTTTTAAAAAAAAAAAAAGTTATCAAGCTCTTAAAAAATCACCCTTTACAAGACACGCCAGTTTACGGGTAGTTCCACTATATATTGAACGTTTATTACGTATCTGATTTTATTTAAAAATTTTTATATCAAATTCGAAATTCATTAGAAGTTGACAAAAATCTTAATATCTTATAAAAATAAAGAACCTTCCCTTAAATGAGCACAATATCAGAAGTTATCCATTGATATTTTTCGAATATGGATCATATGATTTATAACAGAACTGACTTTATTATCGCGGTGTTAACCTCAATTTTTCTATGAATTTACTATTCTTTAAATTTTAAATAAGCTATTGGCTAATTTTTGCTATTTTTAAATGATGTCGGATAAATCGTTATTTTAATATCTGTGGAGCATATAAATCAAAAAGCAAAAAAATTGTGGTTTTATATTTGGTGTTTCATAGATTTTTACCCAAATGGAGCAAACTGGCTATTCAAAATCAATTTATCATACGACGATTTCATTAGTTTTTAAGGCAAAACTTATAATATCGATTAATTGATTATATGGGACAATTTATTCGAATTATTCGTTATTCGAAAATCATGATTTTTTATTATTCGAACAAATATTTGACAAAAATTATTCGATTAATCGCGGTTGGGCACCCTAATTGTTATCCCATACAATAATTTTTTGGGAGTGGAAATCCATTCACAAAATTTATAATATGGATGAATTTAATAAATATTTTTGTAATTACAGCTTTTCATGTGAGGCTCATAATCCTATCCAGTGGAATACCAAATTCAAAGAAATATCAATATATTTCACAGCAGTAGGTTGTCTAAGTCGACATTTATATTTTCTTTTGCAATTTTAAGTGGGTTGTCTGTTTTGCTAGTAAGATTTGACTGAGTTAGAACTCCTTCAAATATCTGCGGCGTGGTTGAAGTCGATTTGAGCCGATGAAATCGGCGGCGGCGTGGCTCGTGCGGAAACATGAGGCGGCGGCGGCTTGTCGGCTTAAAATCGGTCGGCTTGTATCTCTGCCTGTAATGTTATTGTACTTCTACGTAAAATTGACAGCCTCTGTTGAATGCAATCCATGGTGGAGGGTATATAAGGTGCAGCCCGGCCGAACTTGACTTATTTTTTTTTTTGAAATAACATTTTTTTTTAGTTTTAATATGATTTTTTCATTTTTGGTAAGGAAATATTACTTTTTCAAATTAAAATAAAATATTTTTTGTTTAATTTTTTCATTTTCAAAAAAGAATGAAAGTGGGCACCCTCGGTACATGATATTTTTGAAAGATATAATTAGTAAACCAAAAAAGGTGCAATCTAGAATTTTGAAAATGGAACAACTGTAAAAACTATATTAGAAAATATGTTTTTTTAAAAATATAAAAATATGTTATTTCGATAATTATCGTTCATTTGACATATAATTTTTGTTATTTTTTTAACTTTAGGCCGTTTGTTACCTCTGTGCATTGTAGATGCAAAATAATTTAAAATGGAAACTTTATTTTCTTTTTCAATCATCAGTTAACAACGGTTAGCACGATTATTCCGACGGAAATAATGAAAATAAAATATAGACATGCACATACACAAAAATGCATACACTTGAACGAACATTATCCTTCCTCCTGCTCCCATCATAACGTTGGAAAGGGGCAATTGGAACAAATCGTATCTTAGCACAATTATGTCCACAAATTATTTAATTTGTTAATTATTTTGTAAACAAATAATTTTTTCTGGTAGTCATTATTCTTCTTTTCATTCTTTTACCTATAATTTTTTTCTTCCAAATCAATATTTTTGTTCATTAAAACCGAAGTTATTGTGTTTTGTTCAAATATTCCGCATATCATAAAAATATACTTCTTCAAAATCAGTTTTCTATTGGATTTAAATTGAACAGATAATTTGTGACTTTTAGTTGAGCACTCATGATATTTTATAAAATTCCAAATATTTGGCTAATGAAATTCATTGTTTATGCTACACTGCTTTTATTTTTGATTTACAAACTTTTTAAATTTCGTTTTACAAGACTTTCTCAGGAACGTATCGTACGTATCGAGGGTTAGCTGAACTATTCAACTCCTACGTTTCCTATCGCAAATTCATCGTTTTGAACTTCTTTAACTAATTTGTTCTCCACAAATTAAAAAGAAATAAATACAAAATAAAATAAATATTTTTACGATTTCCTCATTTTTTTGCGTCCCATTACCACGCAACATTTTTCCACTTGACACAATGTCAAGCCTAAAAATCGATACGACCTACTGTAAACAATTTGTATATGCATCCCTATTTTTTTGCATACCCGCCCTTCACCACCGTCTACTCTACAATGTTTCACCAGTTCGATGCAGAAAGCCAAGCCTGGGAAAAAATATTTCTCAAGATCACCCAAAAGAAAATCAAATTATCTTCTGAACCCAAGCAATTCATTTCACTGGGGCAGCATCTCGTACACCTCGTTCACAGACAGTCTCAAACTCCCGCTCTTCCTCTCTGTGGGCAGTTAGGGGCGATGGTGATGGCGATGGCAATGGTTATTTTTAATATAATATTTTATTATTCATCATCAGGAACAATTTATCTCAAGTTCCCACCCGCTCATAATTAGCATCTTTTCGCTGGCACAGGTTTGCATGTGGCAGCCACAAACTCCTCTGCTTGCCGTGGTTGGTGCAACAACAAAAAATACATTCAAATTTCAACATGAACGACTTTGTTGTTGTCGCTGGCAACCAAAGGGAGCCCTCCAACAGTAGAAGAACTGTAGCTGCTGGGGGAGGAGGAATAGGAGGGAGTATAGCTCCAAAGAAGAAGCATGAGTAGACTACGACTGACTACCAACATAACAGCAGCAACATGGCATAATGCAACCAAAATACTAGCATACTCTGGTACAACAGCAAGCACAAGCTCAAGCCAGAGCAAGCAACAACAAACGCAAGATTTCGAAAACTAATTTCAGATATGCATCTCCAAAACCATTCTTTCCATTCTTCTTCTGCTTTTTCTCCTTCACCGAATAAAAAATCATCCTCTGAATTGTTGTTTTTTTTTTGTTCGCCTTGGTTCTTGTAACACGCCTTCGCTACAAGTGCACGTACTCTCCCTCGGAACGAAAAAAAAAACAAAGCAAAACGTCACATGCTAAGGCACTGCCATCATCATCACCGGCAGCAGCAACATGGTCTCCTTCGTCATCATCGTCAGCAGAAGCAACCTGATGGTATATGAATATAAGCTTCTGTTATAGGAGTATTCTGCTCCATGCCTTCAATAACAATCCCAGTTGTAAGTTCGTCTGTTTGCATGGGGGAGACTCAAAGTTCCAGAGCTGAGTCGGAGTCAAGAGTTAAGATTGCAGTGCAACAGCAACAGAATGAATTAAATCCAATCATTTGCCACACGAATCAAAAACGAAGTTTCAGTAGAAGATGTGCTCAAATGGTGGTGGTATATAAATGGGGTAATATTCTATATTCTATATTCTATATTCTATATTCTATATTCTATATTCTATATTCTATATTCTATATTCTATATTCTATATTCTATATTCTATATTCTATATTCTATATTCTATATTCTATATTCTATATTCTATATTCTATATTCTATATTCTATATTCTATATTCTATATTCTATATTCTATATTCTATATTCTATATTCTATATTCTATATTCTATATTCTATATTCTATATTCTATATTCTATATTCTATATTCTATATTCTATATTCTATATTCTATATTCTATATTCTATATTCTATATTCTATATTCTATATTCTATATTCTATATTCTATATTCTATATTCTATATTCTATATTCTATATTCTATATTCTATATTCTATATTCTATATTCTATATTCTATATTCTATATTCTATATTCTATATTCTATATTCTATATTCTATATTCTATATTCTATATTCTATATTCTATATTCTATATTCTATATTCTATATTCTATATTCTATATTCTATATTCTATATTCTATATTCTATATTCTATATTCTATATTCTATATTCTATATTCTATATTCTATATTCTATATTCTATATTCTATATTCTATATTCTATATTCTATATTCTATATTCTATATTCTATATTCTATATTCTATATTCTATATTCTATATTCTATATTCTATATTCTATATTCTATATTCTATATTCTATATTCTATATTCTATATTCTATATTCTATATTCTATATTCTATATTCTATATTCTATATTCTATATTCTATATTCTATATTCTATATTCTATATTCTATATTCTATATTCTATATTCTATATTCTATATTCTATATTCTATATTCTATATTCTATATTCTATATTCTATATTCTATATTCTATATTCTATATTCTATATTCTATATTCTATATTCTATATTCTATATTCTATATTCTATATTCTATATTCTATATTCTATATTCTATATTCTATATTCTATATTCTATATTCTATATTCTATATTCTATATTCTATATTCTATATTCTATCTTATTTACTTCTTCATCCAAATATATTTTCCTCCCCGCATCACACTGCCCTCATTTCAGCATTGAAGTGAAACTCGGAATAATTTCGCAAGATGCAAAGCAGCAGCAGCCGCCGCACTCATCATCTGGCCAACTAAGAGCAACACTGGCATCATTCATACCAACAGCAAATGGTCGGAGAGATCTTTTCGGGTTTTAACTAAAAGTAATATTCGTCATAATCATAATGATAGGCTTTCAAAGCGTAAAAGCCAAAATGAAAATGA
The DNA here is from genome assembly GCA_947397865.1 of Polietes domitor. Classification (NCBI taxonomy): domain Eukaryota; kingdom Metazoa; phylum Arthropoda; class Insecta; order Diptera; family Muscidae; genus Polietes; species Polietes domitor. The sequence continues at coordinate 23,853,744 of OX377619.1, read as the reverse complement.
CGACCAACGAGAGCGAGTGCGATTTATTCCAATCACTCTCTATCCCCCTCTTCCACCCAAGTCTGGCAAAAAAGCTTAACAGATTGAACAGCATTTGTTCAATGTTGCTCCGTTGTTGCTGTTATTTGTGATAATAACAATGACGACGAGGACGATGATGATGATGCCTGCGATGCTGATGACTTTCGTCTTTGTTTGTGTTCTGTGGCTTTGTCTCATAGAGTTGGATGACGCCGAGCATACATCGCCGCGTCGCGTCTTTCGATACGTGCCAACCAACTGAGTTGGTACAAAAAAGCGTCCTCTTGCACACGTTCGCCATGCAAATTAAATGGACAACAAAACGAGTGTACGTACGCACAGTGGGACTGAAGATAAAGAAGATTGTGAAGAAAATGTTGCCACAAACCGATAGTAAAAAGTAATAATAACATTCCTTAAACTTCACACTGATGTCTGGGTTTGTCCCTTAAGTCCTTATCTACCTATCTGTCTCATTTACGTCAGTGTTATCTATTGTTTGTCCCTCTTGTATTCCTTAGTGGTGCAGTTTATATAGTTTCTAATTATTATCCCTTTATACTTTTATTAATAAGCATTATTCTGTCTGGAGTATTCATCTTAGTAGATCGTCTATCAGAGGATAGTGTTTGTAATTCCGAGAGCAACAGCTTGGAATATTGATGTTGATCTGTGATTCTATGAATCAGTCATTCTCATCACCGAACAAGGATAAAATGTCAATGTACATGATTATCTGTATATATAAAAAGATTATAAGTGATTTCTATATAACATGTTTCACTATTCCACTGTGCACTCTTTGTGTACGCGTACTAACATCCACAATCGCAATCATTCTCATCGCCGTCGTCTGCCTCGTCTTCGTCCTCGTCATCATTGCAAAAATTCCCATGACCAAATGCAATGTTTTCATTTTAAAGGATGGTCAGAAGGGTATTCCCTTCCCTGACTTCACGTTCACCCTCCAAGTGAGCATTGTTGCTCCTACTGCTTGCCGATGTTCTGATTCTGGTTCACATTCAAAAATGTATGGCCTAAGCCTAATTCTTCACCTTCGTTCCTCCGTTCATTCTGCTGCATTCATTCATGGTTTTGTGGCATGGCAAAACTGTTGCTGTTCAGTTTAGTTTAGTTTTCCATATCGGCTGCTTGCGAAATGCGGACACAAGTGCATCAGCATCAGCAGCATCACCGTCATCCTCTCTCCGATGATGTTGCTGTGCAGTGTACCAACATATTTTTCTGTAGCGATGCGAATGTCATAAATCCTTTTTGGAGATAATAATATGCACCTTACTTTGCAACACGTTCAACAACTTAAATTTAAATTGTATTTCGTGGTTTTCATATTGCTTTACAACATTTGCAACGCTGCAACGTTTGATTAAGTCTAGAGAGTATATGCTCAGGCCTCTGAGGAGGGATATTAGTTGGATGATGGTAAGGTAGGGTTTTTTAGGAATTACAGCATTTGAGAATTGTTTAATAAAAATATATTAAAAACTAATTTAAAACAATTTCCAATAAAACATGTTACCGCTGTAAACCTTTTGCGGCAAATGCTTCATCCAATGTGTGAGCGATGTAATATTCAGGCCGGGATTTTTAAATCCATATCTTTGTGTCATAAATTGGGACGAATTGTAATAGAAAATTGTACTAGCACTCTGGCACTGCATATTGTTGTGCAGTCATCTTAAATCGGTGGCAGGGAGGATGGAAGTTTTCAATATTGAATATAATACATTCGAATTTTAGTTACAAGGTTCGGGAAAACAAACCATTGGCCAAAAAATGAGGGTAGTGGGGTGAGTGTAAGCGGGCGCTCATCGTGGTCAAATGTGTGGGAAAAGGGGTAAAAATATTCAAAAATCTCCAAAACTGTCCCGAAGTTGCCCCTGGAGGGGAAACGTGTAAGACTGATCCCCATTAATTTTCATTTAATAAACTTATAGTCCAGCTGGTCTGAGTTTCTTCTTACAGTGGGTCAAAGTTTTAATTTTTTGGTCGAAGGGAGCATTATACTAAGTGAAAAAATCATGTTATCGTATTATTGTACTTTTGTCGGAACTGTCTTTACTCTCTAGCTTCCCTATAAATGGGTCAATTTGACCCCTTTTCGAGAAAATCAAAAAAGTAATTTCAAAAAGGTTATTTAAGGATTAAACTGTTCTACGGAAAAATCAGAATTATAGGGTTGCTACTCTGTTCCAATCAAATGATCTTAATTTGTGGGACAGTGTAATTAGAGTGATCAAAAGCTCGGGTTTTCTGCAATGTCGGATTTTCGGGTTGTTTCGAAAACCGTGGTTTGAGGAAACCCGATTACCCGGTTTTTTCTTATAAAAACGGTTGATTCGGTTTTTTCGGGTTTTTCGTGAAACATTAAAATGGGGGAAATTATTCATTATAGGGTAATTCCAGAAAAAGTGCACCAATTGTGCATACTCGTTCTTGGGGATAGGACAATTCTGATGACATGATCAGATTCAGTCCACTAAAATCTTTACAAATTGACTCCAAACGTTCCTGCCATACATAAAAAATAAGAAAATAAATCATATGTTTGAAATTAAATTTAAGGATTGTGCGTATTTTTTGGACCTAAGGTAAACGTCATATTACCTACAAGGACGAGTACACACTGAAAGAAACAGCTTCATTCCCCCAATGAAATCTTACATTGCATCAATGAAATCTGTCATTGTTTTAGGACTAACGTAGAGCTTCATTGATACAACGTAAAATGTTTCATTAAATTAACAATCAATGAACAATATTTCATTAGTAGATATATTAATGTAAAGTGCCATTAATACAATGAAACATTGTCATTATATTAATGAAGCAGTTAAGTCAATGTAAAGACATGTTTCATTAACGAAATGTTCATTAATGGGTTTTTGTCGTTGTAAAGGGTGATTTTTTAAGAGCTTGATAACTTTTTTTTTTAAAAAACGCATAAAATTTGCAAAATCTCATCGGTTCTTTATTTGAAACGTTAGATTGGTCCATGACATTTACTTTTTGAAGATAATTTCATTTAAATGTTGACCGCGGCTGCGTCTTAGGTGGTCCATTCGGAAAGTCCAATTTTGGGCAACTTTTTCGAGCATTTCGGCCGGAATAGCCCGAATTTCTTCGGAAATGTTGTCTTCCAAAGCTGGAATAGTTGCTGGCTTATTTCTGTAGACTTTAGACTTGACGTAGCCCCACAAAAAATAGTCTAAAGGCGTCAAATCGCATGATCTTGGTGGCCAACTTACCGGTCCATTTCTTGAGATGAATTGTTCTCCGAAGTTTTCCCTCAAAATGGCCATAGAATCGCGAGCTGTGTGGCATGTAGCGCCATCTTGTTGAAACCACATGTCAACCAAGTTCAGTTCTTCCATTTTTGGCAACAAAAAGTTTGTTAGCATCGAACGATAGCGATCGCCATTCACCGTAACGTTGCGTCCAACAGCATCTTTGAAAAAATACGGTCCAATGATTCCACCAGCGTACAAACCACACCAAACAGTGCATTTTTCGGGATGCATGGGCAGTTCTTGAACGGCTTCTGGTTGCTCTTCACTCCAAATGCGGCAATTTTGTTTATTTACGTAGCCATTCAACCAGAAATGAGCCTCATCGCTGAACAAAATTTGTCGATAAAAAAGCGGATTTTCTGCCAACTTTTCTAGGGCCCATTCACTGAAAATTCGACGTTGTGGCAGATCGTTTGGCTTCAGTTCTTGCACGAGCTGTATTTTATACGGTTTTACACCAAGATCTTTGCGTAAAATCTTCCATGTGGTCGAATAACACAAACCCAATTGCTGCGAACGGCGACGAATCGACATTTCACGGTCTTCAGCAACACTCTCAGAAACAGACGCAATATTCTCTTCTGTACGCACTGTACGCATTCGTGTGGTTGGTTTAATGTCCAATAAAGTAAACTGAGTGCGAAACTTGGTCACAATCGCATTAATTGTTTGCTCACTTGGTCGATTATGTAGACCATAAATCGGACGTAAAGCGCGAAACACATTTCGAACCGAACACTGATTTTGGTAATAAAATTCAATGATTTGCAAGCGTTGCTCGTTAGTAAGTCTATTCATGATGAAATGTCAAAGCATACTGAGCATCTTTCTCTTTGACACCATGTCTGAAATCCCACGTGATCTGTCAAATACTAATGCATGAAAATCCTAACCTCAAAAAAATCACTCTTTAGTAATGTAACAGTTTCATTGCTTTAATGACATTGATTCATTGATATAATGCAAATAGTTCATTGCTGCATCTAAAAGAATTAATACCAAAGAAGTAAAAACGGCGTTAAGTTCGGCCGGGCCGAACTTTATATACCCTCCATCATGGATGGCATTCCACAGGGGTGCAGTAATATTACAGGAAAATAGAAACATTTTAATATAGCCAAACCAAAACAAATACAAATATCGAAAAATTAATTTTATAAATAAATATAATATTTTAATTATTTCAAACCATTATTTATCTGAAATCAAAAAATAAATATTCTTACATTTATATTTTCAAAAAGCTTAAATACCATAAATATTGCAAGATAGTGGGTGCTACAGTTGGTTGTATTTCAATTCTATTTTTATTCCAAAAGTACAAATTTTGAAAATCCATTATCAGAAGTACATACTGCAAAATAACCTAACTTCATGATTCAACCAATTTTTGCCGTAAAAGAAAAATTACGAATTTGGAAAAAAACTTTTAATTTTGCGTGTCTATGCAGTCAGAGGATTGTATACACCGAATTCCATGATTCCAGCTGCGCCCATTTGGTTGGTACCATTTTTACCCCCTTGACATTTCTTCGCATTAGAATATCATCATTCTATTCTGTAGTCGTTTAGTTGGTACTATTTTTATCCCTCTGTACCATTGTATCCCTTGAAAGTACGAATTTCGAAAAATCAGTTTATATTCCGTGTCTACACAGTCAGAGGAATGTATACTCCCAATTGCATGACTCAAGCTGCGGTCATTTTTTGGTACTATTTTTATCCCCTTTTTTCATTTTACCCCCAAAAATACGAATTTCGAAAAATCTGTTTATTTTACGTGTCTACGCAATCAGAAGAATGTATACACCGAATTTCATTATTCCAGGTGTAGCCGTTTGGTTGGTACCATTTTTATCCCTCCGTACTCATTGTATCCCTTGAAAGTACGAATTTGGAAAAAAACCTTTTATTTTTCATGTCCACTTAGTCAAAGGAATGCATTCTCCGAATTTCATGACTCTAGCTGCGGTCATTTGGTTGGTACTATTTTTATCCCCCTTTTCTATTTTAACCCCAAAAAGTACGAATTTCGAAAAATCAGTTTATTTTCCTTGTCTACACAATCAGAGGAATGTATTCTCCGAATTTCATGACTCTAGCTGCGGTCATTTGATTGGTACTATTTTTATCCCTTTTTTCATTTTAACCCCAAAAAGTACGAATATTGAAAAATCCGTGTATTTTACTTGTCTATGCAATCAGAGGAATGTATACACCGAATTTCATTATTCTAGGTACAGCCGTTTGGTTGGTACCATTTTTATCCCTCTATTCCCATTCTACCCCTTAAAAGTACGAATTTGGAAAAAATACTTTTATATTATGTATCTACTCAATTAGAGGAATGTACACACCGAATTTCGTGTTCTAGTTGTTGTCGTTTAATGTGTACCATTTTTATCCCTTTTTGCCCCATTTCACCCCCTACAAATAAGAATCACTTTATGGTGCACGTTTTTGCTATAAGGGGAATGCGCGCACCAAATATCAAGCAAATATAAACAGATATATTCAAAAAACATGCTTAAATACGCTAAAATATTAGGGATTATTATGGGTCCTTGTGAGGGAAAATTTTTTGCCTTTACGCCGATTTCGTTCTAGCTCCTTTCGTTTAGATGCTAGTGTGCTTTCAACAAGCGGACGGACGGATATGGCTAGATTGTCTTAGAATTTTATGACGATCAAGAATATATATACTTTATATGAAACCCTATGTCGATATTTCAAGGTGTTACAAACGGAATGACAAAGTTTGTATACCCCATCCTGGAGGTGGAGGGTATAAAAACCCTGCACATGCAAAATATATTTTCCACATAAAATGATTTATTTCAAACCATTTATAACACTGCCCAACATTGCCAAGTAGCGACTATATAATTCTGAAAGTGCATGTTGAATAAGTTTTCATTTTTTGGTTGTACGGAGCATTATTTTTCTAAAAAAGGTCAAATACGAATCTTCCCGATAATCAACAAACTTTTGAAATTACATATTTAGTCATGATGGATTAATAATTAATGGTGCGGCAGCTTTCCTCGTGCTTTTTTGCTGTGCTGGATTATTTTTTGTAAATTTTACAAGAAAAATGGAACCATATGATTTTTTTTAATTAGTAATTCAATTTATTCATTAAATATATTTACACTGAAATGTTTTGCCCCAGCGCCTTATAGACTTTATTGGGCGAGTTGACAAGATAAATTCATTAAATTTACATATTTATGTATGTACAATAATATTCACAAATTACAAGAGAAGCATGTGATTTAAGATTTGTCTTAAATAAAGAAATTCTGGATACATTCTTTAACGCTTGGGGAAGATGGTTGAATTCATTGTTTAGTTATTTCAAGACGACATCTTTTAATTCTCAAATTTGTTCTATTTGTCGCCTGGAAAACGGTTTGATTAGTGTGGAATGCAATCGCACGCGGACCAAGGTTTCTAACTGATTTAAACGTATACATGAGCAGTTGCATTTTATATAATCCATGTACCGATAATTTTGGAGACATCTCCATACAACGCAAGAGTTGAATAAGCACGAGGGAGGTTATAGACGATATTAAGTGCCTTGTTTTGGATTCTTTGCAAAGACCTCAGTTGTACACTCCTCTTATAAGCATAAACCATTGGTATATAATTGAGATGACTTTGGACTAGTGAATTGTAAATGAGAAGCTTTGTTTTAATATCAAACCTTTTTTTTAAATTTGTACAACATTCCAATGGCTGGTGCTACTTTAGCTTTTAAATCTTGTATATGGAAGTTCCATGATAAGTTGTTTTGCAACTGAATTCCCAATAATTTTAACGACCGGGATTCATAAACTTGAGTTCCTCCAATGTTAACATTGAAGGGATTATCATTTTCAGAGCAATGAGGACGGAAACGTATTATTTTTGTTTTGTCATTGTTCAGCACAAGCTTGTTCAATCTGCAGTATTCCAATATGGCTGAAGCATCATGTTCCATCTGAGACTTTAATAAAATATCATGATTATAAGGATAAAATAGATAAATATCATCAGCATACATAACAAGTTTCCCATACAGTTTGAGCCTGGAGAGATCTTTCAAATATATTGCGAAAAGTAATGGGGCCCAAAACGCTACCTTGAGGTACACCGTGTTCGACATTGCCAGTTTCACATTTAGCTTCATCAATTTTAACAAATTGACTTCTGCCAAAACTTTAATTGGTGGCGAATTGGAATCGTTTTTGAAACCTAAACGAACTTGGAATGCCGAACAGGAAGAATAAGTACGATAAATTACGCCATACAACAAAAAATTAAAAATTTTGCGTCTGAGCTCTAAAAATTTATTTATATGTTTTCACTGATTCATCAAATCAACATAATTTGTTTGATTGAATTTTTACCACAAATCCAATTTTAGTTCTGAATATGTCAAAAAAACTATATGTAAGAAATTTTTGGATAAATTTAAAAGTTATGGCTCTCTTTGTAGACACAAAAGAACATGAGCCATTTTTTGGAAATCATCATATCAGAGTAATGCATCGCGTGTATTCCAAAAGTGGATATATGACAGAGTTACTGGGGATATATTCAGTCATTATCGTTCCTTTAAAAGGGATTTTTTTCGGATTGTCTGTGATCAAGTGAATATTAGGAAATTATTTTCGCTGCATCCGGTATAAAAGCCACAAAAGCCTCGAAGACTTCGCATACTATCAAAACAATTAACAAAATTCTGGAGAAATGTAGCCCAGCACTGTGTTTGTGTGTTTGAAAACTCAATTATAATAACATCCGCATAGAGCAGCCTCCATCCAGGCGGCCATAGCATATAATTTAAATAATTTCTCAAGCTCTCGTTGCCCCAGCAACGCAACTAAGACGAAAATTTCACAATAAATTAAAGATAATAAAACTGAGACGTGATATTTCATTTTTTAATGGCACAAAATTTGCCTACAAACAAAACGCCAAAAGTTCCAAGGAACCCCAAAACTCAAACACAAACCCTTCGACACACATGCGCACACACAGCAAATTGACATCGAAATCGGCTTTTGAACAAAACTCCGAAGAATCGAAGAAAGAAAACCCGACCAAACGGAATGACTGTCGATGAAACAAACAAAAACAGATGTCGAGGCAACACATAAAAATACAAATTATTATCATAAATAATATTTGTCGGTAACGGCAGTGACCACAAACTCCAAAGAAAGACATTCAAATAAGGCCCGAAAAGGATTCAGTCAGTCAGCCTGCCAGCCAGCCAGCCAACCAGTCATTCACTCATTCATTGGTAATATGAGAGTATGGTGGCTGGCTTGTGTTGGCCATAATGGCCGGACAATCATCTACTTTTACAAATGTATTGATGGGGGTACGCGTGAAAACCTATCATTAGCATTTCCGCTTTTTATTATGGCCACAGTCAAAACAAACCCAAACAAACTCAACTCCTTGGCGCGTCCCTCGGAGACGACATGAACAATTTTGGTATTAAAAAAAAACAAATCATCATCATCATCATGATCGCGATCATCGTATGACCCACAGTGGATGCAGCAGACAGAGCTCCTTGTGATCATACTTAAATATAATTTGAGATAAAAAACAATTTTTTAAAATCTCTTTAAAAGCAAAAATCTCTTTCCGAAGAACACAAGACGACATTCAAATTACTTTAATGCTTCCCCAACAAAAATCTGCTTGTCATACCCTTAATTTATCCCCAGAACAAGCATCCTTGTTTGTGGATATTCCAAAGCAGGGATTATTAGTATAAGGTGATGGTGTTGTTGTATAAAAAATAATGAAATCAAACTTTCCGAAAAACATGCTAAATTGCCCTCAATTTTGATCACACAAAACATGAGGAAATTGAGCGACGTGATTTTGAGCATGAAAACGGGGCGCCTAAATTTATCAATGAAAAAATACACTGAACGAAAAAATGTCTTTGGATGAGGATAAAACACCGAATTTAACTACAAAAGGGACAAAGTCCCGATGTCAACAGCGTAATGCTAATAAATATTTATATTAAGCTAATATATATAGAAAATAAATTTCTGATAGATATTAATGTATATGGAGGTTTATTTCCGAACAGACTGAAATGATCGAAAATATACATATTGCAAATATATATTTATATTTGATTTATTTGTTTATATTGGATTTATATTGTCATTTAATCCCAATAAGGTTATTTCGGAAAAACCATCTAATAAAAGTTGGCTGATCGAAAATGTATCTAGTTCTATGACCCAGATATTTTTTCGTACTCGCGTAGTTAAAAGGTTTCTCGCAAATCTTGACTTAACTAAATCCCCGGGCTTGGTTAATATTTCAGCACTTGTCCTATGTAAGTGTTCTTCAAACTTGAATACCGTTCCGTTGTCTTCCCAGCGTAGGAATCGATTTACAGCGGTCCTGATGACTTTGCTGTCAGAACAAAGGAACTAATTTGGTGATATCCCCAAGGCCTTTGATGGAGTCTACCACGGCGCACTCAAATCAAAGCTCATTGCTTTTGGCGATGGCAGATATTTCTCTTGATTTATATAGAGGTTCTCCAGAGATCGTGCTGTAGTGGATGGGTTCTCATCCGACGATCATAGGTTGGTCGCATGAGTATTGCAAGGCTCTGTGGCGAATTTTTGGATCAGACTTTGAATCCAATCTACTCATGCCATTTATACGTCATTAATCTCATTCGATCATAGAACAATACTTCAAAAAATGGAGTATACTCATTCATACTCCTTCGATCATAGGATTTACTGGTTACTTCCGAATGGGGTCGGGTGAATAGAGTAGATTGTAAAGCACGTAAAGCCCAGTGCTTCCTCTTGTCTCTCAAGCTGCCAATGCTGTCGGCAGGCATGAATTTGATGAGTAGAAAGAATGATTAAAGTGTCTAGAGCTTTTATATCGGTAAAAAATAAGAAATATTGCACTCCCTCTGATCTTCTCAATATCTACAGTACCTACATCAGATCTAAGATGGAATACAACCGATATTATCATAATAAAACAAGTAAGGAAAGGCTAAAGTCGGGCGGGGCCGACTATACAATACCCTACACCACTCCCTGCGTATGTTCCTCGCTTTGATTACTAAACCCAGGTATTTCATGGGAGCAATTTTATGTAGTTCATATAAATTATACAGTCATATTTAACGAAATATGGTAATTGATCCAATTATCCGACAGAAAAATACAAATTATGCAGTTGTAATAAGATGAATCGGACCGACATTTCAAAAGGGGGCCTATAGCAACATTTTGGGCCTGGTCTAAAACATGGGCATATATATTTCTCATTCACGGTAGGTATTCCTAGTTGAAAAATATCATGATCTGCATTTCTAGAGTTGTAATAGATCAGAATGGGGCCCCATTTGGGTTATACCACAGTATGGACATATGGGCATCTCCCAAATAAGTAAGGAAAGGCTAAAGACGGACGGACTTTATATCTCATTACAATTCAATTCGGTAAAAAAGTGAAATCGGGAAGGATTTTTGCATCTTGTAAATGAATGTGTTTGACAAAAAATGTTACATCGGAAAAGACATGTGTATGGGGGTATATTGAAACCTGGAACGATATGACCCGCTTTCACCATGTGTGTTTATTGGTGAAATATAATATGTAAAGTTTGGCCAAAATCGGTTAAGCATTGGGGAGCAACATTTATATGAGGGCTATATCTAAATCTGAACCGATCTTACCCACTTTCACCATAGGTTTTATAGTTGGATTATAAGATGTTGTGCCAATTTTAAAGAAAAACGGGTACAATATGTGGATTTTAGAACGCAAAAAATTCAAATCGCGGGCGAAATTTGTATGGGGGCTATATCTAAATCTGAACCGATCATACCGACTTTCAGCATAGGTGTTTCTAGTTCGATTATAAAATGATGTGCCAAATTTAAAGAAAATCGGGTACAGTATGTGGTTTCTATAGCGGAAAAAGTGAAATCGGGAACGATATTTGTATGGGGGCAGATTTAGACATATCTGAACGGATCTTACCCACTTTCAGCATTGGTATTTCTAGATCGATTATAAAATGTTGTGCCAATTTTAAAGAAAACCGGGTACAATATGTGGTTTCTAGAGAGGAAAAAGTCAAATCGGGAGCGATATTTGTATGGGGACTATATCTAAATCTGAACCGATTTCCTCCAAATTCAATACCGATGGTCCTTGGACAGAAAAAATAACTTCTGCCAAGTTTCATGACAATCGGACAACAATTGCGACCTGTAGAGTGCGAACAAGCTTAGATGGACAGCAGACGGACAGACATCGTTAAATCGACTCAGCTGGTGATTCTAAGCCGATCGGTATACTTAAAGGTGGGTCTAGCTCGATTATTTCTTGGTGTTACAAACATTTGGCGCGAAACTAACTTATTATACCCTAGTCCACGAAGTGGTGTAGGGTATAAAAAATAAAAGACAATAATTTCCTAAATAATTTGTGCTTTATTCAAAATCAACATCGGCCCTTACAATTTAACCACCCTTTACCATATATGGTTGGATCACTCCAAGATCTTGACCGTATTCACAGTAGGGCAATGGAGTCGATAGATGACATTAGGATATCCAATCCTATTGTCTCTATTTAATCACCGTCATAATGTGGGATGTGTCACATTATCCATACTTTAATGGTGTCTGTTCTTCTGATATTCTTGATCTGACTTGAGAACGTTCGATAGAGATACTTTCGATTGGATAGCTGGCCGCACTACACTTACAGAATGAATTCGTTCTTCGGTATGCAGAATCGACTTCCGAGATATCTTACCCAACGATTATCAACAAACATTTCTCTCTCTCTTTCTCTCTACGCAATGCGCTGTAAAAAACATTCAGGATCTGAAAGTTTTGGGCTATTTTTTGTATGTTTTATTTTCCTCTAACGATAAAAAGTCTGAAATTGGACAGATCTGAAAACTCTATTATTAATTCTGTTCAGAATAATGCGATTAATCGGTGGGTTGATTTCGGCGCAAATGATGGCCTCTCGGTCTATTCATGATGAAATTACTAACTAACATCATTAATCAACATATTCTGTTCAGTGATGAATCCAATTTTTGGCTCAATGGACGCTTCTGTTAGCAAATCTTCCGCATTTGGAGAAAAGAAAATTCAAGAGAGATTTACGAGGCACCACATCCACAAAATCTCACTGTTTTTTGTTCATTAAGGACCGGTGGAATCGTTAGTCATTACTTATTTTAAAAAGAGAACGGCGAGGAAGTTACCGTCAACTAGGAGCGCTATGGAGCCATGATTGCCAATTATTTTGATCCCCAATAGATTGAAATTGACAGCACCCAAATAAGATAAATCTCAAACCGCTGGCCTATCTCCCGAAGAGATGAGCGTTAATCTGGGACTATTCTTTTATCTGGTTACCACGTCCAGCCTAACTATCCGAGTAAATTATTATGCCAATGATCGTCATTTCTGCGCAACTTCTCTAATAACTATAACATCGGCTCGGTATTCGATGAAGATATCAGGTATCCTAGCTTCCAGTTCCTTGCTGCGTACTCTAAACCCCTCCCTACCATCAAGTTTGGAGCTGTTTGTGTAAAAATTGAGAAGAGGTCCCTAGCAAGGACATGTAGGCAATAGTTCTCGACGAACAGTAAGACGACGCTCAGCAAAATAGTGCGTACCACCGCTGTCTATATCCAGAGAAAAACTTGCGGAAGACTCCTGCATGTAGAGTGGGTAATAGTAACTTTTTTAAATAGCTCACAGCCGTTCGTTGAGGTAGGGTTTATGTAAGGTACAGTGACACATTCCAATAGTAGAAAGCCAATATAGGCCGACATTTGTCCACTGTGGGGAGGTGACTACTCCTATGAGGTTTGTACTCTTGGAAATTTTAATTTGATTTTTTTGATAACTGTCCATCGAATGGAGATGTCCACTATTGGGAGGTTTTACTGTATTTTGTAAAGAGAACGGGATTCACTATTTGCCCTATAAAGGGCTGAAGTTAGATTCGAGTGTATTTATTTTCTCAGGTGTGATCTTTATGGAATTGATCTTCAGATCCACACTTTAAACTTCCTCAATTTTCCTACCAAGTCTCAGCGTCTTTAAGACATCATAGATATATCGTAAGCATATACCATTTATTCCAGCTGATTTTGTAAATCTTCCCTTGCTCTTCAACTCATAAATGAACATGAATTCATCGCTTTAATTTTCTCTGAGTGTACAAATATATAGCTTCTCTTCCATCGCACCAAACATAATTGTTTGGTGTTTTTGCATATAAGCAAATTAGTGCGAAATTTTTGTGGAATTAAAAGAGATTAATTTTCAGCGGAAGACAATTAAGTCAAAACACACCAGCCAGCCACCACACATCGATACAGTCAGAGGGATACCTGCTCTTCATCGACACAGAGCTGTAGAAACACAGGTTTCCTTATCCACAAAAAAAAACAGCACAGCGTCTTCCTTTTGTTTTCTTCGCCAGAAAGATCTCTAACCCTAACGGTTTATTGGCGGTGCCTCTAAGCCATTTTGGGCAGTCACCACCACACAACACAATCGATCGGTCATAGTATGCGCCAGGAGCATACGAAAGGTCGGAAGATCTGTGCTGCTCTTGTTTTTTTTTAATTGTTTGACTTCCCAATGCCAGCCAAATTCCATCTTCCCATTGTCTGTGTGTGTCTGCCTGCTTGAGAGAAACTGGCAAAATCAAAAGCTTCCAGCCGCCTTTTGACGAATTCGAAAGGCTTCTGTGGATTGCCAGTGTTGGCATTAGATTTTGTCTTCCAAACAATTTGTTCCTGAAGATTAATGGTGTTGTTTTTGGTGCTTGTAGCTTCCTCTATCTTAGGGCTGACACACAGTGGCTGCTGCTGCGCGAGACTTCAGTTTTGAGTATTGAAATTCACAATTCCTGGTATTGATGTCATATTCATCCGCATATTAATGCTAATGCTACATAAAAAAATCTGACGAAGAACGAAATTTAATTAAAATTTAATTTTTAATTTGATTATTGGATTTGAGGCGCATCTCATCGCTCGGCATCTATCGAGAAGTGATGTTGCGGATGTGGGTGTTGATTTGGGGGCAAACTGTTCTGAATTGGATTTTAAATGTTGGTAATTTTTGGAGATTTTTTTGGCAATATGCGGATTGATTTGACGGCTTGTCAAAGAAAGTAAAATGAGATGTGCAAAATTATGGCAACACCAAGCTGTACTGCATATACTATACTGCAGCGCCATTTCTGATTAATTCCCACACGTATATGACCAAAGTGTGTATAGTTAGGTGTGGTTCTCCTCCTTTGCATCGCCAAACAAAAATTTCCTCCTTAAGAAGAAAAAACTTGAATAATTTCTCAGATATTTGCGGTCGATTTCCACTTTAAATATCTTAAAAGTAGTCATTGAAGGCTTACCTGACATTGGAAAAATCAAAGTAACAATGTTTGAATCGAGCTACATCTAAACTCTTTATGGCCGTTCCGTTCCTGGCTGGTAGTACCGAGGACCCTGAACATCCATGGTACCAAATTCTAGACTGTGGTCAGACCTCGTAGACGAATCTAGTTCCAGTTGCTAGACACACTAACCGCTGACTGGTAACTCTCGCTTATCCTAAGCTACAGATGCGTCGTGAGATTATAGTGATTCTCACCGCTAAGATCTTACAACGGCTTGCTAATATTATTATGCGACAACCAACGATCCTCGTCCATCCAAACCTCTGATATGGACACGACAAGGCAAAACATTCCCAGTGATTACGGACAGTGACCGAAGGCACCTGACCACCCATCGACTACAGCACTCCTAAGAGCCATTCGAGGACAAATTCCCTTCGAGGATGGAGTAGGAAAGGAGATACTCCATTGGAGACTATGAGACAGTGGTATACACGGACGGCTCCAAAATGGTTTGTAGATTTAGTTCAAGTGTCTTCTCAGAAAATTGTGGCCTAGCATGTCCGTTCCAACATCCTGGCAGTCTTCGCAGTAAACTTTCCTCTTTAGGGACAACTGGTCGCGTAGAAATCTTTTTAGCTGTCCTTTGGTCTCCTAGATCTAACCGCATAACATCTACATTAGTAGGTCAGTGCATTGAGATGCTGTGCAGACGAAGTTGCCTGTCTGAATTCGTTTTCATATGGATCCCTGGATACAGGGACTATTCTGGGAACAAACGAGCGAACGAGTCGCAATACCAATAGGTACTGTGAAAAGTGGTTTCTACATCTAGCTAATTTCAAGTGGAAACACTATCTAAAGTCACTCTTACAGGAATCCTTGGACACAGGGACTTTCATGGATATGAGCGACTTGACGGGTTGGCGAGGATGGAATCTACTCTAAGTAATCTCGCTGCGGAGTTGGTCGCAACACCGATTGGGTTTCTTAAAAGTGGTATCTTCATGAACTTCATTGACGGAGCTAACTTCAAAAACCGAGACACTCATCAAATATCCAGACAAACAATGCATCAATATATCAAAAAACGTACGAGAGGCCTTCTAATCCAAAGCAGAAGGAATGTATAAAGAGTGAGAGTAGCATTGACAGGTCAATAGCCAATTGGTAAATATGCGCGACGAATAAAGTTGCAATTCAACGATCACTGCCGTAGCTGCAACAACGAACAGGAAGAAGAGCCGGTC
The DNA here is from genome assembly GCA_947397865.1 of Polietes domitor. Classification (NCBI taxonomy): domain Eukaryota; kingdom Metazoa; phylum Arthropoda; class Insecta; order Diptera; family Muscidae; genus Polietes; species Polietes domitor. Next base: position 23,837,711 of record OX377619.1, on the reverse strand, counting down.
GAACACTTCACTTCATATGCGACTGTCCAACTCTAATAAACTTGTGGCTCAGGGCCTTTGGGTAGCATTTACTATACGACATTGAAAATATATCGGAAATTGATATTAGAGGTCTAATCACATATCTCAATATTTCAGGCTGGATATAACAGTCCTTTCTGATTGGAGTGGTCCATTTAAAAAGGTGTCTAAGGTACTACTTGATGCTCCTGTGAGAGAGGCCACGCAAACCAATCTAAACCAAACAACCAAATGCTTGACCTCATATTATTCCAGATCGGCGTCTCTAGGTCAGACCTGGTAGTCGTGTCAGAAAAAAAGTGGAATGGAACCGTGAGAATTTTCGGATAATGATTTACTAGGATTCTCCATGTGGACACCAGAAGCATAAAGAAGCTTCCTTCCACTTCTGGCAATGAAGCTTCATACTCAGTCACTGTGAAACGAGCTTTATAGCGGTCGAATTTCGCTTAAGGATGAATTCCATCATCCTGGAACTCCAAAATCACTTGTTGTATCACAAAATGAAAACTGTGAGATTAAGAAAACCGTATACCTTGTCTAACGTCACTTAACTTTGAAAACGATATGTTCTCCGTGGATCTTGCTTATTTTCACAAAACTCAGAAAAAGCTGGCGATTGCTGCAGACAAATTCTAAAAGATTCGAAATTTTTGAGAGTATTAGCACACTAATGATAATACTTAAATCACAAAATGTTTTTTTTTTATTCCGAAGCACCCTAATATATACTAGTTGATGTTTTCTTTTCAAGCCAACTCATAATGCCACCTTTAATAATTATTCGCCGGCTTTCAGCTTTGTTTTGTTGTGTTTAAATTAAAGTCTTTTATTGCTTTTCAGCACTTTGTCGAAGCTAAACCCCCTAAAGATGTATTGACTTCGTTGAACAAAAAAAAAGAATAAAAAACAAAATAAAGCAAAAACCCACAAAAGTTGCTGAAAGCGCCATGTAATTACACACAATTAGCACTTAAAATTTAAAGTGAATTTTACAAGAAACCTATAGGAAATTTAATGCAGCACAACTCCACCTTTACCATAATAATAATGCTTGCATTTGATTTGTAAATTCCTAAAGTGTTAACGCTCTCGAAAAAAACTGGCCAAAAACAAATTTACATTTTCAGTTCGGTTCAGTTCACATGCAAACGACATGGCGATATAGCAGTACAGTCCAAATGATGATCCTAAATTAATGATAAAATATGTATGGCCAACAAAGCCAAGGAACAAGTCACAAAAAAACGATATTCCCACCATATGCTGGCTGGGACATGACTGAACCTGGCCAAAGAGAATCCACAGAAAACGCCTTCGCCTTCGAAATCAACGAAATGAAACGAAGCTGGCCATTGTTGCAGCAGCTGAGATAATGTTGTTGCAGGCTGCTCCTATAGTTGTGGACGGGACGTATTCATCTTAGTTGTTGAATGAATGATCGTTCGACTGGATGTCTGGCTGGCTTGTTTTCTTCCTTCTTTTTTCGTTTTTGTTTTTGAAGGAGGAGATGCTGATGAATTATGCTTTAATGCTTCTTTACTCGTTCCGTACCCTGGCAGATAGTAGATACAAGCCTACTTGAGCTCAGCGGCGGGATTGGTAAGGCCTTGATATAAGGGTTCGTTCTTTCTTCTTATAAATATATTCGATAATATTTAACTCTTGCTCTACAAGTTCCAGTGGACTTTTTGCTTAACTCCTACGAGAAGATCCCATTCTCTTACACTACTTATCTCTTACTTTACCTTCTCAAATATCTGACACAAATTTCTGTACTTTCAAGTCAAGTTCTCGCCAAGGCACATTCCTTCCAAAGGTCCTATATTCAATCCTAAAACTCTTTTACGAGCAGGTAAACCAGTTGGGTTTCTTGGGGTCGGCAATATTTTTAAGTTCTGCGAATTGCAATAATAAGTATATGTAATTCTGCCACCCTGGAGAACTTGGGAAACCGACAACAGAACCTTATTGAGATTTTAAAACACCAATCTGGAGCGTGAAGAATATAATAATATTTCTTCTTAGGCGCATCGGGTCTCTTATATCTTTTGTCCTTTTGTACTTTCAAGTCAAGTTCTCGCCAAGGCACATTCCTTCCAAAGGTCCTATATTCAATCCTAAAACTCTTTTACGAGTAGGTAAGCCAGCTGGATTCCTTGGGGTCGGCAATATTTTTAAGTTCTGCGAATTGCAATAATAAGTATATGTAATTCTGCCACCCTGGAGAACTTGGGAAACCGACAACAGAACCTTATTGAGATTTTAAAACACCAATCTGGAGCGTGAAGAATATAATAATCTTTCTTCTTAGGCGCATCGGGTCTCTTATATCTTTTGTCCTTTGTCTCTTAGATCTAACCGCATAACATCTACATTAATATGTCACTCCATTGAGGAGCTGTGCCGACTGTGTTGTCTCTCTGAAGTCACTCTTATGTGGATCTCTGGACACAAGGACTTGTATACGAACAAACGGGCAGACGACTTGGCGAGTATGGTATCTAATTTAAGTACCCTTGCTACGGAGTTGGTCGCCACACGAATAGGGTCTGTTGAAAGTCTTATCTTCTTCCACTCCTAAACCGAACTAATTTCAAGTACAAAAAAGCTACTTGTCAAATATTCAGACAAACCTAGTCTAGAAGGAACCTATCAAGAGTGATATCATTGCTGGCGGGTCATTGGCCCGTTGGAAACCATGCGCGACGAATGAAGCTGCACTTCAACTACCACTGCCGTAGCTGTGACAACGACGTGGAAGAAAATACTGTCGAGCACTTCTTAAACCTACTGCACAGGACCTTTGGAAAAGAATTACTACACGACATTGACGAGAATATCTGAACCTTTCAGGCTGCATATAACAGACCATTCCGAGTGGTGTGGTCCATTCAAAACGGTGTCTTAAGGCACTACTTGACGCTCCCGCGAGAACGGCCATATATACCAACCAACCAAAGGCAATTGATCTCATATTACTCCAGATTAGAGACGCCGGTCAGACCACGTAGCCGTGCGTCAGCAAAAAAGTGGAATGAACTCGTGAGAATTTTTGGTCAATGATGGTGCCTAAGGTACTACTTGACGATCCCGTGAGAGCGGCCACATAAACCAACCAACCAACCTGCACGAGAAATAAACAGTGTAGGCATAATCAGACCTATCAGAATGCCGCCCTAATCTCTTCGCAGGGCTTCAGAGGACGACCCCTATGAGAAGACGTAGATCTCCTCCAAGTGCGAGCACAATTCAATGGTGACCAAACAGAAGCTACCTGGGTGTTGCTTTGATAACCACCCCTATTACTTACTACGTTTTGGATCAGAGTCCTCCACACGGTCAGTGCAGGAGTGATCTTCATAAACTTCAGTCTATAGATCCACGACCTTAACGCTCAACGACCTTATCAATCTCTAGATCAACGACATTATCTCTCTATAGATCAACGACCTTATCGATCTATAGATCAACGATCTTATCGCTCTACAGATCAATGACCTTGTTGTTCTATAGATCAACGACCTTTTCGATCTATAGATCAACGACCGTCTCGCTTTATAGATCAACGACCTAATCACTCTATAGATCAACGACCTTATCGCTCTATATGTCAACGACCTTATCGCTCTATATGTCAACGACCTGATCAGTCTATGGATTAACGACCTAATCACTCTATAGATCAACGACCTTATCGCTCTATATGTCAACGACCTGATCATTCTATAGATCAACGACCTTATCGCTTTATAAAGATCAACGATCTTTTCCTCTTGAAAAACTATGACACTTCGGTCTAGGTATTGCATAAAGATAGAATTTTTAACAGAACTTATTGGTGTTGTCACCAACTCCGCAACGAGGGAACTTAAATAAGATCCTATCGTCGCCAACTCTTTTGCTCGTTCGTTCCCATACAGAGAGAAGTGTAGTGTTATCAGAGAGAGAGAGAGAAGGAAAGTATCTATCTCAACGATCTTATCAGGCGAGACCGACCAAAAAGAAATGGAATTGCATCGGCCATATACTTAGAAGATCAAATTATGACATAGTCCAATGTTAGCAGAGAGATAGAAAGTATTTATATTGACGATGTTATTAGGCGAGACCGACCAAAAAGGAGTGGAAGTGGATCGGCCGTAATCTTAGAAGATCAAATGATGACATAGATCTACGTACGATACAGATATTCACTGCGCGAGATTATGAATATCATCTCAAACAGAGATCTGTGGGACCGAGCAAGGGAATCACACATTCGAATAGAAGTAGCCAAAAGAAAATGGAATTAGATCGTTAATATTCTGACGTAGTCAGGATGGCTATCGACTGAAACCCGCAAGGAAGCGGGAGAAAAAGAAGACCCTGTTGATTTATATACTCTTGGATGTGCTACTACTAACACCTTCTAAATGAATGCATGATATAAGGATTTCTTTAAACTTACAAAGACCTAGTAAACAATCTTGTTTCTCGTCCTATCTAGAAAAGCAACTGTTATTTCCTTTTGAAGGTCTATCGGCTAAAGAAAAAAAAGGATTCCTTCTTTAGCTCTCAGCTGCCTCACATGTCTAGCCAGTACAAATGAGGCCCTATTGCGCCCTTCCCTTTCCGCCTCTGGCATGGTAATATATATAAATAAGTAAAATCGCCGTCCACTCCATGCCACTCATCATTATGGTGATGCTGCAGATAGATGATGACGATGATTATGGTTATGGTTAGAAGAGCGCTTTGTTTTATTTGATCCAAATGTTTAGACACATAGCCACGGCCACAGTGCATGAGCTGAGCTGCTGAGAGGGAGAACACAGAAAAAATTAAAGGCAATACAGGGAGCTCCGCCCCGCAGGCATGTAAAAAAGTAAAGAAAGGATACGCCAACTTTTGTTGGGGATCCGATGAAGGTCTGCTTGATGTTGTTGTTGCTATATTTTTGCATGCATTTCGCAGCACGAACGAAACTTAACGCATTTAGTTTTAGATTTATAGAATGCAGATTGTGGCCCCAAAAAGTACACCTTAATAAATTATGGCGAAGGCCCTCGGGGCAAGCTCAACAAATGTGGGAGCTTGGCAAGATTTCCATTTTGTTGCTGTTGCGGCAGACAGAGCCTGAGAATTCTTAGGAAAATCTTAAGGATTTTAATTTTTAAAATGAAAGCAAAACCCGATTCTCATGATTTTGTCATAAAACAACAAAATCATGCTCATCATGGCTTTGGATTTTTAATTTTGGGTTTTGCGTTTGCCTTGGCTGAAAGCATGCTTTAGCCAGCTACTCTCTCGGTGTTCGAAGTGCCAATTAAATAGTAGTAAAGTTTTAATTAATGCTTCTTTTGCGCGCTCAACCTTCCCGCATCTTCTTCAAACACTCACGTTGTGTGTTGAAGGCTTGCCTTGTCGGAATCCTTGTAATGCTTGGTGGCGAGTGATGAGTGTTTTAGCATATGTTAATGACAGCGATTTGTGCGGATTCGTGATATGAAAATGCAGCTTTTCTATAGAAAGATGCCTGCGATTATCACGTTTAGAGCTGAAATTGTTAGAGAGGAACACAAGCTCATGGCAAGTGGAGGCAAAATTGGGAGACATAAAATAGTTGTAACCGAACCACTAGTTTGTCAATGAAGTGATGTGGTGAAGGAAAATTAAGATGAAAGAAAATAGTTGAAAGGATTAGAATTTTTTGTAACTTGAAGGCACAACCGTTCAATGTAGCGTACATGTGTTGGTTTAGGTGGTCGCTCTCACAGTTGAGTCAATCGTGTCTTAAGCCACCATTTTGAATGGATCACACCGCTCAGATATGCCTGTAATATGCAGCCTAAAAGATGAAGATATTTGATTAGATCTCTAATATCAATTTCCGATATCTCGTCACTGGGTTTATTAGAGCTGCACAGTCACTTAAGAAGTGTTCTACTGCCCCTTCGTTGTCACAGCTACGGCTGTGATCATTGAAGTGAAACTTCATTAGCAGCGCATGGTTTCCAATTGGCCTATGACCCGTCAGCATTGCGATCTTTCTTGATATGTTCCATTTGTTTTGGATTAGAGGGATTGTTTTTATTATATTGAGGCCCAGTAACAGACCCTTTCAGTATGGCGACCAACTCCATAGCGATGGTACTCAAAGTAGATCCCATCCTCGCGAACTCGTCTAATCGTTCCTTCCCATAAAAGTCCCTGTATCCAGGGATCCATATAAGAGTGACTTCAAACAGACAATTCAGTCAGCTCCTCAATGCCCTGACCTGCTAATGTAGAACAAGGCAGCTTGACTGTCTACAAAGATGTCTAGACGACCCATTGTGCCTTAAGAGAAAAGTTAATTCTGAAAACTTTTCAGCTTCCAGCAATTCGGAATGAATATGCTAGCTTTTTTTGAAAAGACATCAGAACCACATCCACATTCCATTTTGGAGCCATTCATGTATTCCTCTATCTCATAGTCGACAATTGGATATCCCCTTTCCAACTCCATCCTTGAGCAGAAATTGATTTGGAAAGGCTGTGCAATAGTCATCATAGAGGAGTGCTGTCGTCGGTTAATGATCGAAATGAATGAGAAAGTTTTTCATGAATGCGGGTATCTCCTTATGTTCTGTTCTTACAAGAACCGAAGGAAGATAGCCGTGATCCATTGTAGTCTGTCATACCAGAGAAGAAAAAACGCCTTTTTCTTTTATTTGATTAACCAAACCTGATCCCCATTTTTGGATTTTTTTCCTTCTAGGCTCGATTTTTCTTGCTAACTTTATGGGCGGTTTTTCATTAGAAAAATCACGCATTTTAGGGTGCATTTAAATTTTTAAATTAGAATCGGCTATAAAAAAGTACTGATTATTTTTACAAATTTCTGGTTTTATTGGAAAGGTTGAACTTTGTCATTTAATAATGGAACACAATATCATTCCAATGACTACCACGACTGGCTCGGCAGAACCTCATACGATCAACCCTATTTTTCAGTACATCCCAAAATTCACACCAAACAGTGACTAGTTATTGGCTTCTGCATAGTCACGTGTGGGTTCTCTGAACCCACATGCGGCAATTTTGATTCCTGACATAGCCACCGAGATGAAAATGAGCTTCATGAAGGCTGAACTGAATGCCGATCTGTTATCGAAAATATTACATGTAAATTTCTTACAGTTTGCGTTAAAGACTCACCACTTTGGAAGTAAGTTTTTAATATTTCCCAAGTTTGTTCAAAATAAAAATTAATGGCCCACACTATTTTAACATTGACAAGTCAACTATATTATATGGCTGCGAGACTAGGATGGAGCTGCTTCTCAACAATAAGTCTTGGGTTTTCGGAGCCCCAGATGCGACAATTTTGCTTGTTGACGTAGCCACCGAGGTGGAAATGGGCCTCATCAGTCAAGATGATTTTTCGATAGAATTCCGGATAATTTTCATTCATGAATTTTAATATTTAGTAATGGCGTAAGTTCAACTTGTCAAATGTCAAATAATAAATGCTTCAAAAGTGACAGCTACCGAATGATTCAAAATGTTGGCAAACCCTGTATTTCATTTGAATTCTTTAATTTTTTTATTGAATCCAAATTTTATTTTTTTCTGTGTAGTTGTGACAATGAAAATTCTCTCAGACAGTAGTTTAAAAAACTGTTTCCACTACCTTCGACCATAAAATGAAATCTTTAACCCACAGTAAAAAGAAACTCAGACCAGTTCGACTAAGTTTATTCAAAAAAAAAATGATCTACTCAACATGCCCTTTCAGAATTATAGGGTCGCTACTCTGTTCCAAAAAATGCTGTTGAACAGTATATTTATTTTATAATAAGAAAATCTACGTGAAGACGACAAGATCCAGAAGGTCCGTAACTTCTATATTTATCAATAGATTTTCCTCAACTAGACTTTGTTTTCTTCGCTAAAAATATTCGTACTTTTAAGGGGTAAAATGGGAATAGAGGGATAAAAATGGTACCAGATAGAATAATGAAATTCGGTGTATACATTCCTCTGATTGCATAGCCAAGTAAAATACACGGATTTTTCAAAATTCGTACTTTTTGGGGTTAAAATGAAAAAGGGGATAAAAATAGTACCAATCAAATGACCGCAGCTAGAGTCATGAAATTCGGAGTATACATTCCTCTGACTGTGTAGACACGGAAAATAAACTGATTCGTACTTTTTGGGTCACAATAGAAAAAGGGGATAAAAATAGTACCAACTAAATGACCACAGCTAGAGTCATGAAATTCAGAGTATACATTCCTCTGACTGCGTAGACACGGAAAATTAACTTATTTTTCGAAGTTCGTACTTTCAAGGGATACAGTGGCACAGAGGGATAAAAATAGTACCAATTAAACGACTACAGCTAGAATGATGAAATTCTAATTGCGTAGAAATGCCAAGGGGGTAAAAATGGTACCAAACAAAATTATTTTTATTTTTATTTTTTCAATATTTGTATTTGTTTTGGTTTGGCTATATTAAAAATTTTATATTTTCCTGTAATATTACTGCACTTCTACGAAAACCGACAACCTCTGTGAAATGCAATCCATGGTGGAGGGTATATAAAGTTCGGCCCGGCTGAACTTAACGCTGTTTTTACTTGTTTCAATATCATTTTTTCGTTAGATTCATAATGCCCTGAGAAACGTCCATAATTGTCATGGAAATGGAAGCCAACTTTTATTGGACAATCCCGTTTGTTATCTTTTATAACGAACCCGTACATGAAACCCTTTAAAAGTCCAAAGAAATTTTTCCATTATCATGAAAAATCTCGATTTTAAATAATATTTTCTCAGTTAAAAAATCAAACCAAGTTTTCTTTCTTTCCAAATCAAATCTATTCCGAACAATACAGAGCGTAATTCTTCCTTTTCAGATGTGTGCATAGTAAATAAGTGTAAATATATAAAAAATAACTTCCAGTGCATTTTACAGGCTCCTTTGTAATAGACCGCAATAATATGTGGTTACGTTGATGTCTTTCTTGTTTTCTTGTTGTTGTATTTTGTGGTTAATGCCAACAAAGTGTTAAAGTCGGCACTTCTTAGCCAACGCGCTCCGCTTCGGCCATAAACATATAATTAATGCTGACAATGGCCTTGAACAGGTTTTCGTCAAGTACGAATACACGAACATACTCAACGTCATCTTCGTTGTATGCGCTGTAGCTTCACCACTGTGCGTGCACTTCTTTGTGGGGATAACAAATCAAAAAATGCAGTTTCTTAAGCGGGAAAATTGATTTTTAAGTGTAAAGCCAGCCGAAGAGCACGGCCACTCTGTAATCATGTGATTTTTCCTTTTGTTTCTGCCTAGAGAACACTCACTTTCGTACATTATTATTTGGCTCGAGCAGCGAAAAAGCTTAAAAGCCATCATTTTATTGGGCTAATTGGTGGGCAATTAGTGTTTTACAACCATTACAGCCACAAAACGGCTCCAACACAAAATATCGGCTACATAAATTTCCAAGCAATTTGAATAAATCACTCGAAAAGGGCTTATTGTGATATTGAACAATTAGTTGTTGTGGGCCTTTTTTGTTTTTTTTTTTCGGGAAACAATTTGCGGTGACATTATGTACGAGGGAGGTATGAGGAGGTAGAGACAGAGACTTATCTCCATATTATAATTCAAATAATTTTATAATTTTATAATTTTATAATTTTATAATTTTATAATTTTATAATTTTATAATTTTATAATTTTATAATTTTATAATTTTATAATTTTATAATTTTATAATTTTATAATTTTATAATTTTATAATTTTATAATTTTATAATTTTATAATTTTATAATTTTATAATTTTATAATTTTATAATTTTATAATTTTATAATTTTATAATTTTATAATTTTATAATTTCATAATTTTATAATTTTATAATTTTATAATTTTATAATTTTATAATTTTATAATTTTATAATTTTATAATTTTATAATTTTATAATTTTATAATTTTATAATTTTATAATTTTATAATTTTATAATTTTATAATTTTATAATTTTATAATTTTATAATTTTATAATTTTATAATTTTATAATTTTATAATTTTATAATTTTATAATTTTATAATTTTATAATTTTATAATTTTATAATTTTATAATTTTATAATTTTATAATTTTATAATTTTATAATTTTATAATTTTATAATTTTATAATTTTATAATTTTATAATTTTATAATTTTATAATTTTATAATTTTATAATTTTATAATTTTATAATTTTATAATTTTATAATTTTATAATTTTATAATTTTATAATTTTATAATTTTATAATTTTATAATTTTATAATTTTATAATTTTATAATTTTATAATTTTATAATTTTATAATTTTATAATTTTATAATTTTATAATTTTATAATTTTATAATTTTATAATTTTATAATTTTATAATTTTATAATTTTATAATTTTATAATTTTATAATTTTATAATTTTATAATTTTATAATTTTATAATTTTATAATTTTATAATTTTATAATTTTATAATTTTATAATTTTATAATTTTATAATTTTATAATTTTATAATTTTATAATTTTATAATTTTATAATTTTATAATTTTATAATTTTATAATTTTATAATTTTATAATTTTATAATTTTATAATTTTATAATTTTATAATTTTATAATTTTATAATTTTATAATTTTATAATTTTATAATTTTATAATTTTATAATTTTATAATTTTATAATTTTATAATTTTATAATTTTATAATTTTATAATTTTATAATTTTATAATTTTATAATTTTATAATTTTATAATTTTATAATTTTATAATTTTATAATTTTATAATTTTATAATTTTATAATTTTATAATTTTATAATTTTATAATTTTATAATTTTATAATTTTATAATTTTATAATTTTATAATTTTATAATTTTATAATTTTATAATTTTATAATTTTATAATTTTATAATTTTATAATTTTATAATTATATAATTTATAAATTTATTCTCACTTTTTTTCTCATTTCAGGCAATTTTACATGTGGCATGTGATGATTTAAAGGTAAGCTCATGAAATCTCTCAATTTTTTGTTAATATCTATGAAACACTTGTATATATTTCCTTTTACCATAATTATCACCCGACCTTCGCTCCTTACAATTGCTGCGAATCATTAAAAACTCGTTGAAGAAATCAACAACTAACTGGATTGGCCCAAGACGGTGCAAAACGACTGCTGCGACTGCAGAGTCGGCAAGAGTCAATGGGATACAATGGGTTTATTACTTAATCCCTATGGTTTTATCAAGAACTCGTGCTACACCACCAACCAGTCGCCGCCACAAATAGTCGCCGCCACAAATGAAATCCTCTTTGTAAGAATGAGCGCGAAACCCACGAAGCCGAAGACGACGATACTGATGACGACCAGCAGCTTGGCATCTTTGTTTTGTTTCATTTCCGTTTTTCTTAATGTTTTATGGTGGCATCTTTTGTGATGTGCTGTGTGCGCTTGCGCGGCCGCACTCTCATCTCATCTCATGTTATGCAAATTAGTTTTTAATAACCCCCACTCTCTGTGGCTTTGTTGGTGTTGTTCGAATTTCGAATTTTAATCCTACAACACGAGTCCATCAAGGGAACGATTCTCTTGAGCCCCGCTTCAATGTATGGAAATAGGAATTCTCGAGGAACTTTGTAGCGAGAGGGGGCTGGTCAGTGAAGGGGATTCGAAAAAAGAAATGCTTAAAAACAAACCGACCGACACATTTGTTGGCCATTGTTTGCCATGAATACAAACGGCAGATAGTTGCCACTGTCCCTGATGTTGCGGCTGCTGATGTTCGGACACTGAGGCTTCGGACACTGCCACCGTAGCGCTGTTGCGCGCTGATGGTGATTATGACGAGTTGACGATGATGATCAGCATCAGCATCACCTTTTAACAATCTCTTTGAATTTATCTCACTTTTATTTGTGAGGCACTCGTGCAGCAGCAGCTCAAATACTGGCAACATTTCTGAGGCACAGTCTAGGGTATGTGTTTGAGTGTGTGTGTGTGCCTTTGCGGTTTCGGGTTGTTAAAACCTCACATGTATTTGCTGTTGTTGTTTTTTATGATTTTATTATTAAAAATGATTAATGAAGATGAACATTTTAACTTATAAACTTACGGCTTCCAAATGACTGAATTGCCATTGTGGTCATATTTGTTTGGTCTTTTGTTGTCAGCTTTTGTTGCTGCCGTTGTTTTTGTTGCCAGAATAGTTGCGGTAGCAATTATCATTTTTGAGTTATTTTCAAAATGTATGTATGCATGTACATACACATGAACACATATTTTCATAACTATTCAAACCCTTCCAACAACGAGACAAAAGTTGCCAGGAACTTTATCATTTTAATAGAAATCATTAATTTGATTAATAATGAAGTGATGTGATTTGTAAAAAGTAGCCAAAAGATTAATGCAGCTCTTGACTTTCAGATGCATTTTATGAATATTGTTGGAGATATACGTTATTCGCTATTCTTTGTTGAATATAATCTTGTCTTGAGTGAAATTGTCAATTTTTAAATTTTCACTCAGAATTATCGTTGAAAATTCCAATTTGGTGCTTAATGGTAGCTGCATTCTTTAATGGAAATACTTTCAAATTTTACGAAATGGATCGTCTGGTTTAAATCAAGGCATTCAATCAGTTTTTGGTTTGTTTAAACAGTTTTTCAAACGTAAAACAAACAAAAAGGAGAATCGACAAGTCAAAATAGTTTTAGATGGAAAAAATAGAATTGAATAAAAAATATATTTGCATGCGAATTCAAACAAACCACTGTCCGTATGAAGCGATTACATAAATTTAGGATCTCTTTGATTTTGATGAAATTTTCAAAATAAGTACCACATGCCGACTAAATGCTGCATGTCCCTCTTTTCAAAAGAATATGAAATTGTAGAAGCTAAGGCGGATCGAAAATAAGATAATTATAAAAATTACCTTTTTTATTCGAAATGGTACCTTGACCTTCGACTTGACGCTCCCGCGAAAGCAGCCTTTTTTATACCCTCCAGCTCCAGGATGGGGGTATACTAACTTTGTCATTCCGTTTGTAACACCTTGAAATATCGACCTGAGACCCTATAAAGTATATATATACTTGATCGTCTTAAAATTCTAAGACGATCTAGCCATGTCCGTCTGTTGAAAGCACGCTAGCATCTAAACGAAAGGAGCTAGGACGTCGAAATTTTCCACAAATGCGTCTTATAGTCGAAGATCGGTTGGGATTGAAACGGGGCGAAATCGGCCCAAAGGGAAAAAATTTTCCCCCACAACGACTAAAAATACCCATAATAATCCATAATATTTTAGCGTATTTTGAGCATGTTTTTTTAATATGTCTGCTTATATTTGCTTGATATTTGGTATGCGCATTCCCAATATAGCAAAAACGTCCACCATAAAGTGATTCTTATTTGTTGGGGGTGAAATGGGGCAAAAAAGGGATAAAAATGGTACACATTAAACGACAACAGCTAGAAACACGAAATTCGGTGTGTACATTCCTCTAATTGAGTAGATACATAATATAAATGTATTTTTTCAAATTAGTACTTTTAAGGGGTAAAATGGGAATAGAGGGATACAAATGGTACCAACCAAACGGATGTACCTAGAATAATGAAATTCGGTGCATACATTCCGCTGATTGCATAGACAAGTAAAATACACGGATTTTTCAAAATTCGTACTTTTTGGGGTTAAAATGGAAAAAGGGGAAAAAAATAGTACCAATCAAATGACCGCAGCTAGAGTCATTAAATTCGGAGTATACATTCCTCTGACTGTGTAGACATGGAAAATAAACAGATTTTTCGAAATTCGTACTTTTTGGGTCTAAATAGAAAAAGGGGATAAAAATAGTATCAACCAAATGACCGCTGCTAGAGTCGTGAAATTCGAAGTATACGAAGACATGAAAAATAAAAGGTTTTTTCCAAATTCGTACTTTCAAGAGATACAATGGGTGCGGAGGGATAAAAATGGTACCCACCAAACGGCTACACCTGGAATAATGAAATTCGTTGTATACATTCCTCTGACTGTGTAGACATGGAAAATAAACTGATTTTTCGAAATTCGTACTTTTTGGGGTCAAAATAGAAAAAGGGGATAAAAATAGTACCAACCAAATGACCGCAGCTAGAGTCATGAAATTCGAAGTATACATTCCTTTGACTACGTAGACATGAAAAATAAAAGGTTTTTTTTTCCAAATTCGTACTTTCGAGGGATACAATGGGTACGGGGGATAAAAATGGTACCAACCAAACGGCTACACCTGGAATAATGAAATTCGGTGTATACATTCCTCTGATTGCGTAGACACTTAAAATAAACAGGTTTTTCGAAATTCGTACGTTTTGGGGTTAAAGTAAAAATGGGATAAAAATAGTACCAATCAAATGACCGCAGCTAGAGTCATGAAAATCGGAGTAGACATTCCTCTGACTGCGTAGACACGGAAAATAAACAGATTTTTCGAAATTCGTACTTTCAAGGGATACAGTGGTACAGAGGGATAAAAATAGTACCAACTAAACGTAGTACCAATGGATTTTCAAAATTTATTATTATTTGGAATTAAAATAGAATGGAAATACAACCAACTGTAGCACCCACTATCTACCAATATTTATGGTATTTAAGCTTTAAATATAAGAATATTTACTTTTTGATTTGAAATAAATAATGGTTTGAAATAATTAAAATATTATATTTATTTATAAAATTATTTTTTCAATATTTGTATGTGTTTAGTAGGGCGTACCTCAAAAAAAAAGTTCGCCGTACACCTTCGAATATGAAGTATTATTGAAAGGTAGTTTCAAAAAAAAAAATTTTATTTTTTTATGCCGAACGTAGGGGTCGCGCTTTTACATTTTTCTATATAACTTGTATTTATAAACGGATTTTAAAGTGTGATACATCGATGTTTTTGTCTCGACGAGGCCGATTTTTTTGTCTTTGAAGTCATTGAGCTCAAGCACCCCCTTCTGGTACTTACCCATCATTTCTCAGTTGCTACTACCCTAATGTACCACTCTAATAATCGAAAATTAAAGCTCGCATAAAATCATGAATCATGTTTGAGCTCAATGACTTCAAAGACAAAAAAATCGGACAAAAACATCGATGTATCACACTTTAAAATCCGTTTATAAATGCAGAAGTTATATAGAAAAATGTAAAAGCGCGACCCCTACGTTCGGCATAAAAAAATAAAAAAAATTTTTTTGAAACTACCTTTCAATAATACTTCATATTCGAAGGTGTACGGCGAACTTTTTTTTTTTTACTTGTAACCTGGTACGCTCTAGTGTTTAGGTTTGCCTATATTAAAAAAATTATATTTTCCTGTAATATTACTGCACTTCTTCGAAAACCGACAACCTCTGTGGAATGCAATCCATGGTGGAGGGTATATGAAGTTCGGCCCGGCCGAACTTAACGCTTTTTTACTTTTTTTTATTCAAAACGGTACATAAGGCACGACTTGACGCTCTCGCGAAAGCAGCCTTTTTTATTTTTCATAAACATTTAAAATTTGTAGTTTTGAATTGGGATATTGTCCTGTCTCAAGACCATTTTGCATTTATATTTAATAGAATGCAAATTTATTTAAAAATGGCATGGTGACTAGGGTTTGCATTTTCCCGTACTTTTTATTTTCCGGGAAACGGGAATTATTTTTTCAATTTCCCGGGATCCCGGGATAATAAAGCGCAATGTAAGATCAATTCAAACATCTTTTCAAGTCTCAAAATTAATTGAAGATCAGATATTTATTATTTTATTGGAAAATGTGGACGCTATCATGATTTCCACCCTGTTAAAGGTTTTCTCAAGAATATAAAAATGACAGGACAATATCCCAGTTAAAATCAAATATTGATTACAGACAAAAAGAAAAAAATACAAACAAAAAAACTAAAAGTTGTAGTAAATTGTTTCTAGTTTCACAGAAAATTGAAAAAAAAATTGTTTTTAAATAAACATTTTTAATATTTTTTTATTTATAATAAACTAAATTAAATATTCAATTCATGTAAAATAAATTTTATTAATAACTAATTATGTCACGCTCCATAAGTTTTATGATGGAGATCTTTGTACAACAATTATAAACGTGTAATAATGAATACTTTATTGTCCCAAATTTCAGTTTTATCAGATTTCTGCAGGGTACGAATTTTGTTTTTTCTATATTTTCAAAATATTATATTTACATAATTTTTGTATATCGAGGGCTTATGTTCAAAAGTGGCTATGAAACATTTTCTCGAAAACGAATTTTTGATGCCAAACTATTCTCAGGGTTGGATGTCATCTATCATATAAATTTGGAGAACAAATTTTTCTAAAGCCATTTTTTTTTTTCAATTTTTTTCTGATTTCGCTATACACTCACACGTTAGTTTGCGACTGCAAAAGTGGCAATGAAGATAAACATAATGTAAATAAGAATGCCAGAATCAGTTTCAGAATCCTGGATGGATAAAGATAAAATAAATTTTGGATTTTTCAGTAATTGATTTGGGCGACTGACTGCATATATGTTAAATTGCTTCTTAATACCCAAACAAAAATTCAGTCGGATCCGTTTTCTAGATCGCGAGAAAATCAAAAAAAAACAAAAATGTCATTTGTGAAAATCATTTTACCCATTCATAGTTCTGAATTTTAAACATGCAAAAGTGGCTATGACCGCTAATAATAAGAAGTTTTGAAATCTTTTTATTCGTAGCAATTAGTAATCCACTGTAGATCAAACCGCAGAAGAATGATTAATATTTACTCTTAAAATCAGTTTTTTTACTCTCCTGAAAATTTATGTTTTTTTGATGGCCACTTTTGAATATAAGCCCTCAATATTTACAATTTAAGGATAAATATTTGAAAATTCCCAATTTTCGGTGCCGAAAAAATCATCATAACATTCGGTGAAATGTTTTCATAATAATTTAGTTTGGACTCTAGTTTTTTTCTAACAATTAGAAAAAACATAATCGCCAGCTTTTCTGATTCTTTTTTATTTTTAATAACAAGTGTCTAAGTTTACATTTTTACTTATTAGCCAAAGATGAATTAAATTTTTTGCTGACTTTTCTTTACTTAGTTAATTTAAAAGTACTTTAAATATGTTCTACTAAAAATACTTTCAACTTTTGCTTTTTCTGATTCAGTAAAAAACGATCAAACACGTTTTACAAGAAAAACGTTTGGAAATGAAGTTTAGTTGTATTCTGACAATTCATTCATTTTCTATTTTGGCCCAATGTTAGTGTGGGAATGGAGCAGTGTGCGTATGTCCGCCCATCGCTCCAGCCATCTTAATTCAAATTTAATATTAATATCATCATCCCCTTCAAAATTTGGTAACAATCTGTTAATGTTCTTCTTCATTTTATTTAAAAAAACATACATTTTTTAAAAAAATTCTTTTGCGTCTATAACACAGTCCGACAGTCCACATTACACTTAAACCGGATGATATACGTTTTTATTTTTTCATTTCCTCATCTAGTTGCCCCTTAAAAGGACTACAAAGTTTCAAAGAATACAATTTTTTAAATGCATCATATGAAACCGGAATAAATGCCAAAATTTAAATTGCCTCTTAAAAAGTAAAATGTGAATTATAAAACCTTAGTGTAAGTCTGTCTGTTTGTTTGTTCCGCAATCACGTGTAAACGGCTGAACCGATGTTTCAGTACAGATAGATGCAGGTCTGGAAGGAACTATAGGCTATAGAATTTTTAAAAATTAACTCTGTGGGCGGAGGGGCGTGGCAAAAGTGTTTTTGAGAGCTAGAAGGCTGAAAATTGGTACATATATTTTACTGACCACGAGAATGATAAATATGATGCCGAAATTTGGATTTTTATTTAGTGTGCGGAGTGGGAGTGGCAGTAGTGTTTTTGTGAGCTAGAAGGCTGAAAATTGGAACGTATATATTACTGACCACGAGAATGATAAATATGATGCCAAAATTCGGATTTTCGTTTTGTGGCGGAGTGGGCGTGGCAAAAGCGTTTTTTAGAGCTAGAAGACTGAAAAGTGGTACATGTATATTACTGACCACGAGAAAGATAAATACCAACATTTGGATTTTGGGCGTGTCAAAAGTGTTTTTTTTTAGCTGAAATGCGGAAATTTGGAACGTATATATTACTGACCACGATAATATCAATATGAAACCTGATTTTAATTTGACCATTTGTTTTTTTTTTTTTTTGCCTGGCGGATCGGGCGGGGTTCAGCTAGTTCTATATAAAATAAGGGTTAAACTTAAAATGTTTGTTAATGCTGGACAATTTTTGGAAAAATAATGTTCACTTTATACAGGTTAGCAGTGTCCACACTCTGTATTAACTAATACAAAAATTTTGCTGTTCATACGAACGAGTAGTTCGAATGTATTCGGGTTATTCGCACGGCCCCGACAGTACTGTACTTGATTGAGTTGCTGCTTCAGTCAAATGGCTATTAAATTAAAAATAAGATAATGTTTATGCAAATTGTTTACGACATATTTCAAACTACAGCAACCATTTATGTTTTAAATAAATTGTGATGATTAGGTTGTTACCAATGTTATCCCTTCCTCCCCCCCCCCCCCACTTTTGACTGTAAAAGTAATAATATCAAAAGATATTTTTCTTTTTCACGTCTATGTAGTCAGAACATGTAGTACACCGAATTTCTATATTCTAGCTATGCCCGTTT
Organism: Polietes domitor; assembly: GCA_947397865.1. Lineage (NCBI taxonomy): Eukaryota > Metazoa > Arthropoda > Insecta > Diptera > Muscidae > Polietes > Polietes domitor. The sequence goes on along the minus strand of OX377619.1, from coordinate 23,818,908 downwards.
GGCTGGTACCATTTGTATCCCTCTTTATACACTCCACGAGAGTATTATGTCTTTGTGCATTTGTTTGTAACACCCAAAATGAAACGAGATAGACCCATTGTATATAGTATACTGATCGACTTAGAATCACTTTTTGAGTCGATTTAGTCCGTCCGTCTGTCCATCTATTCTTGTAATCAAAGTCCAGGTCGCAATTGTTGTTAGAACAAAATGAAACTTTGCACAACGATGATTTATGGGCTAAGGACGAACGCTATTTAATTTGCAGAAAATCGGTTCAGATTTACACACACATTTACACTTTTCACGCTAGATACCACATATTTTAACAGAATTTCTTCAAATTTGGCAAAATATCTTATATTTCCACCAGAAATACCCATGGTGAAAATTGGTCAGTTCGGTTCAGATGTAGATATAGCCCCCATACGAATTTCACTCCCGATTTGACTCTTTTCACTCTAGATACCACATATTTCAACAGATTTTCTTCAAAATTGGCAAAACAGCTTATATTTAAACTATGAACACCTGTGGTGAAAATAGGTCAGATCGGTTCAGATTTATATATAGCTCCCATTCTAATTTCGCTCCCGATTCGACTTTTTCTGCTCTAGAAACCACATATTTTAACAGATGTTCTTCAAATTTGGCAAAATATCTTATGTTTCAACTATTTAAGCTATGAACACCTGTGGTGAAAATGAGTCAGATCGGTTTAGATTTATATATAGCTCCCATAGAAATTTCGCTCCCGGTTCGACTTTTTAAGCTCCAGAAACCACGTGTAAGTGGGTCACATCATTCCATGTTTGGATATAGCCCCGATACAAATATTCTTCTCGATTTGACCAATTGGGTGAGGCCATATTCGCCTATGATTAGGAAGCATACAAAAATCCTTCCCGTTTTCAATTTTTTACCGAATTAAATTGTATTCGGATAGAAAGTGGAGTGTATCATATAGTCCGCCCCGCCCGACTTTAGCCTTTCCTTACTTCTTTTCCACTGTACCCCTGAAAAGTACAAACCTTGAAATATGAATTTAATTTACAAGATATTTCGCGTCTACGCAGTCAGAGAGACGAATTTCAATATTCTAGCTACAACCGTCAGATGGGTTCCTTTTTTATCCCCCTTTCCCATTTTACCCCGTAAATGTGTAAATTTCTAAATTGTCTACGCAATTAGGGGAATGTAGAAACCGAATTTCATGTTTCTAGCTTTTGTAGTTCGATTGGTACTATTTTTATCCCTTTTGTCCCGTTTAACACCTAAAAGTATGAATATTGCAAACAAAATTGTATCGTTTTTTCAGTGCCCATCAAGGTATTCTTCGTGAATCAGATAAAAATATTTAATCAGAGTTTTTATTTTTGAGTTTATTTTTTTAGTACTTAAATTAAGTAATTTTTTCATCCAACTAAATGTTAGTGGGGCAGTTGAATTTGATAATTGCATAAAGTCTGCTTCCATTCACGCTTCTCCACCGTTTCGAATAAATGCAAATCATGATCACTGGGGTGATTTCTGAGCATATTCAAAGCGTTGTGTTGCCATGTTGCCAATTACGTCTGCTTTTTCAGCCAATTCAGTTAACCGAAAAGTAATTGTGTAATAATATATTCGCTCTTTGTTTAATTAATGTTTTTTTGTTACAAACCAAGTAAACGATAAATACAACCTGGTGGAGGGGTAGAGAGATTGGGAGGGAGGGAGGTAGACCCACAGACCAAAAATTGCATACATACAAAAAGGGTATTGTTTGGGTTGATAACATTAGCATTAACATAAACAATAATATTATAATTTAAGACTAAAAACAGAGATCGCGTGTTAAAAAATTATTAATTGTAAAAAACCAAAAAAAAAACAAGCTGACAAAAAACACTGCCGCAGCCGCCACAGCAAATTCATGAAAATGAAACAAAAGTTAAGAAGCAGCAGAATTCAAATGAATGGAAACGGGCCGAGCGAGCGACCAAACGACCACAGCCACCAGTGAACCCCTGAGACCGGCAGACATCAGACATCAGAAACGAACAACAGCAACAGAACAACAATGTCTTTTGGAATAATCACAATATCACATATAAACATTATTATTCACAAAATCCAAATCCACAGAGCGAGAGAGATAGATGGAGAGAGAGTGAGTGAGAGAGATGTCTCAGACGGCGGGTGGGCAGACAAAGGAGACAAAGCTGGCTGCTGGCCACAGTGGGGCTTAATGACTAATGATATTAAAATGAGATGAGGTGCAGAACACGAACCAACGACTTCACTTCACCTCATTTCTTCTTTTTTTGTGAATGGACGACTGAATGTCTGAAATTATCTTTTATGGTCTCATTTTACATACACCATTTGTTTTTTATACCCTCCACCTCCAGGATGACGGTTTGTCATTCCGTTTGTAACACCTTGAAATATTCATCGGAGACCCCATAAACTATATATATTTTGGGTCGTGGTAAAATTCTAAGACGATTTAGCCATGTCCGTCTGTCTGTTGAAAGCACGATAGCGGCCGAATGAAATGAGCTAGGAGGTTGAAATTCTCCGTAAATGTGTCTTATGGTTGCAGATCGGTTGGGGATGGAAAGTGGACGAAATCGGACCAGAGGGAAAATGTATCCCTAACTATTTAAGCAATTTTTTGAAAATTTCTGATTTTTATACACTTGAAATTTGTTTCGTACCAAAAAGTACAAAAAAGATTTTGCGGGTGAAATGGGACAAAAGGGATAAAAATGGTACCAAAAAGATGAAAACAACTAGAAACATGAAATTCGGTGTGTACATCCCTATAATTACGTAGACACGTAAAATAGACAGATTTTTCGAAATTTGTACTTTTAAGGGATACAATTGGAAAAGTGGGATATAAATGGTACCAACCAAACCACTGAAGTTAAATTCATGAAATTCGGTGTTAGCATTTATCTGACTGCGTAGACGCGAAACTTAAAGGATTTTTTCGAAATTTGTACTTTTAGGCGGAAAATGGGGCTAAAGGGATAAAAAAGGTACCAATCAAAGGGCTGTAGTTAGAATAGTGAAATTCGGTCTGTACAATGCTGTTACTGCGTAGGCACGAAAAATAAAGATATCTTTCGATATTCGTACCTTTAGGATCAGAACGGGATAAAATTGCAAATGGACGAATTAAATGGATCGAATTAAAAATATGGAAGCTTTTGCGGATTTTATAAAAAAAATTCAACAAAAATTGCACAAAAATTTTAAAATTCTAGTCTCTATTCTGACTCAAAAATGCAAGTTTCTGATATGGTTTGATAAGGCTCGGGCCAGATTTTAATTTCTAGCAGTTTTTTTCTAAGTACCATTTTCACCGTGAATTTTATTCAAGAAAAACCTGATTTATAGAGGTTATTTTGAACGCGTCCAGCTCATGAACGGACAATGATAAAAGCGAAATATTTTGGGAGAACACATAAAACAAACCAATCTTTCATTTTAGTCGGGAACATCAACAACATTTGTTCCTTCCTCATAAAAGAAGCCACTCTAATATTTAGTAGTAGACTATTAATATTATAATAATGAATCAATGAAATTTCTTTAAAACAGTGCGCATAAGTATGCCTTATAGTTTGATATAGTAAACAAATATAGTAAATCGCATTAAAAATATCGCGATTTTCAAAATATGTTACTTCTCTTATTTGTAAAGTCGACAGCCTCTAATCTACCGGTAACACTGAGGAATGCACCCCGTGGTGGAGGGTATGTAAGATTCGGCCCGGCCGAACTTATCGTCTTTTTACTTGTTTTTTTTTCGGAGTAAGTCTTGAGTACGAGGGAATTGTTTGTTGTTTAATGTGTCTTCTGGTGATTTGCAGACATACATACATATTTCGAGCGTCTGCTGCTCACAACACTTTCGTGACTTTTTGGTATGATCAAGCAACTCTCTGGCGGACAGGAAATGACCACAAAAAAATTGGAAATGAGAACAGTTTGAAGATGTCTTAAAGGAAATTGCTAACAAAAAATAGAGATAACTAAACATGTTGCTGTTTAGCATAAATATTAAAATTTTTATATTAAGCTAAACATTGAAACATAGTATGGGAACTGGATAATGATTATTAATTAGAAAAATCATTAAATCTCGAAGTGTAGTATCCATTGGTAGATACATTTTTCCTCAGAAACTGAATGATATCTTATAGAAAATTTATATATTTTTCACTCCTCTAAAAACTGTTTATCCTTTCAAATAACTGGAGTATTTGCTACACAAAAATTAAAAATGTTTGCAAAGCCTTTGACATATTTTACCCGTAAAGGTGCGGATTTGAATAGTTCACCCACCCTTTCAGGCATTTTGAAATATTGCATGGTTAGACTATTAGAAGAAGGCACTGTGCAACAAAAAATATGAAAATTTGTGCCAGGGAACAAAAAATATTTTGTGTATGCCATTAGGAATAAATACTATTTCATTAAAATACCGAAAAAATATATTTTTAATTTTCTTATTAAGTCACCAATTTTCGACGAATGTATTCGGCATAGAGTAGTTTCATGTAAAGCGATTACATAAACATTTTGGCTCTTCTCTTTGATTTTGATGAAACTTTTCAAATGTATACTTTTCTACATGGCAAATAAAGCTGCATTTCCCGTTTTTCATAAATAGAACATTAAACAATTTTTGTCACAATTTAATTTGAAAGTTTGTAAAATTTTTGTGGTAATAGACACATATATAATTTATATTTTTTAATTTCAAGCTAATTTTTTCTAGTTTTAGAGAAAATTTAATAATAAGAAATATATATTTTTTAGATTTTTTCTATATATATTTTTTAGATATTTTTTATTGATGAGTGATTGCGGTTTTGAATATTTAATAAAAATATAAATAAAAATATTTAATAAATAATTAATGGATACGAATCGTACATATTTTGAAGATTTCATCCAAATTGAACAGACATCATATATGTAATCGTTTCGCATGAAATTACTCTATACATTTTTGGGAGCATGAGTCCGATGACGTTGAAGTAAAGCTAACAATAAGAGCTGTAAATATTGTGAATTTCACGTAGCAACAGTGGTTTAGGAAAGTCCAAAAAAAACATTTTTTATTTGCACAAAATAAACACATACAAATATACAAAATTTCAAAAGAATATAAATTTATTATTTAAATATTAAAAACCAATAGCTGAAATTCCATTAAAATGCCTGCTATTCAAAAAAACACCTAGAAGTCAATCAATACAGATCACTAAAACTATAAATAGTTGAACTCAACATTTCTATAAAATAACAAGTAAAACGGTGTTAAGTTCGGCCGGACCGAACTTTATATACTCTCCACCATGGATTGCATTCTACATTCGTAGAAATGCAGTAACATTACAGAAAAATGTTAATTTTTTTACGTATCCTAACCAAAACAAATAAAAATACTGAAAAAATAATTTTATAAGTAAATATAAATTTTTAATTATTTTTAATAATAATAAGCAAGTTATGTTTATATATCGAAACTAGCAGTACCCGCTGCTTCGCACGCGAAAAAGCTAGTTAATTGTTAATTTTATCCGTCTTGGTTTTTGGATAGTATTTATTTAATTTTCTTTTGGTGAATATAGATAAATCTAAAATAGTAATTTGGAAACCTTAGCTACCACTCACACACAGTCAAAGGAATGTGCTTGTCGATATGCACTATTTTAGCTGAACTACATCGTATGTATAATTTTTATAATTTTCTACCAAGTTTTGAACTAAATATTACAACCATTTATATCCTCGATCTCATGTTTCTAGATTCAGCCAGCCAGTTTATAACTTTTTGCACTTCTTTCCCAAAATGTACACATTTTGAAAAATTACTGTAGGTAACTTGAATTTTTGCTTCCCCTAAAAATATGTACTTTTTTTGTAACACATTTATTCCTTGTTGTCCCGTATCCCCCATTTAAGTACAAATTTTGAAATATCCATTTATGTGCCGTGCTTACTTAATTAAATGATTGTACAGCATTTTTATCCCTTTTCGTCCCGCGCACCCCTAAAAATTACAAATTTTGAAAAATCAAACTACTGCGCTTCTATATGGTCAGAGGAATTTACACACTAAATATCACGATTCTAGCTGTAATACTAAAGTTGGTACCATTTTTATCCCGCTCGCAACTTAAAAGTACAAATTTCGAGAAATCCATTTACGTTTCAAGTCTACGTTGTCAGAGAAATTTAAACGCAAAATTTCACGACTATAGCTGAAATATTTTAGTTGGTACTATTTTTATCCCTCTCATTGTTTATATGTACAAAATTTGAAAAAAAAAAAATCGTTTAGATTTGCGCTTCTCGTTGTCAGTGGAACTTACACACCACATTTCACGACTATAGCTCAAATTTTACTTCGTGTCTATATGGTCAGAGGAATTTACATACCAAATTTCACGTTTCTAGCTGTAATACTTTAGTTGGTACCATTTTTATCCCTTTTTGTCCCGCTCGGCCCTTAAAAGTACAAATTTCGAAAAATCCCTATTTGTAGCTCGTCTGCATGGTCATTGCAAGGAACTTACCGAATTTCATGTTTCTAGCTACTGCCGTTTAGTCAGGACGAAGGTTCGATGTTTATCCCTTTTTGGGCCATTTTATCCCCTAAAAGTACGAATTTCGTAAAACCCTTTTTTAGTCGACATCTACGTCATATTTGGGAACTACCGTGAAAATTTCATGACCCTGTCTTCAGCCGTTTGGTCTGGGGGCTGGTCAATGATAAGTCAGTCAGTCAGTCAGTAACGCAACTCTTTTATATATAGACTAGCAGTACCCGCTGCTTCGCACGCGAAAAAGCAAGTTATTCGTTAATTTTATCCGTCTCTGTTTTTGGATAGTATTTATTTAATTTTCTTTTGGTGGATATAGATAAATCTAAAATAGTAATTTGGTAAGCTCCTATTAGCTAGCACTCACACACGGTCAAAGGAATGTCCTTGACGATAAGCACTATTTTAGCTGAACTACTTCGTATGTATAGTTTTCTACTAAGTTTTGAACAAAAAATTACAACCATTTATGTATATCCTCGATCTCATGTTTCTAGATTCAGCCAGCCAGTTTAAAACTTTTTGCACCTCTTTCCCAAAAAGTACACATTTTGAAAAATCACTATAGGTAACATGTGTTTTTGCTCCCCTAAAAATATGTACTTTATTTGGTAACACAGGATTGTACAGCATTTTTATCCCTTTTCGTCCCGCGCACCCCTTAGAAGTACAAATTTCGAAAAATCAAACTACTGCGCTGCTATATGATCAGTGGAATTTACACACTAAATTTCACGATTCTAGCTGTAATAGTAAAATTGGTAAAAGTTTTATCCCTTTTTGTCCCGCTCGCCACTTAAAACTACAAATTTGGAGAAATCCAATTTTACTTCGTTTCTATATGGTCAGAGGAATTTACATACCAAATTTCACGTTTCTAGCTGTAATACTTTAGTTGGTACCATTTTTATCCCTTTTTGTCCCGCTCGTCCCTTAAAAGTACAAATTTCGAAAAATCCAATTTTATTTCGTTTCTATATGGTCAGAGGAATTTACATACCAAATTTCACGTTTCTAGCTGTAATACTTTATTTGGTACCATTTTTATCCCTTTTTGTCCCGCTCGTCCCTTAAAAGTACAAATTTCGAAAAATCCAATTTTACTTCATTTCTATATGATCAGAGGAATTTACATACCAAATTTCCAGTTTCTAACTGTAATACTTTAGTTGGTACCATTTTTATCCCTTTTTGTCCCTTTAAAAGTACAAATTTCGAAAAATCCAATTTTACTTCGTTTCTATATGGTCAGAGGAATTTACATACCAAATTTCACGTTTCTAGCTGTAATACTTTAGTTGGTACCATTTTTATCCCTTTTTGTCCCGCTCGTCCCTTAAAAGTACAAATTTCGAAAAATCCAATTTTACTTCGTTTATATATGGTCAGAGGAATTTACATACCAAATTTCACGTTTCTAGCTGTAATACCTTAGTTGGTACCATTTTTATCCCTTTTTATCCCGCTCGTCCTTAAAAGTACAAATTTCGAAAAATCCAATTTTACTTCGTTACTATATGGTCAGAGGAATTTACATACCAAATTTCACGTTTCTAGCTGTAATACTTTAGTTGGTACCATTTTTATCCCTTTGAAAGTACAAATTTCGAAAAATCCAATTTTACTTCGTTTCTATATGGCCAGAGGAATTTACATACCAAATTTCACGTTTCTAGCTGTAATACTTTAGTTGGTACCATTTTTATCCCTTTTTGTCCCGCTCGTCTCTTAAAAGTAAAAATTTCGAAAAATCCAATTTTACTTCGTTTCTATATTGTCAGAGGAATTTACATACCAAATTTCACGTTTCTAGCTGTAATACTTTAGTTGGTACCATTTTTATCCCTTTTTGTCCCTTTAAAAGTACAAATTTCGAAAAATCCAATTTTACTTCGTTTCTATATGGTCAGAGGAATTTACATACCAAATTTCAAGTTTCTAGCTGTAATACTTTAGTTGGTACCATTTTTATCCCTTTTTGTCCCGCTCGTCCCTTAAAAGTACAAATTTCGAAAAATCCAATTTTACTTCGTTTCTATATGGTCAGAGGAATTTACATACCAAATTTCACGTTTCTAGCTGTAATACTTTAGTTGGTACTATTTTTATCCCTTTTTGTCCCGCTCGTCCTTTAAAAGTACAAATTTGGAAAAATCCAATTTTAATTCGTTTCTATATGGTCAGAGGAATTTACATACCAAATTTCACGTTTCTAGTTGTTGGTACCATTTTTATCCCTTTTTGTCCCGCTCGTCCCTTAAAAGTACAAATTTAGAAAAAATACAATTTTACTTTGTTTCATATGGTCAGAGGAATTTACATACCAAATTTCACGTTTCTAACTGTAATACTTTAATTAGTACTATTTTTATCCCTTTTTGTCCCGCTTGTCCCTTAAAAGTACAAATTTCGAAAAATCCAATTTTACTTCGGTACTATATGGTCGGAGGAATTTACATACCAAATTTCACGATTCTAGCTGTAATACTTTAGTTGGTACCATTTTTATCCCTTTTTGTCCCGCTCGTCCCTTAAAAGTACAAATTTCGAAAAATCCAATTTTATTTCGTTTCTATATGGTCAGAGGAATTTACATACCAAATTTGACGTTTCTAGCTGTAATACTTTATTTGGTACCATTTTTATCCCTTTTTGTCCCGCTCGTCCCTTAAAAGTACAAATTTCGAAAAATCCAATTTTACTTCATTTCTATATGGTCAGAGGAATTTACATACCAAATTTCACGTTTCTAGCTGTAATACTTTAGTTGGTACCATTTTTTTCCCTTTTTGTCCCGCTCGTCCCTTAAAAGTACAAATTTCGAAAAATCCAATTTTACTTCGTTTCTATATGATCAGAGGAATTTACATACCAAATTTCCAGTTTCTAACTGTAATACTTTAGTTGGTACCATTTTTATCCCTTTTTGTCCCGCTCGTCCCTTAAAAGTACAAATTTCGAAAAATCCAATTTTATTTCGTTTCTATATGGTCAGAGGAATTTACATACCAAATTTCACGTTTCTAGCTGTAATACTTTATTTGGTACCATTTTTATCCCTTTTTGTCCCGCTCGTCCCTTAAAAGTACAAATTTCGAAAAATCCAATTTTACTTCATTTCTATATGATCAGAGGAATTTACATACCAAATTTCCAGTTTCTAACTGTAATACTTTAGTTGGTACCATTTTTATCCCTTTTTGTCCCTTTAAAAGTACAAATTTCGAAAAATCAAATTTTACTTCGTTTCTATATGGTCAGAGGAATTTATATACCAAATTTCACGATTCTAGCTGTAATACTTTACTTGGTACCATTTTTATCCCTTTTTGTCCCTCTCTTCCCTTAAAAGTACAAATTTCGAAAAATCAAATTTTACTTCGTTTCTATATGGTCAGAGGAATTTTCATACCAAATTTCACGTTTCCAGCTGTAATACTTTAGTTGGTACCATTTTTATCCCTTTTTGTACCGCTCGGCCCTTAAAAGTACAAATTTCGAAAAAATCAAATTTTACTTCGTTTCTATATGGTCAGAGGAATTTACATACCAAATTTCACGTTCCTAGCTGTAATACTTTACTTGGTACCATTTTTATCCCTTTTTGTCCCTCTCTTCCCTTAAAAGTACAAATTTCGAAAAATCAAATTTTACTTCGTTTCTATATGGTCAGAGGAATTTTCATACCAAATTTCACGTTTCTAGCTGTAATACTTTAGTTGGTACCATTTTTATCCCTTTTTGTACCGCTCGGCCCTTAAAAGTACAAATTTCGAAAAAATCAAATTTTACTTCGTTTCTATATGATCAGAGGAATTTACATACCAAATTTCACGTTCCTAGCTGTAATACTTTACTTGGTACCATTTTTATCCCTTTTTGTCCCTCTCTTCCCTTAAAAGTACAAATTTCGAAAAATCAAATTTTACTTCGTTTCTATATGGTCAGAGGAATTTACATACCAAATTTCACGATTCTAGCTGTAATACTTTACTTGGTACCATTTTTATCCCTCTCTTCCCTTAAAAGTACAAATTTCGAAAAATCAAATTTTACTTCGTTTCTATATGGTCAGAGGAATTTTCATACCAAATTTCACGTTTCTAGCTGTAATACTTTAGTTGGTACCATTTTTATCCCTTTTTGTACCGCTCGGCCCTTAAAAGTACAAATTTCGAAAAATCCCTATTTGTAGCTCGTCTGCATGGTCATTGCAAGGAACTCACCGAATTTCATGTTTATAGCTACTGCCGTTTAGTCAGGACGAAGGTTCGATGTTTATCCCTTTTTGGGCCATTTTATCCCCTAAAAGTACGAATTTCGTAAAACCCTTTCTTAGTCGACGTCTACGTCATATTTGGGAACTACCCTGAAAATTTCATGACCCTGGCTTCAGCCGTTTGGTCTGGGGGCTGGTCAATGATAAGTCAGTCAGTCAGTCAGTCAGTCAGTCAGTCAGTCAGTCAGTAACGCAACTCTTTTATATATATAGATAATATTTCGAGTAAATTCAAAAAGTAAATAAAAATAAATAAAATAAAAAAAGCTTAAATACCATAAATATTGGGGGATAGTGTGTGCATTTCCAGCTACAACCATTTATTGATTGAATTTACATCCAATTGTAAGTCCAAAAGTATAAATTTGAAAATCCATTATCTGTCACGTAAACAGTGCAAGATAATCTAACTTCATGATTCAACCAACGAATTTGGAAAATACGTTTTATTTTGTGTGTATATGCAGTCACAGGAATGTATACACCGAATTCCATGATTTTAGCTACGGCCCAGAGTAACAAGCCGAACCATAATTATCGGCGGCGGCGGCGCTGTTCAAAATGGGTCGTCGGCGGCGGCTTTCGGCTGATTTGCCGGCTCGTTCTGTCATTCGAATACCCCTATTTATTTGACAATTTTGGGAAACTGGAAGGAACAATTTTCTTTTATTTTTTGGCAAGTAGTTCAATAATCGTTAATATTAGCCAATGTTCCAATAATTTAATATTGTTATTAGGGTATCCAATTATTCGGACTTTTATGTTATTCGATTTTTCGTTTATTTGAAAACAAAAAATTTTCAATTAATCTAATGATGAAGTCGAGAGTTTTTTGATTAATCGATTAATTCAACAATTGTCCACTTAAATAAAATATAATTAATAAGAGTTATATAGACAATACACGGCAGTTTACGGGTAGTTCAACTATATATTGAACGTTTATTATGTATCTGATTATATTTAAAAATTGTAACATCAAATTCGAAATTCATTAGAAGTCGACAAAAATCGTAATATCTTATCAAAATAAAGAACCTTCCCTTAAATGAGCATAATATCAGAAGTTATCCATTGACTTTTTCCGAATATGGATCATATCATTTATAACAGAACTGATATTATTATGACGGTGTTAACCTCAATTTTTCTATGAATTTACTATTCTATGAAATTACTATTCTTTAAATTTTAAATAATTCCGAAGCTATTGGTCAGTTTTTGCTATTTTTAAATGAAGTCGGATAATTCGTTATTTTAATATCTGTAGAGCATACAAATCAAAAATCGAAAAAAATTTGGTTTTATAAAGAGTGATTTTTTTGAGGTTAGGATTTTCATGCATTAGTATTTGACAGATCACGTGGGATTTCAGACATGGTGTCAAAGAGAAAGATGCTCAGTATGCTTTGACATTTCATCATGAATCGTCTTACAAACGAACAACGCTTGCAAATTATTGAATTTTATTATCAAAATGCGTGCTCTGTTAAGAAAGTTCATTGCGCGCTTCCATTTTATGGTCAGTTTAATCGACCCACTGAAGCGGCTATTCGGGCTATTGTGACTAAATTTCGCACCAAATTTACATTGTTGGACATTAAACCACCAACACGCTTACGTAGAGTGCGAACTGAAGAAAATATCGCAGCTGTATCGGCCAGTGTTAATGATGACCACCAATTTTCGATTCGTCGCCGTTCGCACCAATTGGGTCTCTGTTACTCAAAAACGTGGAAATGCCAAAATTGGACTAAGCGGATGGACCACCTAAGACGCAGCCGCGGTCAACATTTAAATGAAATTATCTTCAAAAAGTAAATGTCATGGACCAATCTAACGTTTCAAATAAAGAACCGATGAGATTTTGCAAATTTTATGCGTTTTTTTTTTTAAAAAGTTATCAAGCTCTTAAAAAATCACCCTTTATTTGGTGTACCCAAATGGAGCAAACTGGCTATTCAAAATCATTTTATCATACAAAGCATACGACGATTTAATTAGTTTTTTAAGGCAAAACTTATAATATCGATTAAACGATAATTTGGGACAATTTATTCGAATTATTCGTTATTCGAAAATCATAATTTTTTTTTATTCGAACAAATATTTGACAAAAATTATTCGATTAATCGAATAAAATTTAATCGGTTGGATTGTTAACCCATACAATTATTTTTTGGGAGAAGAATCCATTCCCAAAATGTATAATATGGATAAATTTAATAAATATTTTTGCAATTACAGCTTTTCATGTTAGGCATATTTGACCAGACGTTCTTGAATATCATAATACTTCCAAAGAATGATAATACTCTACCTACTTTGACACACTAAAGAAGCACAATAAATATTGTTATTTATAGGAACACATGGCCACACGTACTGGAATTGACATATATAAATGAAAGATAGATCAATATATTTCACAACAGTAGGTTGTCTAAGTTGGCATTTATATTTTCTATGTCTATTTTGGTAGTAAGATTTGACTGAGTTAGAACTCCGTCAAACAACGGCGGCGTGGTTGAGTCGATTTGAGCCGATGAAATCGGCGGCGGCTTAACATCGGTCGGCTTGTATCTCTGCTACGGCCAATTAATTGGTACCTTTTTTCCTATTTTACCCCCTTAAGAGTACGACTTTCTAAAATCTCTTTTTTTACGTGTCTACGCAGAGGGATGTAAACACTTAATTTCATTATTATAGCTGTAGCAGTTTAGTTGGTACCATTTTTATCCGTCCGAATTAGAAAACCCTTATTTTATTTTCGTGTCTACGCAGTCAGAGGACTGTATACAACACCGAATATCATGACTCTAGCTGCGGTCATTTGGTTCGTACAATTTTGATACCCTTTTTCCATTTTTACCCAAAAAAATAGAATAGAAGAATATACACACCGAGATTCATTATTCTAGGTGCAGCCGTTTGTTTCTAGCTGTTGTCGTTTGATAGGTACCATTTTATCCCTTTTCGTTCCATTTCACCACCTATGAATATGGTGCTCCTTTTTTGTTATCGGGGGAATGCGCACACCCAATATCAAGAAAGTACAAACAGACATATTGAAATGCTTAAATGCTCTAAAATATTAGGGGTTATTATGCGTATTTTCAGTCGTTGTGGGGGAATCATTTTTCCCTTTCGACCGATTTCGCCCAGTTGCTATCTCTACTGATCTACGACTATAACACGTATTTATGGAAAATTTGTACGATCTAGCTCCTTTCGTTTGGATGCTAACGTGCTTTCAACAGACGGGCAGACTGGCATGGCTAGATCGTCTTAGAATTTTATGACGATCAAGAATATATATACTTTATAGGGTCTCAGGTCGATATTTCAAGGTGTTACAAACGGAATGACAAAGTTACTTAGTTAGTTAGGGGGTATATCCTGGAGGTTAGGTTATAAAAACATAAAAATCGTTGATTTTGTTATGGTATTTTAGTTGGAACTTTAATTTAAAAAAAAAAAAAAAATCTTCTCCATTTTTTTCCGATTCTTTTTTGATTTCAATTTAATAGAAAAAATTTACAGAAAGAATCCCTTTACTTCAAATCGTACTGTGAAGAGGTCCAATGAGATTCTGATAGAATAACTTTCATTATAAGGGTAAAGAAATATTGAAAAGTCCAATATGGAAAACAATAATTCCGATTTTAACTGCTATTGCGTTGGTAAATCTCAATTTATAATCCCAATACTCTCTGCTCTCACAGCAAATAAGCAATTTTTAAAATTTGGCCCTTGTAGCGTATGATTAATAATAATTATTGTTATATTTAAGAAAAATTATTATAGCTTTTGAAGTAAATGCACAATTTTTGTAAAACAGACAGATATGAATAAAGGACAGTCGCATCTTACTTTTACATGCCAAGTTTCAAATGCAAATGTTCTTGAAAACATTGAAAAGACCGACACAAATCGTCGATTTTGTTATGGTATTTTAGTTGGAACTTTAATTTTTTAGAAAAAAATAAAATCTTCTCCAATTTTTTCCAATTCTTTTTTGATTTCATTTTTTTTTTTTTAATTATATCATATTAAACTTTTTTCTCGTTAGTCAAAAATGACTTACTTTTTTGTTGATTTATGTCTTTTACTTCAGCGAATCCATTTAGAAAAGAAGCTTCATTGTGTATTGACAACTCTTGCTAGTATGTCTAAAGCTAGCATGGCGAGGGAGCAGTGCTAGTCGTTTCTTATAATATCCAAAATTTGGAAATTCTGAATTTGTTCAGAAGCATGTAGACAAAAAAGTGCATCTACAGCTAGTTTCAACAAGCTAACTTTTTGTACTTTGCCACAGTGGGTTCATTTATCTTAAATAGCTTGCAAGTCCGCCGGATAATTCAAAATTGAACAATAAAAAATGGGGTTATTTTAATTTAATTTATTTATGAAAACTGTCCCCTGTTGCGGCAACTTTTGATTTTGAACTAATTTACTGAACTAAACGTATGGGTAATATCATTCGTAGAAAATATAATGTATACGCCTCCCACGCCAATGAAGCGATAAGAGAATTTGTTATAGGAATTTATTAGAAATTGCAGGGAAATCAAAATGGAATGTAATTTTTATAATTGGCAAATATGATAAATTTTAAATAAATAATAAATTTATAAAAAATAATACATAAAATGTTATCGAAATTTGTCAAACAATTAATTAATTACTTACCCAATTTAGCTGATGTTGCCGGGGCTTTAGCAGGTGTCAGAGATGTCATTGATACATTGCCGGCTAAAGCAACAGCACTTGTGGTAACACCACCACCGCCACACTTAATGTCAGCATCCAACAAATCAGCAGTGGAGGAACATGTCGTGGTGTTGGCTAACGACAGACCTGTTGTTGATGTTGCTGCTGATGTCGGTGCTCTTGTTGTCTGGTGCGATGAAGTGGCGTTGGTCTGTGCTTTGGGCAATTTGTTATTACTCTGCTGCTGTTGTTGTTGTTGCTGCAATGACGGGTAATGTTGTTGCTGGAGTTGTAGCTGGAGCTGGTGCTGGTTGGCGTGCGTCGACTCATTATGTTGTCGCTCTAATGAAGCCATATTACTACAATCGTTATGATTGAGAGCAGCAACACCGACAGCTGCCGCCGCCACCGCCGCCGCATTAACAAACGTCTCCAACGGCGATGACGCGTTGACCATGGCCATAGGTGGTGGTAGCGGTGGCGGCGGCGATATTGGTGTTGCTATTGATGTTTCACTTTTAATCATGCCAACCGGAAGTATATCCGTCTGGGCCGTGGATGTTGCCTGTATCAAATCCCTCAACATTTGTTGCTCATGCATGTAGGTGTGCTGAGGTTGTGGCTGGTGCGTCGGCAACATGTTGCCATAGAATTCCTGATAGAGTTGCTGAAATTGTTGTTGCTGTTGCGGGGAAATGCCCGCCAGCAAATGCTGCAAATTGTTGTTGACCTGAAACAGGGAGGTGGCAGCCAAAGGCATGGTGCTAGCCATCACCGCCGATGGTGGTGGGGAGGGGTGGTTGTTGAAATTTAAACCAAAAATATTATTCAAATGTTGCAGGGGTGAGGTGGAGTTCATGTTGATGTTGGCCGACAACATGTTTTGTTGCAGTAGATGCTGTTGCATCAATAAATGTTGTTGCTGATGATGATGGTGTTGCTGTTGATGGTGATTGTGATGATGATGCTGTTGCTGCTGTTGTTGCACATACAATGTGGCCGCATCGATTGGCGTTTTATTGTTCGTGTCCGTTGTTGTTTTGTACTTTGCGGCGGTCGTGGAAGGTGTTGTCATTTTTATGGGTTTGCAATTCCTGTTCTCTTGCTGTTCGTGTTTCGTTGAAGTCTGATTGATTTGCAGCAATTCTATTCTATCTCTAATTAAGCAATTATTGTGTTCCAGTAACATGCCGTCCTGGGGGGATTTTCTCAAGTATGCATGGGATTTCAGCAGCACTGCCGGCATAATCGTTTCATTATTGTCTGTAAATAGAATGGATTTGCTCAGGGGAGACCTAGGCGCGGGGGATGTATTTTGAAGTTCTGGAAAGAAACAGAAAATCAACATCGTCTTTAGTATAGGCCACATTCCAAAGCAGGCCTCTCTCTCTCTCTCTCTGTAATCATGGCTTGTTAGTATTTCCCCATAACATTTAGTTAAAAGTAATTTAGATAAATCTAAGCAATCTCACGCGAACAAATTAGAAACAGCTACTGGTATTTCTTTCGCATGATCTAATTCGAAATTTCATTTCAAATAAACATTCCAGTACAACCATGCCCCCCCCCCCTCCTCTCCTTGCCACCTCCTGATTGTTAATCGACAAGACAATAAAAATGGGAAAGACATGAACTAATTTGTCGTATTTTTAGGCAAATTACTTAAACCATACCCCCAAACCAAACCAACCCAATCAAGCCATGGCAAATACATAGTCAGAGATAAAGCAGACACAACCCAGCAGAATGGGAATTTGTCGTTTAGTTGTTGTTTTAGTTTCATTAAAACAAAAACACTGATAACAAATTTGGAGTTGGAAAATTATGAATTGCCCTCTTATATCTCCTGATGACAGAATGTATTTAAAACAAAAGTCGTTAATTAATCTTCGTGGTGGCTTGTCGAAGATTAAAATGACATTGTAGACGGAATTATATCGATACATGAAAAAATGAAATGAAAGTTAATTAAAATTGCTTAAAATGATATGAGTAGAGTGGGAGAGGGCAGGCTAACTAGTAATTTAATGAAGGTAGGGCAAAACTTGATGATTTTTAATAGAAATTGATGATTATTTTAATAGAAAAAAAATTACAGGAAGAATCTCTTGAAAAATTTCTATAAATTACCAAATATCCTTCAAATTGTTACTAAAGTACTATGAAGAGGTCTCATGTGATTGTGATAGAATTACTAAGGGTAAAGCCATATTGAAAATTCCAATATATAAATAATAATTTCGATTTTAGCTATAATTTTGATAATTAATCCGAAGTTATCTTGTCATTTCTTTGCTCTCACAACAAAATAACGATTTTTTTAAGTTGGCCCTTGTTGCGTATGATTAATAATAATTAAGGTTATTTTTTTACTAAAATCATTATAGATTTTGAGGGAACTGCATAATTGTTGTAAACGAAACAGATATCAATAAAAGACAGTGGTATCTTGTTTTTAAATACAAAATTTAAAATATAAATGTACTAGAAGTTGTAGCAAAAGGCGACACAAATTAGCGAATTATTGAAAATTTTCAAACAGAAAATAATAATTCCTATTTTAATTTTAATTTTGTTGATAAATCTGAATTTATATTCTCTGTTCTCACAGCAAATTAACCATTATTAGAAGTTGACCCTTTTGGCGTATGATTAATAATAATTATTGTCCTATTTTACAAAAATCATTATAGATTTTGAAGTAATTAAACAATTTTTGTAAATCAAACATATATCAAATGCCAAAGTTCTAGAAAACTTAGAAAAGGGGGGCACAAATCTGCCATTTCCAAATGGGGTCAGGTGAATAGAGTGGATTTTAATGCACATAAGACCCAATGCTCCTTGTTGTCTCACAAGCGATTCACTGATCCAAAGGTGTCGTCGATTTCTATGAACGGTGTAGATGTTGAGCAATCGGACACTCTTGATATTCTGGGCATGTTGGACAAAACATGTATTTGATGTGTCGAAAGAAGCATTCAAGTGTCTTGGCTTTTTAAAGCGGTGTAGGAAATTCTTCACTCCCTCCGATCAATATCCACATTACGTACATCAGACCTAAGATGGAATACAACTCCCATATATGGTTGGGTGCTCCAAGATCTTCCTTGGAGCTACTTGACCGTGTTCAGAGGAGGGCGATGGTGTTGATAGGTGACGGTTTCCCTTGTAATGTGGGATGTGTGGCTCTGTTTTATCGATACTTTTATCGTGTTTGTTCCTCGGATATTCGTGATCTCATACCGGACGTGAGGACGTTCGGTAGAGATACGCGACTTTCAAGGAACTCTCACCCATTTGTTGTTGATTGGACAGCTGGCCGCACTACACATTACAGAATGAATTCGTTCTTCGCTCGCGCAACTCGTATGTGGAATCGACTTCCGGCAAATATCTTTCCCGCCAATTATAACATCCTGAGATTCAAAACAGATGTCAACAAATACTTCTCCCTTTTTCCTCCTCCCTAACCCTTATCTTCCTTTTGCACTGCACTGCATTTATAGGGGACATCCCCTGAGTGTTGGTTCAGTGAAAAAAAGAGTGAAAACAAGTAAGAAGGCGTTAAGTTCGGCCGGGCCGAATCTTATATACCCTCCACCACGGAGTGCATTCCACAGTATTACCAGCAGATTAAAGGTACATAGAAGTACAGTACCATATTACGAAAATTGCGATAGTTTTTATGAACATTACTATATTTGTTTACTATTTCAAACTATAATGTATACTTATGCGCATTGTTTAAAATCGACAATCAGTCGCCATTAGAAAGAAGCATTTTCAGATACAGACAAAGTGATATATAAAATTATAAATTTTAAAGATATCCCATTCGCCCCATTCTCCGCCCAAATGTACAAATTTCTAAAAACCCCTTTTTCGAGTATTCATAGTCAGAATGTATACACCAAATTTCATGATTTCAACTTCAGCGATTTGGTAGGTCCCATTTGTATCCCTCTTTTTAATTATATCCCTTAAAAGTACGAATTTCGAAAAATCCCTCTATTTTACGTGTCTATGCAATCAGAGGGATGTACACACCGAATTTCATGATTCTAGCTGTTGTCGTATCATTGGTACCATATTTTATCCCTTTTTGTCCCATTTCGCCCGCTAAAACTTTTATTTTTTTGTGGTACTTCCAAGCTACAATAGGAAAGTCCGCAACAAATTTTAACTGTATGAAAATAAGAAATTTAATTAATAAGCCAAGGCTACCAATATTTGTATACTATATATAATGGAAATAATACTTCAATTCATAAAGTAAATATAAGGGAGCAATCATAAATACCCTAAATATTGGGGGATAGAGAGTGTATTTTCAGCTACCGTCGTTTGGTTGGTTGTATTTCCATCCTATTTTAATTTCAAAAGTATAAATTTTGAAAATACCTTATCTCTCACGTACGCAGTATAAGACAACTTCATGATTCTACCATTTTTGTCGTAAAAGCAACAAAATAAAGTACGAATTTGGAAAAAAATATTTTACGTGGCTATGCAGTCAGAGGAATGTATACACCGAATTCCATGATTCTATCAGCGGTCAGTTTGTTGGTACCATTTTTATCCCCTTTTTCCAATTTTGCCCCCTCAAGAGTACGACTATCTAAAATCTCTTTATTTTACGTATCTAGACAATTAGAGGGATGTACACACTGAATTTCATCATTCTAGCTGTATTCGCATAGTTGGTACTATTTATATCCCCTGTAGCCACTGTATCTCTTGAAAGTACGAATTTTGAAAAAACGTTTTATTTTTCGTGTCTACGCAGAGGAATGTCTACTCCGAATTTCATGATTCTAGCTGCTGTCATTTGATAGGTACTATTTTTATCCCCTTTTTCCATTTGAACCCCAAAAAGTACGAATTTTGGAAAGTTCTTTTATTTTACGTGTCTACGCAATCAGAGGAATGTATATATCAAATTTCATTATTCTAGGTGCAGCCGTTAGGTTGGTACTATTTTTATCCCTCTATCCCCATTTATCCCCTTAAAAGTACGAATTTAGAAAAAATACTTTTATATTATGTATCTACTCTATTAGAGGAATGTTCACGCCAAATTTCGTGTTTCTATCTGTTGTCGTTTGATAGGTACCATTTTTATCCCTTTTTGTCCCATATCGCCCCCTACAAATAAAAATCACTCTATGGTGCCCTTTTCTGCTATAAAGGGAATGCGCATTGCAAATATCAAGTAAATACAAGCTAATATGTTCAAAAAACATGCTGAAATACTCTAAATATTAGGGGTATTTTCAGTCCTTGTGAGGGAACAATGTTTCCCTCTGGGCCGATTTCGTCCACTTTCAATCCCAACCGATCTACAACCATAAGACACATTTAGGAAAAGTTCGAACCTCCTAGCTCATTTCGTTCGGCCGCTATCGTGCTTTCAACAGACAGACGGACATGGCTATATCGTCTTAGAATTTTACCACGACCCAGAATATATATACTTTATGGGGTCTCCGATGAATATTTCAAGGTGTTACAAACGGAATGACAAAGTGAATATACCCCCATCCTGGAGGTGGAGGGTATAAAAATATTAAATGAAAATATTAAACCATAAATTTTTACATGTCATAGACACAGCTTTATCAGTGGGCAACACGTAGGACAAGTTCATAAAAGACACGCCAACGTTCGCTAACAATCGTATTAAGCTGCGAAACAATTACCCAAAATGTGAATATGAACATTAAAATTATTGATTTGAACTGGGATATTGTCCTGGCTTATTTTTTTACAACTAATTTTTATTTACAACTGAAATGTACAAAAAATGGACTGAATTAATAAAATTGATTAATATTAACGAAATTTCCAAAAAAAAAACAGAATTTTAATGTAAGATTTATCTACAATTACAAGGATAAGCTTATAAAGGGTGATTTTTTAAGAGCTTGATAACTTTAAAAAAAAAAAAACGCATAAAATTTGCAAAATCTCATCGGTTCTTTATTTGAAACGTTAGATTGGTCCATGACATTTACTTTTTGAAGATAATTTCATTTAAATGTTGACCGCGGCTGCGTCTTAGGTGGTCCATCCGCTTAGTCCAATTTTGGCATTTCCACGTTTTTGAGTAACAGAGACCCAATTGGTGCGAACGGCGACGAATCGAAAATTGGTGGTCATCATTAACACTGGCCGATACAGCTGCGATATTTTCTTCAGTTCGCACTCTACGTAAGCGTGTTGGTGGTTTAATGTCCAACAATGTAAATTTGGTGCGAAATTTAGTCACAATAGCCCGAATAGCCGCTTCAGTGGGTCGATTAAACTGACCATAAAATGGAAGCGCGCAATGAACTTTCTTAACAGAGCACGCATTTTGATAATAAAATTCAATAATTTGCAAGCGTTGTTCGTTTGTAAGACGATTCATGATGAAATGTCAAAGCATACTGAGCATCTTTCTCTTTGACACCATGTCTGAAATCCCACGTGATCTGTCAAATACTAATGCATGAAAATCCTAACCTCAAAAAAATCACTCTTTAGTAAGCGTACGGATTTAATATTATCAAGAGGGTTCCGTTTCGATTTTTCTACAATTGTTATACAAGCATTTTCAAATGGATTATCAACTCTTTTTCAAGCTTGTGTTGATAAGCTTATTATAATATTATTCTGAAGTCATTTGATGCTGGTAAGATGGCATGTGTACTTTATTACATGGTGTGATTTTTTAAACGCAAATTCGGCAAGTGTATTGTGCTTCTCGTTCGTTTGTGAGAATCATCTTCTTGTAGAGGCCGGATTTGATGTTGAAAAGTCGCTGCGAAGCCACTTGAAAAGACTTTTGACATTGTCGAAATCATGTGGTAGTCTGCAGCCAAATAATAAAGGTCACCATGCGATTCTTGAGCCAAGACAATATCCCAGTTCAAATCATAAAAATCTAAAAATTTAAAAATTGTGAAAGATAAGGATAATATCGCTCTTCTGTGATTTTGAAATTATTGTGAAGTATGAGGACAGCAAATTATTTCTACTTGTTGCTGTTACCTTTTATCAACCCTACTTTATCACTTTGCCCATATTTTTTTGAATAATTGCAAGTCTGCAAAAAATCATAAGATGCTGAACATTTTATGTGTGATTTTGTAATCTTCCCCATTTACACTAGACCGTTTTAAAAGCATACCCATTTTCTGTAGCACTGTGTAATTGAAATAAATTGAAATAAAAAACCATTTTAAACAGTTTCTCAATTAACCTGTATAGAAAAAAATCACCTTGAACAGTCCAACAACTACATCACAAATTGTTATTGTTGCTGTTGCTTTTATGTAAGAATATCAACAAATCATCTATATATATAAAAGAGTTGCGTTACTGACTGACTGACTGACTGACTGACTGACTGACTGACTGACTGACTGACTGACTGACTGACTGACTTATCATTGACCAGCCCCCAGACCAAACGGCTGAAGCCAGGGTCATGAAATTTTCAGGGTAGTTCCCAAATATGACGTAGACGTCGACTAAGAAAGGGTTTTACGAAATTCGTACTTTTAGGGGATAAAATGGCCCAAAAAGGGATAAACATCAAACCTTCGTCCTGACTAAACGGCAGTAGCTATAAACATGAAATTCGGTGAGTTCCTTGCAATGACCATGCAGACGAGCTACAAATAGGGATTTTTCGAAATTTGTACTTTTAAGGGACGAGCGGGACAAAAAGGGATAAAAATGGTACCAACTAAAGTATTACAGCTAGAAACGTGAAATTTGGTATGTAAATTCCTCTGACCATATAGTAACGAAGTAAAATTGGATTTTTCGAAATTTGTACTTTTAAGGACGAGCGGGATAAAAAGGGATAAAAATGGTACCAACTAAGGTATTACAGCTAGAAACGTGAAATTTGGTATGTAAATTCCTCTGACCATATAGAAACGAAGTAAAATTGGATTTTTCGAAATTTGTACTTTTAAGGGACGAGCGGGACAAAAAGGGATAAAAATGGTACCAACTAAAGTATTACAGCTAGAAACGTGAAATTTGGTATGTAAATTCCTCTGACCATATAGAAACGAAGTAAAATTGGATTTTTCGAAATTTGTACTTTTAAGGGACGAGCGGGACAAAAAGGGATAAAAATGGTACCAACTAAAGTATTACAGCTAGAAACGTGAAATTTGGTATGTAAATTCCTCTGACCATATAGAAACGAAGTAAAATTGGATTTTTCGAAATTTGTACTTTTAAAGGGACAAAAAGGGATAAAAATGGTACCAACTAAAGTATTACAGTTAGAAACTGGAAATTTGGTATGTAAATTCCTCTGATCATATAGAAATGAAGTAAAATTGGATTTTTCGAAATTTGTACTTTTAAGGGACGAGCGGGACAAAAAGGGATAAAAATGGTACCAAATAAAGTATTACAGCTAGAAACGTGAAATTTGGTATGTAAATTCCTCTGACCATATAGAAACGAAATAAAATTGGATTTTTCGAAATTTGTACTTTTAAGGGACGAGCGGGACAAAAAGGGATAAAAATGGTACCAACTAAAGTATTACAGCTAGAAACGTGAAATTTGGTATGTAAATTCCTCTGACCATATAGAAACGAAGTAAAATTGGATTTTTCGAAATTTGTACTTTTAAAGGGACAAAAAGGGATAAAAATGGTACCAACTAAAGTATTACAGTTAGAAACTGGAAATTTGGTATGTAAATTCCTCTGATCATATAGAAATGAAGTAAAATTGGATTTTTCGAAATTTGTACTTTTAAGGGACGAGCGGGACAAAAAGGGATAAAAATGGTACCAAATAAAGTATTACAGCTAGAAACGTGAAATTTGGTATGTAAATTCCTCTGACCATATAGAAACGAAATAAAATTGGATTTTTCGAAATTTGTACTTTTAAGGGACGAGCGGGACAAAAAGGGATAAAAATGGTACCAACTAAAGTATTACAGTTAGAAACTGGAAATTTGGTATGTAAATTCCTCTGATCATATAGAAACGAAGTAAAATTGGATTTTTCGAAATTTGTACTTTTAAGGGACGAGCGGGACAAAAAGGGAAAAAAATGGTACCAACTAAAGTATTACAGCTAGAAACGTGAAATTTGGTATGTAAATTCCTCTGACCATATAGAAATGAAGTAAAATTGGATTTTTCGAAATTTGTACTTTTAAGGGACGAGCGGGACAAAAAGGGATAAAAATGGTACCAAATAAAGTATTACAGCTAGAAACGTCAAATTTGGTATGTAAATTCCTCTGACCATATAGAAACGAAATAAAATTGGATTTTTCGAAATTTGTACTTTTAAGGGACGAGCGGGACAAAAAGGGATAAAAATGGTACCAACTAAAGTATTACAGCTAGAATCGTGAAATTTGGTATGTAAATTCCTCCGACCATATAGTACCGAAGTAAAATTGGATTTTTCGAAATTTGTACTTTTAAGGGACAAGCGGGACAAAAAGGGATAAAAATAGTACTAATTAAAGTATTACAGTTAGAAACGTGAAATTTGGTATGTAAATTCCTCTGACCATATGAAACAAAGTAAAATTGTATTTTTTCTAAATTTGTACTTTTAAGGGACGAGCGGGACAAAAAGGGATAAAAATGGTACCAACAACTAGAAACGTGAAATTTGGTATGTAAATTCCTCTGACCATATAGAAACGAATTAAAATTGGATTTTTCCAAATTTGTACTTTTAAAGGACGAGCGGGACAAAAAGGGATAAAAATAGTACCAACTAAAGTATTACAGCTAGAAACGTGAAATTTGGTATGTAAATTCCTCTGACCATATAGAAACGAAGTAAAATTGGATTTTTCGAAATTTGTACTTTTAAGGGACGAGCGGGACAAAAAGGGATAAAAATGGTACCAACTAAAGTATTACAGCTAGAAACTTGAAATTTGGTATGTAAATTCCTCTGACCATATAGAAACGAAGTAAAATTGGATTTTTCGAAATTTGTACTTTTAAAGGGACAAAAAGGGATAAAAATGGTACCAACTAAAGTATTACAGCTAGAAACGTGAAATTTGGTATGTAAATTCCTCTGACAATATAGAAACGAAGTAAAATTGGATTTTTCGAAATTTTTACTTTTAAGAGACGAGCGGGACAAAAAGGGATAAAAATGGTACCAACTAAAGTATTACAGCTAGAAACGTGAAATTTGGTATGTAAATTCCTCTGGCCATATAGAAACGAAGTAAAATTGGATTTTTCGAAATTTGTACTTTCAAAGGGATAAAAATGGTACCAACTAAAGTATTACAGCTAGAAACGTGAAATTTGGTATGTAAATTCCTCTGACCATATAGTAACGAAGTAAAATTGGATTTTTCGAAATTTGTACTTTTAAGGACGAGCGGGATAAAAAGGGATAAAAATGGTACCAACTAAGGTATTACAGCTAGAAACGTGAAATTTGGTATGTAAATTCCTCTGACCATATATAAACGAAGTAAAATTGGATTTTTCGAAATTTGTACTTTTAAGGGACGAGCGGGACAAAAAGGGATAAAAATGGTACCAACTAAAGTATTACAGCTAGAAACGTGAAATTTGGTATGTAAATTCCTCTGACCATATAGAAACGAAGTAAAATTGGATTTTTCGAAATTTGTACTTTTAAAGGGACAAAAAGGGATAAAAATGGTACCAACTAAAGTATTACAGTTAGAAACTGGAAATTTGGTATGTAAATTCCTCTGATCATATAGAAATGAAGTAAAATTGGATTTTTCGAAATTTGTACTTTTAAGGGACGAGCGGGACAAAAAGGGATAAAAATGGTACCAAATAAAGTATTACAGCTAGAAACGTGAAATTTGGTATGTAAATTCCTCTGACCATATAGAAACGAAATAAAATTGGATTTTTCGAAATTTGTACTTTTAAGGGACGAGCGGGACAAAAAGGGATAAAAATGGTACCAACTAAAGTATTACAGCTAGAAACGTGAAATTTGGTATGTAAATTCCTCTGACCATATAGAAACGAAGTAAAATTGGATTTCTCCAAATTTGTAGTTTTAAGTGGCGAGCGGGACAAAAAGGGATAAAACTTTTACCAATTTTACTATTACAGCTAGAATCGTGAAATTTAGTGTGTAAATTCCACTGATCATATAGCAGCGCAGTAGTTTGATTTTTCGAAATTTGTACTTCTAAGGGGTGCGCGGGACGAAAAGGGATAAAAATGCTGTACAATCCTGTGTTACCAAATAAAGTACATATTTTTAGGGGAGCAAAAACACATGTTACCTATAGTGATTTTTCAAAATGTGTACTTTTTGGGAAAGAGGTGCAAAAAGTTTTAAACTGGCTGGCTGAATCTAGAAACATGAGATCGAGGATATACATAAATGGTTGTAATTTTTTGTTCAAAACTTAGTAGAAAACTATACATACGAAGTAGTTCAGCTAAAATAGTGCTTATCGTCAAGGACATTCCTTTGACCGTGTGTGAGTGCTAGCTAATAGGAGCTTACCAAATTACTATTTTAGATTTATCTATATCCACCAAAAGAAAATTAAATAAATACTATCCAAAAACAGAGACGGATAAAATTAACGAATAACTTGCTTTTTCGCGTGCGAAGCAGCGGGTACTGCTAGTTACACATATAACCATTCCATTGGAGGAACCCCTAACACACTTCATTACTCGATCCGACCATATCTTAACGAATGGAATCTTATCTGAAACTGTTCGCCCCACTGAACAGAAACGAAAGAAAGAAAAAAATTATATAATGTCGTATTTACATTTAACCTGATCACGTTGAATTTAAATGGAAATTATTGTAAATAAACATTGTATATCAATTAAATAAAGAAAACAACGGCAACGCACAACAACAACAACAATAACAGCAACAACTACGAAAGCAAACCGAGCCAGCAACTGATATTTGCCCTCATTTTTCTGTTCAATGATTGTTGTATTTGGAGAGTGCAGCGCACGCAGGCAAGCGTTGTTTTATTTCTGCTACAGCAGAAAGGTGACTTTTTCCGATTGTGGCAGTGGCCATGTATGGATGGATGGCTGGCTGGTTGGCTGAGTATGTGTGTGTGTCATTTGTTTAGATTGCGCTTTAAATGTCTTTTTCATTATTTATACAAATTTTTTTATCAATATTTACATAAAATTATTATGATACCTTTCCTGTTCGAAAGACGAATAAATATTAGGGTGTCATGGAAGAGCGTGAATTTGTTGCTGTGAACAAATTTGGTCTACGTAATACAATTGTATGCTTTATTTAATGAAAAATTGTTTCAAAGTTTTAAAATAATAATAATTGAATTAATTAATTAATTAGTCACCCCTATCGCGAAAAATATCAGGACATTTTCTTCCAATTTATTCAGCATTCTTACTTCGATTTCATAACTATTTCTATTCTATAGCTATAACCGGGTTGCAATTCCGCCTGCAACGGAATAGAAATTTTCAATTGAATATAATAACTACATTATGGGTTATAGCGATAGTATCAAGTCTGATCATAAAGGTTATGGCATTTTATTAAATCGAAGAAAATTTTTTCTTCTATTCCTTCGTCTATGTTCTATGAACAGAGGAATCAGCCAATCTTTTTAAAGGCTATTTTCCGTCTACTTTTTGTGATGTGTCTCCTCATATTGATAAATCTATGTTTTCTAATGTTACTGCATTTGTAGATAATTCCAACCTGCGCATTTTTGATGAAGATATTTATTCAGGAATTTCTAAACTGTCAATTTCATACAAAAACCAGTAAGGAAAGGCTAAAGTCGGGCGGGGCCGACTCTATGATACACTCCACTTTCAATACAATTCAATTCGGTGAAAAAGTGAAAACGGGAAGGTTTTCAAAATCGGTTAAACTTATGGGAGCAACATTTGAATTTGGGCTATATTTAAATCTGAACCGATCTTACCCACTTTCACCATAGTTTTGTTTAGTTAGATGATAAGATGTTGTGCGAAATTTAAAGAAAATCGAGTACAATATGTGGTTTCTACAGAGGAAAATGTCAAATCGGGAACGACATTTGTATGGGGGCTATATCTAAATCTGAACCGATTTTCACCATAGATGTTCTTAGTTTAAATATAAGATGTTTTGCCAAATCTGAAGACAATCTGATACAATATGTGGTTTCTAGAGCGGAAAAAGTCAAATCGGGAGCGAAATTTGTATGGGAGCTATATATAAATCTGAACCGATCTGTCAGATATTCACCATGGGAGTTTCTGGTGGGAATATAAGATGTTTTGCCAAATCTGAAGACAATCTGATACAATATGTGGTTTCTAGAGCGGAAAAAGTCAAATCGGGAGCGAAATTTGTATGGGAGCTATATATAAATCAGAACCGATCTGTCCGATATTCACCATGGGTGTTTCTAGTGGAAATATAAGATGTTTTACCAAATCTGAAGACAATCTGATACAATATGTGGTTTCTAGAGCGGAAAAAGTCAAATCGGGAGCGAAATTTGTATGGGAGCTATATATAAATCTGAACCGATCTGTCCGATATTCACCATGGGAGTTTCTAGTGGAAATATAAGATGTTTTACCAAATCTGAAGACAATCTGATGCAATATGTGGTTTATAGAGCGGAAAAAGTCAAATCGGGAGCGAAATTTGTATGGGAGCTATATATAAATCTGAACCGATCTGTCCGATATTCACCATGGGAGTTTCTAGTGGGAATATAAGATGTTTTACCAAATCTGAAGACAATCTGATACATTATGTGGTCTCTAGAGCGGAAAGAGTCAAATCGGGAGAGAAATTTGTATGGGAGCTATATATAAATCTGAACCGATCTGTCCGATATTCACCATGGGAGTTTCTAGTGGGAATATAAGATGTTTTACCAAATCTGAAGACAATCTGATACATCATGTGGTCTCTAGAGCGGAAAAAGTCAAATCGGGAGCGAAATTTGTATGGGAGCTATATATAAATCTGAACCGATCTGACCGATATTCACCATGGGTGTTTGTAGTGGAAATATAAGATGTTTTACCAAATCTGAAGACAATCTGATACATTATGTGGTCTCTAGAGCGGAAAGAGTCAAATCGGGAGAGAAATTTGTATGGGAGCTATATATAAATCTGAACCGATCTAATACATTTTTACCACAGGTGTATCTAGTTACAATATAAGATGTTTTGCCAATTTTAAAGAAAATCTGTTGTAATATGTGGTATCTAGAGTGAAAAGAGTCAAATCGGGAGTGAAATTCGTATGGGGGCTATATCTAAATCTTAACCGATTTTCTTCAAATTAAATTGCGTTCGTCCTTATCCCGAAAAACATCGTTGTGCAAAGTTTCATTTGGTTCTGTCTACAATTGCGACCTGTATCGTGATTACAAGAATATATGGACGGACGGACGGACATTGCTAAATCGACTCAGAAAGTGATTCTAAGACGATCGGTATAAATTACAATGGGTCTATCTCGTTTCCTTTTGGGTGTTACAAACAAATGCACAAAGACATAATACTCTCGTGGAGTGTATAATGATATTGATGGAGTTTCTTCCTTTGTCTTAAAAAAATTTTGTGAATCATTAATCTTGCCATTTAAGATAATATTCACGAAATATTTATCCTGTAGTGGAAAAATACTGTTGTTGTTCCGATATTTAAATCTGGTCAAAAAAAAATAATGTAATTAATTATAGACCCATTTCAAAGCTGTCAAATATTGCCAAACTTTTCGAACACATAATTTTTGATAAATTGTCTTTGAGATTTAAGAGCCATAGTAGTCCTTCTCAACATGGATTCTTTCATGGAAGGTCTACAACTAGCAATTTAGCAGTTTTTACAAAATACTGCATTTCGAATTTTGAGAGTGGTGTTCAAGTGGACACTATTTATTCTGATT
The DNA here is from genome assembly GCA_947397865.1 of Polietes domitor. NCBI lineage: Eukaryota > Metazoa > Arthropoda > Insecta > Diptera > Muscidae > Polietes > Polietes domitor. The sequence goes on along the minus strand of OX377619.1, from coordinate 23,788,383 downwards.
TCTCTAAAGCTTTTGACAGAGTTCCTCATAATGTATTATTGTATGAATTAATGATAATTGGCTTTCGTTCTGAAATTATTGATTGGTTCCGAACATGTTTAATAAATAGACACTGTTCGGTATTTTTAGATGGTTTCTATTCAGATAATTATATTCCAATTTCCGGTATCCCTCAAGTTAGTGTTCAATATTTTTGTTAATTGCTTTTTTTGAATTCTAGGCATCTCATGTATGCTGATGATCTAAAGATTTCCAGAGCTATTCGATCTTTTAGTGACATTAAATTATTGCAGGATAATATTGATAGATTTGGCCGTTGGTCTACGTATAATGGTCTAGCCATCAACCATTCGAAGTGTTTACAAATTACTTTCCACAGATGCCGTAATTCAATAATTTCACAATACAATATTTCAAGTCATAATTTGGATGTTGTGTTTGAAAAGCTTGATTTAGGTGTTTTGTTTGACTATAAGCTAACTTTCCTCAGTCATCTAAATTATATTATCCCTAAGGCTTATTCAGTTATGTATTTCACACGTAGAAGAATTCTCGGACTCATATGTGAAAAAGGTTTTATATTGCTATTTTGTTCGATCAAACATTGAATATGCTTCTTTTATTTGGAGCCCAAATGCTTCAGCACATATTAATCGTGTTGAGAAAGTTGAAAAGACGTTTATGAATTTTAGTGCACCGATCTTTGAGACATTACTACCCTTTTCATATCGATAGACATTTTTTTCTAATTATGTTTCTAATGAACCCTTGATTAAATCGATGAAACTTTATAACACTATTTGTGAGTTTGTAGATTTTTCTATTTCTAGTCTTATGTTTAAAAAATTGTTAAATAATATAATTTTGCTAATTTTTGGGTTCTGCTGAAGACTTCAGCACAACCTTTGGTCTTAAACCAAAATAAATGACAAGACATACAACATATCAGACCAACTATACATACAAACAACAACAATACACACGAGGTACAGTGAAGACGGGACATACCGTACAACAACAAACTTTGCATTGTTGCGAGCGATGCGAGCACATGCATAACATTGAATTGGCAAAGTGAGAGTTTTAGTGTGTCGACTTAGTTCGGTGGAATATTTTGTTTATCAGCGTTTCTCATTAGAAATATGTGACCGCTGGTACTAATATGAACCCTGATTTAAGTCAAAGACATACATTCGTTGCGAAAGTTCTGATGAGATGGGGTAGCGCCCATCGAAACTGCGCAGTCAACTTTTAGCTGCAACAATAAAGGTCTCACTTTGCCTTTTTTGCTAATTTTTGGGTTCTGCTGAAGACTTCAGCACAACCTTTGGTCTTAAACCAAAATTAATGACAAGACATACAACATAACAGACCAACTATACATACAAACAACAATAATATAATTAATTAAATATATTATTGTTATACTAATTTTAATATAAATAATGTAAAACATTGCTGGTCTGTAAGGATTTATATCCATAGACTTAATAAATGAAATGAATAAATTCCCATAAGGGTGAATTTATCATCATTAAATGCTCAAAATCAATTAATCTCTAAATAAGGTAACTTGATTTGATTAAATATATTTTTTTCTTCTTCTTTGGTCTTGTTAATGAGGTGCTTGTGGCTTCATATTTTTGCAAATTTACATATGGGCATCTCCCAAAAAAGGTCTACCAAAAAAATGAAATCAGACCACGTTAATAGCTTTTAACTTTATTATGCCCTCCACCTCCAGGATGGGGTATACTAACTTTGTCATTCCGTTTGTAACACCTTGAAATATCGACCTCTGACCCTATAAAGTAGACATATTCTTGATCGTCATAAAATTCTAAGACTATCTAGCCATGTCCGTCCGTCCGTCTGTTGAAAGCACGCTAGCATCTAAACGAAAGGAGCTAGAACGTTCAAATTTTCCATAAATGCGTCTTATAGTCGTAGATCGGTTGGGACAAGGACTAAAAATACCCATAATAAACCCTAATATTTTACCTATTTAAGCATGTATTTTGAATATATCTGTTTATATTTGCTTGATATTTGGTATGCGCATTCCCCTTATAGCAAAAACGTTCACCATAAAGTGATTCTTATTTGTAGGGGGTGAAATGGGACAAAAAAGGGATAAAAATAGTACATATTTAACGACAACAGCTAGAAACACGAAATTCGGTGTGTACATTCCTCTAACTGAGTAGATAATAATATAATATAAATAATTTATAATATAATATAAGTAATATAATATATGTAGTAATATAAAAGTATTTTTTCCAAATTCGTACTTTTAAGGGGTAAAATGGGAATAGAGGGATAAAAATGGTACCAACCAAACGGCTGTACCTAGAATAATGAAATTCGGTGTATACATTCCTCTGATTGCATAGACAAGTAAAATACACGGATTTTTCAAAATTCGTACTTTTTGGGGTTAAAGTGAAAAAAGGGGATAAAAATAGTACCAATAAAATGACCGCAGCTAGCGTAATGAAATTCGGAGTATGCATTCCTCTGACTGAGTAGACACGGAAAATAAACTAATTTTTCGAAATTCGTACTTTTTGGGGTCAAAAGAGAACAAGGGGATAAAAATAGTACCAATCAAATGACCGCAGCTAGAGTCATGAAATTCGGAGTATAGGTTCCTTTGACTACGTAGACATGAAAAATAAAAGGTTTTTCCAAATTCGTACTTTCAAGGGATACAATGGGTACAGAGGGATACAAATGGTACCAACCAAACGCCTACACCTGGAATAATGAAATTCGGAAATTCCTCTGACCGCGTAGACACAGAAAATAGACGACTTTTTCGAAATTCGTACTTTTTGGGGCTAAAATGAAAAAAGAGGATAAAAATAGTACCAATCAAATGACCGCAGCTAGAGTCATGAAATTCTGAGTATACATTCCTCTGACTGCTTAGACACGGAAAATAGACGAATTTTTCGAAATTCGCACTTTCAAGGGATACAATGGTACAGAGGGATAAAAATAGTACCAACTAAACGACTACAGCTAGAATGATGAAATTCGGAGTATGCATTCCTTTGACTACGTAGACATGAAAAATAAAAGGTGTTTTTCCACATTCATACTTTCAAGGGATACAATGGGTACGGAGGGATCAAATGGTACAAACCAAACGGCTACACTTGGAATAATGATATTCGGTGTATACATTCCTCTGATAGCGTAGACACTTAAAATAAACAGATTTTTGGGGTTAAAATGAAAAAACGGGATAAAAATAGTACCAATCAAATGATCGCAACTAGAGTCATGAAATTCGGAGTATACATTCCTCTGACTGTGTAGACACGGAAAATAAAAGGATTTTTCGAAATTCGCACTTTCAAGGGATACAATGGTACAGAGGGATAAAAATAGTACCAACTAAACGACTACAGCTAGAATGATGAAATTCTAAATTTTTCGAAATTAGTACTTTTTGGTGTTAAAATGAAAAAATGGGATAAAAATAGTACCAACCAAATGACCGCAGGTAGAGTCATGCAATTCGGAGTATACATTCCTCTGACTGTGTAGACACGGAAAATAAAAGGATTTTTCGAAATTCGCACTTTCAAGGGATACAATGGTACAGAGGGATAAAAATAGTACCAACTAAACGACTACAGCTAGAATGATGAAATTCTAATTGCGTAGAAATGTCAAGGGGGTAAAAATGGTACCAACAAATGGGCGCAGCTGGAATCATGGAATTCGGTGTATACATTCCTCTGACTGCATAGACACGCAAAATAAAAAGTTTTTTTTCCAAATTCGTATTTTTTCTTTTACGGCAAAAATTGGTTGAATCATGAAGTTAGGTTATTTTGCATTATGTACGTCTGATAATGGATTTTCAAAATTTGTACTTTTGGAATTAAAATAGAATGGAAATACAACCAACTGTAGCACCCACTATCTACCAATATTTATGGTATTTAAGCTTTTTGAAAATATAAATATAGGAATATTTATTTTTTGATTTGAAATAAATAGTGGTTTGAAATAACTAAAATATTACAATTATTTATAAAATTATTTTTTCAATATTTGTATTTGTTTGGCTATATTAAAACAATTATATTTTCCTGTAATATTACTGCACTTCTACGAAAACCGACAACCTCTGTGGAATGCAATCCAGGGTGGAGGGTATATAAAGTTCGCCCCGGCCGAACTTAACGCCGTTTTTACTTGTTTTTCGTTAGAATGCTGTCTATTAAACTAAAACAAAATATTTGTTTCTATTTTTGATGGGATTTATTATTTTATTTTTCTAAAAAATATTTTTTCTCTCAAATTTGGAATAGGGTTCCTAAACCACTGTTTCTATGTGAAACCATTTATAGCCTTCAACGAAAATTTTAGTAAAAAATTAAAAAAAAAATATATATTTGATTTTATGAATCTGTATACACAAAAAATAAATATTTATGTCTCGCTATTTAAGCAAAAAAAAATAAAAAATCGTGTTTTTTTTGTCTACAAAGGTTTTGTGGTGCCAGCAAAAAATAGTTTTATTTCAAAAAAAGTAATTTTTATTTTTAGAAGGACGTAAAAGCGCTTATGATCGGCAGAGTTACAAGCCGAAACATAATTATCGGCGGCGGCGGCGCTGTTCAAAATGGTTCGGCGGCGGCGGCTTTCGGCTGATTTGCCGGCTCGTTCTGTCATTCGACTACCCCTATTTATTTGACAATTTTGGGAAAACGGAAGGAACAATTTTCTTTTATTTTTTGCCAAGTAGTTCAATATTCGTTAATATTAGACAATGTTCCAATAATTTAATATTGTTATTAGGGTATCCAATTATTCGGACTTTTATGTTATTCGATTTATCGTTTATTTGAAAACAAAAAATTTCCAATTAATCGGATGATGAAGTCGAGAGTTATTCGATTAACCGATTAATTGAACAATTGTCCACTTAAATAAAATATAATAAATAAGAGTTATATAGACAAGACACGCCAGTTTACGGGTAGTTCCACTATATTTCGAACGTTTATTACGTATCTGATTTTATTTAAAAATTGTAATATCAAATTCGAAATTCATTAGAAGTTGACAGAAATCTTAATATCTTATCATAATAAAGAACCTTCCCTTAAATGAGCACAATATCAGAAGTTATCCATTGATATTTTTCGAATAAGGATCTTATGATTTATAACAGAACTGACTTTATTATCGCGATGTTAACCTCAATTTTTCTATGAATTTACTATTCTATGAAATTACTATTCTTTAAATTTTAAATAATTCCGAAGCTATTAGCCAGTTTTTGCTATTTTTAAATGATGTCGGATAAATCGTTATTTTAATGGCTATTCAAAATCAATTTATCATACAATGCATACGACGATTTCATTAGTTTTTAAGGCAAAACTTATAATATCGATTAATCGTTTATTTGGGACAATTATTCGTTATTCGAAAATCATGATTTTTTATTATTCGAACAAATATTTGACAACAATTATTCGATTAATCGCGGTTGGGCACTCTAATTGTTATCCCATACAATAATTTTTTGGGAGTGGGAATCCATTCCCAAAATTTATAATATGGATGAATTTAATAAATATTTTTTATATAAATGCGACTTTCAAATCAAAATACAATCATTAAATTTTCTATAGCCGTCATCATATAGTGGAATACCAAATTCAAAGAAAATATAAGTCGACATTTATATTTGTAATTATTATATATTTAATTTTGTAATTTTAAGTGGGTTGTCTGTTTTGCTAGTAAGATTTTGCTGAGTTAGAACTTCGTCAAATATCGGCGGCGTGGTTGAAGTCGATATGAGTCGATGAAATCAGCGGCGTGGTTGAAGTCGATTTGAGCCGATGAAATAGGCGGCGGCGCGGCTCGTACGGAAACATGCGGCGGCGGCGGCTTGTCGGCTTAAAATCGGTCGGCTTGTATCTCTGATGATCGGAACCTTCAACAAAACTTGGAATTTTAGTAAAGAATTTTAATCAAAAGAATAATCCATAAATTTTGGTTTGTATTTATTTTATGCTGAAGCACACCAAAAATAATTTTTTAGGTCTAGGACACATTTTCTTTCGTTTTTCGAATTTTGACCAACAACATTACTTTATAATTAATTGAATTAGTGTGTTTGGAAATACTATAAACTTCAGACACGCTGTGAAAAAAAATTATTCGTCCCACTCTAATAAAACCTCTTATAAAAATATCAATATTCCATTTATTTCCATTTAGACTAATATTTAGGCGCACTCATGTCCGTAATCGCATTGGTATCTGTTGTTTTAAAAATCGTCTAAAACATAGAGAGGTGAAATTTCTCTCACACACTAATAACAAAATGCCACAAACTATAAGAGCAGTGGCTAGACTAACTGCTATTATATTAATAGTTTTCTTTCTGTAACCTAATGTGAGAGAAATATCAACTCTTCGTAATGACGACACAGGCAGCGCAAGTGCTTCAATTTCCCTACCCCCCCCCCCCCTACCAAGTTTTTCAATGTCCGTTCTGTGGAGGAAACAACCCATTGACGTTTATTGACATATTGTAAAAGGGAGTTGTGTCGATAAAGCCCCTCAAATTCAAAATAGGAATGACACATTTCATGGGTGATTTTGTTCGTGTTGTTGTTGTTTTTAAATAAATTCATTTTTATATTTTAAATACGCCACTCATGTTGCGATTCTCAGAAGCCATAAAATCGCAATTACACGAGAGTGGGGACATTTGCAAATTCCCATATAAATGTTTTTTTTTTTTATTTGAAAGGGGAGTCATAAGTCGATATAGACTATAGATTTATAGATTATAGATAATGAAAAAATATTGGTGTTTTCTGGGAAATGAAAATGCAAGAATTTCCGGAAAATGATAGAGGTGATAAACATGGGCGACCCTTGGACTTGGGACGAATACAAAGACTCTTGTCTCAAAAGAAAATTGGTTTGAGGACCCATAAAAATTATATAGCAAAACTGAAAACTAATCTATTTTTATGAAAGAGTTGCATTATTGACTGACTGACTGACTTATCATTGATCAATGCCCAGACCGAACAGCTGCAGCCACGGTCATGACATTTTCAGGGTAGTTCCCAAATATGACGGAGACGCGGAGTGAGAAAGGGTTTTACGAAATTCGTACTTTTAGGGGGCGAGTGGGACAAAAAGGGATAAACATCGAACCTTCGTCTTGACTAAACGCCAGTAGCTAGAAACATGAAATTCGGTGTGTGCCTTGCACTAACCATGTAGACGAGCTACTAAAAGGGATTTTTTCGATATGTATACTTTTAATGGAAGAAAAAGACAAAAGAGGATAAAAATGGTACCAATTTAAGTAATGCAGCTGTATTCGTGAAAATCGATATTTACATTTCTCTGACAACGTATACTTGCAACATAAATTTTTCGAAATTAGTACTTTTAAGGGGCGAGTGGGACAAAAAGGGATAAAATGGTACCAACTAACGTATTACAGCTAGAATCGGGAAATTTGAAATGTAATAAATAAATAAAAAAATAAATTGTCTTTTTTTCGAATTTACACTTTTCAGGGGCGAGCGGGACAAAAATGGTACAAACTACAGTATTGTAACTAGAATCGTGAAATTCTGCGTGCACATTCCTCTCAGCATATAGGAGCGCAATATAAATGCATTTTTGTACTTTTAAGGTGTTAGCTGCTCACAAATGGATAAAAGTGGTACCAACTCAATTATTGCAGCTAGAATCGTGAACTTTAAAATGTTAACTCCTCTGACCATGTAGAATAGCATTAAAATTGGATTGTTCGAAATTTGTACTTATAAGGGGTGAGCGGGACAAAAACGGATAAAAATGGTACCAATTTAACTATTGCAGCTATACTCATGAAATTTGGTATGTAAATTCCTCTGACAACGTAGAAGCGTAATCTTAATGGATTTTAATACATTTTTACTTATAAGGTGGGGGAGGGGTATAAATATGGTACCAACTGAAATATTGCAGCTAGAATCGTGAAATATGATATGAAAATTCCTCTCACCACATAAAAGCGCAATATAAAAGCATTTTTAATGGGTCAGCTGCACAAAAAGGGATAAAAATGGTACCAACTAAAATATTGCAGCTAGAATCGTGAAATTTTGTATCCAAATTCCTCCGACCAAGTAGAATGCAATAAAATTGTATTTTTCGAAATTTGTACTTTTAAGCGGTGTTCGGGACAAAAAGGAATAAAAATAGTATCAATTTAACTATTGGTTGGTCGTTAAATTTGGTTTGTAAATTCCTCTGATAACGTAGAAGCGTAATCTAAATGTTTTTTTTTTTTTCGATATTTATACTTATAAAGTGTGAGGGGGATAAAAATGGTACCAACTGAAATTTTACAGCTAGAATCGTTAAATTTGGTAAGTAAACTCCTCTGACCACGTAGAAGTACAGTAAAATTGAATTTTTCGAAATTTGTAATTTTAAGGGGGTACTTTAAAGGGATAAAAATGGTGTACAACCCTTTAATTGTGAAAATGCGGAACATAAATAGATATTTCAAAATTTTTACTTATAAGGAGATTGCGGGACGAAACGGATTAACGTGGTACCACATGATTTCAAGGGAGAAGCGAAAACAAGTGCACCTATAGTGATTTTTCAAAACGTGTACTTTTTGGGAAAGAGGTGCAAAAATGTATAAAATGACTGATGTAGGTACTGTAAATATTGAGAAGATGAGAAAGGGTGAAGTATTTCTTGCTTTGGAAAGCATATGTCTGTTGTTTTCAAGAGGCTAAATATTGTACAGTAGACGCTCGCAAATTAGAATCGTTTTGTTTTTGAGGCAATTCTAAATTAAGAATTTTTCTAATTTCTGGACTTTTTTCGAATAAAAAATTGAGTAAATTTACTTCCAAAAACTAAAAAAACGCTTTTATTTATTTTTCAATTCAATTTTTTTCATAAATACAAGAAAGAATTTAACAATTCAGTCCAAAATATTAAATGTATTTTTTTTAATTAAAAATATCAATATAAAAAAATAATGGCAACAAAATATAACAATTCAGTCCAATTCAGTAAAAAATAAAAAAATTAAATAAGTATTTAAAAAAATAAATAATAAATTTAAAAGTTATTGTAGGGATAGACTGTACAATGGCGAAATTTACAACTAATCTTTGTTTGACATATAATCAGTTATATTTGTTTGTGTTTTTGGTTTCATCGAATCTGAAATATCATTACGGAGAGTCATGTGCTTAGTGGAAAAAAAATGCACTGCCATTGTCCAATTTTATTAAACTATTTACGCTTCTATGTTCAATGGCTGTATTACTAGAGACAACTGGTGAAAAACATTGTCTTCGCTGCTCGGAAAAATGTACTTCAAACACTGATTCTAATTTCAGGACGTTCGAATTACTGAAAGCACTAACTTGTGAGCGTCTACTGTTAGGGTGGGCCATTTAAAACTTTAAATTAGAAGCGGCTATAAAAAAGTACTGATTGTTTTTTTTTTTCAAATTTCTATTTCTATTGGTAAGGTTTAATAATAATTTAATTAAATAATTTTAAAATTATTTAAAATTAATAATTTAATAATGAAACACAATATCATTCATATCACGTGTGGGTACTCTGAACCCCATATGCGGCAATTTTGCTTATTGACATAGCCACCAAGATGAAATGAGTTTCATCAAGGCTGGACTGAACTCGAAAATTTTCCACCTAAATTTCTAACAGTTTGCGTTAAAGAATCACTACTTTGGGAGTAAGTTTTGAATATTTCCCAATTTTGTTCGAGCGTAAAAATGGGACGTTATACAATTGTCAAACATCAACCTGGAAATAAAAATGAATGTTAATCTACCTTTCAAAGTCAAAGCAATCGGTAATTCAAATTTAAAATGTTAAATGGACCACCCAAAATTTTTCATATCTTGTATATTCATCCATATATCTTTTACTATAAAATTTTGTTTTCATGGATTTGAATGTTAGCTATTTGAGAAATAATACAAAATAATGTTTCCATTTTTTTTTTCAAATTGTTTTGAAAATTTTGTGTGCCAGCAAAAAAATATTTTTTACAAAAAAATCAAAACCACTGTATTTATAAGAAATTTGAAATTTGTAGCCATCCTCAGTACCTTTATTATATTTCAAAAATAAGAGTACAAATACTAAACATACAAAAAATTGAATTTTAGTAAAAAAAATAAAAAATTATTTATAAAATTTTGTTTAATATCGTTTTGCAGGCAAACAGCCAAAGAGCCTTAGAACTTTAGAAAGCCTAGGAATAGTTGTTGTGTTCAAGTGTCATAATATTGTATTTTCATGCCCAGAAGATCAAGAGTTTTAAAAAATATTTCGCGTCTTCTATACTTAACCATAGACATGTAGATATGATTTTCAGCCTTAGAATGGTAGCTATTAAAAAATAAAACGATATAATTTTCTCCATTATTTTTTAATTTTTATAGGGATTTTAAAATATATTTTTTCGAAAAAAAAATCCAGTTTTTCTTAATTCTTTGGAAACTGTTCATAAACCACTGTCTCCAGGTGTGAATGAAATTCGCAACATTCGTAGCTTTAATTCGACATATTCTGACTAAGTTTTCCAAAATGAGATTAGAAATACTAAAGGTACTTTCGACGAAAAATTTAATTTTAGTAAAAATGTTTAAAAAAACAAAAATTTATTCATAAAATTTTTTAAGCAAACTAACAAAATGCATCATTTCAAGAATATGAGAAAGAGATAAATATTATTTTCTTTAGAAAATCTAGACATATTTGTTATGGTCAAGTGTCATAATATTGTATCTTTATGTTCAGAACATCAAGAGGTTAAAAAATATTTCACGTTTACAAATAATGTCATATCTTCTACATTTATCCATAAATCTTTTACATGTAGACATGATATTCAGCCTTAGAATGTTAGGTATTAAAGAAATAATACCAACTAATTTTTTCCATTTTTTTTATAATTTTTATAGGGAATTTTTGTCCCAGCAAAAAATATATTTTTTCGACAAATTAAATTTTCTTATTTCGTATTTCTTTGTTCATAAACCACTGTCTCCAGTTGAGAATGAAATTCGCAACATATGTAGCCATCATAAGTAGCTTTAATTTGACATATGAATGGGTATTTTCGGACTTAGTTTTCCAAAATGAGATTACAAATACTAAAGGTACCTTCGACGAAAAATTGAATTTTAGTAAAAAAATTTAAAAACAAAAAATTATTCATAAAATTTTGTAATATCATTTTCGAGGCAAACTAACAAAATGCATCATATCAAGAAGATGAGAAGGAGAGAAATATTATTTGCTATAGAAAGCCTAGACATATTTGTTGTGGTCAAGTGTCATAATATTCTATCTTTATGTTCAGAACATCAAGAGGTTAAAGAAATATTTCACGTTTACAAATAATGTCATATCTTCTACATTTAAACATAGATCTTTTACATGTAGACATGATGGAATGTTAGCTATTCGAAAAATAATACAAAATATTTTTTCAGTTTGGTTCTAATTTTTATGAGGTTTTTGTGCCCTCGAAAAAAAGTCGTTTTTTTTTAATTCTTTGGAGACTGTCCTTACATTACTGTAAGTGAAAGTTAGAATCGCAACATTTGTAGCCAATCTAAATACCTTTAATTCTACATATAAGCGGTTGTTTTCGGAATTATATTTCCAAAATGAGAGCATAAATACTAAAGGTGCTTTCGGCGAAAAATTGTATTTTAGTGAAAAAAAAAATAATAACAAAAATTTATTCATAATATTTTTTAGTATCGTTTTCGAGCCAAAATACATCAGAAAATGTTTCATATGGTCCTCTTATAAGTGAGTGAATAAAATGTGATTTTTTTGAACCCTTTCTTTCCCCACAATGGCCGAACTTTCTGTTTACCACTTCAAAAAAAAATCTCCAAAAATATTTCTTTTCGGCATTTAACACCTAATAATTATTTTATCTATGATCACGACACATTCTTTTGAACTGAACGAAACGAAAAAGCAACCTCCAAAAATATTCAATTCACCGCCAGCGGTAAAACTGAACTCTATGTTTCTCACTTCGAGCCCAATTTCTGGCCAGTCATCACAAATTAATGTCCATTGACCATTTAAGCTCTGCCACATAACACACAACGTACATACCTGCGCGGTCCATGCCGCCAATGAAAATTATTAGACAGCAAAAAAGTGTTCGGCCACCATTCATTGACTCGCTTCCAGTCATCATCTTTTTTCTGTTGTTGTTGTCGTGGTTTCTTGGTTCGAGGTAATAAACGGATAATTGGTAATCGTATTTAAATTGTTGTTTAGATACAAATGTAGAGAGTTTCAAGAATGGAATGGATCGGTAGAATGCCCAAACAAAAAGGAAACGGATAATTAATTAAAGTTATTACAAGCGACTTCCAGTTGAATTTCGTTGTTAACAATTTGTATATTTTGACAAGGAATGAGTTAACAGAAAACTACACACACACACACACACCACATCAAGAAATTTTCACATTTTGTGATTGTGACAAGATGATGTGAACGCTTACAATTTGTGGTAGTTTTTGAAGAAAAGATTCATTCAGACTTAAGCTTTGACTACCGTTTGAATTTTCTATTGGAATTTGAATCATATGACTGGTCAAATTGGTTCATTTCATCCGCTGAACGATCGATCTGTGGGAAATTATGTTTACAAAGGCCTGAATACAAATTGTTTTATTAATATAGGGTATGGATATAACTTTAGGGTCAAAACGAACTAAACTTGTCAATGAAGCCATCTTTTTTCACACCATGTATTTTAGCCGAAATGAATAGAAATTTTCTGAATCTTCAATATAGGCGGTAGCTTTACCTAGTAACCTTATCTGATTTCACCATATCATTTTCCAAGTTCGGAAATGGGAAAAAATCGCTTGTGGTCTGCCTGTATTATATTGATGATAGTTAAATTTTTGGCTAAAGCACGAGTTTTGTTGTTGTTCCAAACATATAAGCGGTGGAATACAAAATTCTCACCATAAACGTACACTGGACACTGGCCCAGCAAAATGAGGGCATCCGCAGAAGTGAAAAAGATGCTAATCTTGCGATTCGGAAGTTGTGAAAATTGACCTCTTCACCAATGAATTTAACATGAGGTTATCATGAGGAGAATGCCTTTTATTTTGAAAGACTGAAAAGTTAATTTTAATTTGTGGCACTTAGAATCCAATTTTTCCCTAATTTCCATTTCTACTTAAAAAAAAATCCGAAGATTGCCACCACGAAAAACAGAAGGTCACCAAATCTGCTGTGAGTGGTGAACAATATTTTTTTAGGCAGCATTGACAATATTAAACTTATCTAAATATTTGGTTAATATTTATAAAACTAATATATGCAAATAAATATTAAATTAGCATTAGATAAAATTACTCTATTCAATGTTATTGATATTATGAAGCACCAATAATTAAGAAAAAATAAATATTTGAACTACATTAGTAGTTCAAATTAACATTTGTAAGATATTCAAATCAGTTCACATCGAAGTTATCTAATTCTTGTAATCATAAGATAATTATAATTGTTTACTGAAGCTATGGTAAAAACTCTCTTACGTCTGTAAATTCCCAAAAAGAAGTCAGAAGTCCCCAACTCAAGGTTTTTTTACAAACTAGGGATTACACTACGCAACACATATTCCAATTTTCTCCGATGGTACTTTTAATATAATTTTTATAGATATTTTTTTATTCTTTTACTAAAATTTTAATTTTCGTTGAAGGCATATATATTTAAATTTTTGCTGGCACGAAAAACCCATGAAAAATAAAAATGTTTCAATATTCTAACAAACAAAACATTGTTTATATATAACAGATCTCTGTACAAATGTAGAAGTTATGGCACTCTTTGTAAACACAAAAGAATTTTTTTAAAAATATCATGATTTTTAAAATTCGGGGACCTTCCCGAAGGTTTGCCAGACATGGATCCTTTCTTTCTACAACGTAAGGAAGCAACCATAAAAGATTTGGCAGTTTTAATTGTAGGGAAGTGGTGAAAATATCACTACCTTTTTCGACCTTAAAAATCGGTTCAGATTTAGATATAGCCGACATACGAATTTTACTCCCGATTTGACTCTTTTCACGCAGGATTCCACATATTTTAATAGATTTGGTTCAAATTTGGTAGAACATCTTATTTTTCCAATATAAACACTCATGATAAAAATGGATCAGATCGGTTCAGATTTATATATAGCTCCCATTCAAATTTCGCTCGCGTAATTATTCGGTTCAGAATTATATATATCTTTATAAAGGGTGATTTTTTGAAAGCTATAGGAAAGTTTAAAAAAACACATAAAATTCAGAAAAATGTATTAAATCTTTATTTGAATCGATAGTACGGTCCATATAATTTAATGTTTGAAGATTATTTCATGCAAATGTTGATCTTTACTGCGCCTCAAATGGTCCATCCGCTTAGTCCAATTTTGGCATTTCCGCGTTTTTGAGTAACAGAAGAGGCCCAATTGCTGCGAACGGCGACGAATCGATAATTGGTGGTCATCATTAACACTGGCCGAAACAGCTGCGATATTTTCTTCAGTTCGCACTATACGTAAGCGTGGTTTAATGTCGAACAATTTCGCACCAATCCAATTTGGTGCGAAATTTAGTCACAATAGCCCGAATAGCCGCTTCAGTGGGTCGTTTAAAGTGACCATAAAATGGAAGCGCGCGATGAACTTTCTTAACAGAGCACGCATTTTGATAATAAAATTCAATTATTTGCAAGCGTTGTTTGTTTGTAAGACGTTTCAGGGTTCAAAACACGAAACGTGCGTCAGCTGTTTAAACCAGTGTTGCCAAAAAGATAATAGCGAAAAAATCACCCGTTATTTATATACGCTCCCAGCCTGAATTTTCCCCGAAGAAACCACGTATTTTCATAGAATTTCTTTATATTGAGCATAACACGTTATACTTCAACTGGAAGAACCTATTGTGTAAGTGGCTCACATCATTCCATATTTGGATGTAGCCCCGATACAAATATTCTTCTCGATTTGACAAATTGGCTCAGGTCATATTAGCCTATGATTAGGAAGCATACAAAATTCCTTTCCGTTATCAATTTTTTAAAAAATTTAATTGTGTTCGGATAGAGTGGAGTGTATCACATAGTCGGCCCGCCCGACTTTAGCCTTTCCTTACTTTTTTTCTTTATACAATCGAAGGAAATTACCATAAGAGTTTTGGCTGTTTTACTTATAGTTTAAGGATATTTGTTGCTGGGCCCAGGACTTTAAGCCTGTCTGGCACGCACTTTCCACCGCCCGACTGGTCTGGCTGGATGGTTAATAACTCGTAGGTGTAAGAGCTTTCTAAATAATCAAATACCAGCCATGATAAAATATTGTAAATAACACTATCCTTTTCGACCTTAAAAAACACTACCTTTTTTACCTTAAAAACAAGTAAAAACGGCGTTAAGTTCGGTCTGGCCGAACTTTATATACCTTCCACCATGGATTGCATTCCACAGAGGTTGTCGGTTTGCGTAGAAGTGCAGTAATATTATAGGAAAATATAATGTTTTTTTAATAGCCAAACCAAAACAAATACAAATATTGAAAAAATAATTATATAAATAAATATGATATTTTAATTATTTCAAACCATTGTCTACTTCAAATCAAAAAATAAATATTATTATATTTATATTTTCAAAAAGCTTAACTACCATAAATATTGGAAGATAGTGGGTGCTACAGTTGATTGTACTTCCATTCTATTTTAATTCCAAAAGTTCAAATTTTGAAAATCCATTATCAGACGTACATAGTGCAAAATAACCTAACTTCATGATTCAACCAATTTTTGCCGTAAAAGAAAAAGTACGAATGTGAAAAAAAAACTTTTTATTTTGCGTGTCTGTGCAGTCAGAATGTATACGCCGAATTCAATGATTCCAGCTGGGACCATTTGGTTGGTACCATTTTTACCCCCTTAAGAGTACGACTATCTAAAATCTCTTTATTTGACGTTTCTAGTCAATTAGAATTTGATCATTCTAGCTGTAGTGGTTTAGTTAGTACTATTTTTATACCTCTGTACTATTTGTATCCCTTGAATTCCATTTCTAATTATATTTGACCCCAAAAAGTACGAATTTCGAAAAATTCGTGTATTTTTTCCGTGTCTACGCAGTCAGAGGAATGTATACACCGAATTTCATTATTCTAGGTGTACCGTTTGGTTGGTACCATTTTTATCCCTCTGTACCCATTGTATCCATTGAAAGTACGAAATTGATAAAAAAAAACTTTTATTTTCCATGTCTACGTAGTCAAAGGAATGTATACTCCGAATTTCATGACTCTAGCTGCAGTCATTTGGTTGGTACTATTTTTACCCCTTTTTTTCCATTTTGACCCCAAAAATTACGAATTTCGAAAATTCCGTGTATTTTCTGTGTCTACGCAGTCAGAGGAATGTATACTCCAAATTGCATGACTCTAGCTGCGTTCATTTGATTGGTACTATTTTTATGCCCTTTTTCATTTTAACCCCAAAAAGTACGAATTTTGAAAAATTCGTGTATTTCACGTGTCTATGCAATCAGAGGAATGTATATACCTAATTGGTTGGTACAATTTTTATCCCTCTATTCCCATTTTAACCCTTAAAAGTACTAATTTAGAAAAAAATACTTTTATATTTTGTATCTAATATTTAATATTTTTATATATATTTAATATTATTATATATCTAATATTTAATATTTTTAGTCCTTGTGAGGGAAAAAATTTTCCCTTTGGGCCGATTTCGCCCCGTTTCAATCCCAACCGATCTACGACTACAAGACGCGTTTATGGAAAATTTTAACGTTCTAGCTCCTTTCGTTTAGATGCTAGCGTGCTTTCAACAGATGGACATGGCTAGATCGTCTTAAAATTTTATGACGATCAAGAATATATATACTTTATAGGGTCTCAGGTCGATATTTCAAGGTGTTACAAACGGATTGGCAAAGTTAGTATACCCCTATCCTGGTGGTGGAGGGTATAATGAAAGAATCATAAGGTTTCCTATGCCGAGTCATCTTAAGAATGTGGATATCAAAAGTACTGATTATTTTTTAAAATTTGTGTTTTTTTGGAAAGATTAAACTTTGTCATTTAATAATGGAACACAATATCATTCATATGACAACCAAGACTGGGTCGGTAGTAGCTCATTCGATCCACCCAATTTTTCAGAACATGGCTCAATGATGTCGCCAGTTCAAAATCCACACCAAACAGTGACTCGTTGTGTATGCATTGGCTTCTCAATAGTCACGTGTGGGTTCTCTGAACCCCATATGCGGCAATTTTGCTTATTGACATAGCCACCAAGATGAAAATGAGCTTCATCTGAAAACACAAAAATTTCTTACAGTTCGCGTTACTCACTACTTTGGAAGTAAGTTTTTAATATTTTCTAATTTTGTTCAAGCGTCCCATTTTGCAAATGTCAAACATAAACAATTAATGTTATTCTACCTTTCAAAGTCAAAGTTATCAGTAGTTCAAATTTAAAATTTTAAATGGCCATCCCTATATATAGGAAAATATTTCATGAAATCACTCACAAATATTACAAACTAAAATTCTATTATTGTACTACTAATCTTTCCCTATATGGAAGAAACGTACATCGTTTGCGGTGAACACACTAAGTGTTTCACATAAACGTTTCATAGGATTTGTGATAAACTTATGAAAATCGATTGCGGAGAGCACACCAACCGCTTATCTTAATCCTTACACAGGGTTTGGGATAAACTTAAATCATTTGCGAAGAACCCAAACGAATTTATTGTTTCTGTATTATGTCCGAAAAAATCTTCAAATTATTTGCAGGCACTTCGTACATAGTTTTTGCCTTTAATTACTGCATTCCTACTCCACCACACATTAGTCGAATAAATTGTTTCCACCTTAAATCCCTAACATTTAACAAAAGTCTTATTGGCCATAGCACGTCACAAATATTCACATTCGTAGTTTCGATTATTTCGCCATCAGAATTTTATCAAAATCATTTTTGTTTTATTGAAACAACACCTGTCACTTTACGATACAGTCATGTGTTTATTTTAATTGTGTGCACTCACATTCTCATTTATTTCGCATTTATTATTTTGCAAAAAAAGAAATTTGCTTATCGGACATGAGAACAACTTCACAGGTAGGCTGACTAAGCTGACGTCCAGCGAAAGAAAGGTTGCGATAATATTCAAAAAAATTGTTAAATAATACAACTTGCCAAATTTTGCGTCGTTTCTGGTTTAAATTTCTTATCGATTATATTGAGTCATTGAATTTTGCATGAATGCCGTGTGAATAATGATTACTTGGTGAATTAATGGAAATAAATCGGAGTGGCAAAATAAGAAGACCACGTACATAGAATTATTATAAAATTAGTAACTCCAAGAAATAGGAGTTGCACTATTTATAATCAATTAAAACTAGTCATGCCCTTGTGGCAGTGAAAGGCCTGAAGATCAAATGAAAAGGAGGAATATCAAATCTTTATATATAAAGAAAGTTCACGTACATCATCTCTTCCAGCTGTTTTTTATTATTAAAGGATGTGAGTCTGATTAATTGATAACCAAACGAATTTAATTTCCCTGTGTCCCTCACATACGAAATATTAATAAAAGCTAAATCGGAAAATGTTGATTCCCA
This sequence comes from Polietes domitor, assembly GCA_947397865.1. Taxonomy (NCBI): domain Eukaryota; kingdom Metazoa; phylum Arthropoda; class Insecta; order Diptera; family Muscidae; genus Polietes; species Polietes domitor. Next base: position 23,769,596 of record OX377619.1, on the reverse strand, counting down.
TGACTCACGTGTTTCGCAAACACCTTTCTCATATTCAAAGTCCACTATCAAAACTTTGATAAATCCTTTGGACGGCACTTCATGACCACTCCAGCCGGTCGCTCATATCAATCGTTAGCATAAATATTTATTGCCACACATATTTGACGATTTAGGTTTAAAGTGCCAAATATTGTTAGGCAGCCTAAAGTGTAGCTAATATAGTTAGTAGGAGTGTTTAGATTATCTCAACAAATCAAGGCCTTATCATAACACACGCCATATTTATAAACTAAAAATAATTATGACGCTGAATAAAAAACGTAGCAAAAATGCTATTATATGTCAAGTGATTAGGCCTGGTAATATGGTGAGCGAAATTAATTTGCATTTATTTCGTGAAGGTTCTCGGAAAATGATAAACAATTTAAATACATCAAATATATGAAGCGTTCGATCAATCAACTGTGATGAATGTAATCAGGAAATGTTAGTCAAGTACACAATCAAACGCAGGGTGGAAATGATGATAGTGATAGTGTGCAGCCAATTCACCATGTCATTTGTAAATAAATTTGCATTCTATAAAATATAGAAGCAAAATGGACTTGAGCCAGGAGAATATCCCACTTCGAATCAAATATTGATTACAGACCAAAATAAAACAAACGAAAAAAACTAAAACAAGTAAAAAAAGCGTTAAGTTCGGCCAGGCCGAACTTTATATACCCTCCACCATGTATTACAGTACACAGAGGCTGTTGATTTTCGTAGAAGTGCAGTAATATTACAGGAAAATATTTTTTTTTAATACAGCCAAAACAAAACAAATACAAATAGTTGAAAAATAATTTTATAAATAAATATAATATTTTTTATTTCAAACCATGCTTACAAGGCAAGGCCAATAGGTTTACATATCGCAATAACACTTTAAGTCAATTCAAAAAATGAATATTCTTATATTTATGTATTCAAAAAGCTTAAAGACCATAAATATTGGTAGATAGTAGGTGCTACAGTACGTTGTATTTCAATACTAAAGCTCAAATTTTGAAAATCCATTATCTTACGTACATAGTGCAAAATAACTTAACTCATGATTCAACCAATTTTTGCCTTAAAAGTAAAAAAGAATTTGGAAACATTTCAGTTGACAAAGACTGGTTGTGCGGACAAGTTACTGTCGTTTATACTTTATATTCATAAATTGACACCCCTGAAGATGATTGACGAAGTTAATCGAAATATTGGGAATTTTTAAATAACTAGTAAATCAAAAAATTTTTTTTTTTCAAATTCTGCTTGCATTCTATTGGGCCTAGAAATTCTTTTTTAGTTATCTTTTGTAGAAGGAAAAATTACTGCATAATTTCAGTTTTTTATCTGCCATAGAACGGCATATATTCGAAAATGGGTTTTAACTTCGTATGGGAGGTGCCACGCCCACATTTCTATTACCGCCCATTTTTGTCACAACTACGCACATTAATGCTAGATGCACTTACACAAAATTACAGTAGGTGTAATTTTGTTTTTAACTTCATATGGGAGGTGCCACGCCCACTTTTGCATTACCGCCCATTTTTGGCACAACTATGCACATTGATGCTAGATGCACTTACACAAAATTACAGCACTCTAGGTGTCATAGAACTGACTATATTCAATAATAGGTTTTAACTTCGTATGGGAGGTGCCACGCCCACTTTTCCAATACCGCCCATTTTTGGCACAACTATGCGAATTGATGCTAGATGCACTTACACAAAATTTCAGCACTCTAGGTGTCATAGAACTGACAATATTCAATAATAGGTTTTAACTTCGTATGGGAGGTGCCACGCCCACTTTTCCAATACCGCCCCTTTTTGGCACAACTATGCGAATTGATGCTAGATGCACTTACACAAAATTTCAGCACTCTAGGTGTCATAGAACTGACAATATTCAATAATAGGTTTTAACTTCGTATGGGAGGTGCCACGCCCCTTTGTCCAATTGGTCAAATTTTTCCATTTCCTTGTATTGTCATCGAAAATGATTAAGTGTGCAAAATTGGTTGAGAAAAAAGCTTTCAAAAATTGATTTCAAATTTTGTGGCACACAAACATATATAGAAAGTAACCTTATATAAAGCATGGAAAAAAACACCACATCGTTGTTTTTTAAATTACATGACCTTAAGCCGGACAAAAACACCTACACACAATTTATTAAAATACATCAATTTGGAAAAATCATCAGAGGAATGTATACACCGAATTCCATTCCTAGCTTCGGCCATATTTGGTACCATTTTTTCCCTTTTTGTCTTATTTTACCCCCTTCAGAGTACGACTTTCTGTAATCTCTTCATTTTATGTGTCTAAGCAATTAGAGGAATGTACACACCAAATTTCATCATTCTAGATGTAGTCGTTTAGTTGGTACTATTTTTATCCCTCTATTCCCATTTTACCCCTTAAAAGTACGAAATTGAAAAAAAAAAATCTTTTATTTTTCGTGTCTACGCAGTCAGAGGAATGTACATATACTATGAATTTCATGATTCTAGATGCGGCCATTTGGTTGCGGACCATTTTTATTCCATTTTTCCTAGTTTACCCCCTTAAGAGTCGATTATTTGGTACTATTTTGATCCCTGTGTACCCATTGTATCCCTTGAAAGTACGATTTTGGAAGAAACCTTTTATTTTTCGTGTCTACGCAGTCAGAGGAATGTATATTCCGAATTTCATGACTCTAGATGCGGCCATTTGGTTGGTACTATTTTTATCCTTTTTTCATTTTGACCCCAAAAAGTACGAATTTTGAAAAATCAGTTTATTTTCCGTGTCTACACAGTCAGAGGAATGTATACTCCGAATTTCATAACATAAAGTAAGTGTCTTCGCAATCAGGGGAATGTATACACCGGATTTCATTAATCTAGATGCAGCTGTTTGGTTGGTACCATTTTTATCCCTCTATTCCCATTTTACCCCTTAAAAGTATGAATTTGGAAAAAAATTATTTTATACTATGTATCTACACAATTGGAGGAAAGTACACACCGAATTTCGTGTTTCTAACTGTTGTCGTTTAATATGTACCATTTTTATCCCTTTTTGCCCCATTTCATCCCCTACGAATAAAAAGCACTTTATGGTGCATGTTTTTGTTATAAGAGGAATGCGCATACCAAATATCAAGCAATTATAAACAGACATATTCTAAAAACATGCTTAAATACGCTAAAATATTAGGGATTATTATGGGTATTTTTAGTCCTTGTGAGGAAAAAAATTTCCCTTTGGGCCGATTTCGCCCCATTTCAATCCCAACCGATCTACGACTATAACGCATTTATGGAAAATTTTAACGTTCTAGCTCCTTTCGTTTAGATGCTAGCATGCTTTCAACAGACGGACGGACGGACATGTCTATATCGTCTTAGAATTTTATGACGATCAAGAATATATATACTTTATAGGGTCGATATTTCAAGGTGTACAAACGGAATGACAAAGTTAGTATACCCCCATCCTGGAGGTGGAGGGTATAAAAATGTTTTTTTATCAATTTTTTGGCGATCACTGATTCTCGTGAATCTGTTTAACTCTTCGTTGACTACAGACCTGGCCAGACCTTTTTCGATTGAATTTGAATTTAATTGAATTTTATATAAATTTCTTATGGAGCTAGCGACTTGAAATAGCAGCTAGCTTCCTAAAAAAAGAGAGAGAAAAGGTTATCGATATATGAGGTAATAAGGATGATATACACCATATAAAAAATATAAAAATATAATAATTTTGTGAAGTATACATAGTTTACGTGCCTATGACTATCGAAACATGTTCCCAAGCGAGGTTTAACATAGAACCGTATATGATTGGATTCTACTGCAAAAATGATAGTACAAATATTAAAGGTTCATTCGATGAAAATTGGAGTTTTAGTAAAAGAAATAATTTATCCATAAAAATGTTTCATACTTCTGTCCGAAAAGTATAATAGAAATAATTCAAGAACTTCTGAAGTCAACAGAATACAACCCAAATCCTGGTCGATGACGATGGTAAGAATTTCAATATTTATATTGGCCACAAGATAAGTGAGTTTTTAAAGGCGGAAAAAAACTGAAATGTACAGAAATATTCAGTTCAATTGAGTTGAAAGACCATCACCAAGTACCACCACCCCACCACAAACAACTTGCAGCAACAATATCGTCGCGACGCGTCGCCTCGCATCGAATAAACACATTCATGTGATTATCATCACTATCAATTATTAACATAACACTTGTGAACCGTTTATTATTATTCTACAACAACAGCAGCAAAAACAGGCTTCAACCTATCCAACCAAACACCCCGTCCGACGTTCGACCAACTTATTTGTGTACACAGCGAGAAATTCAAATGATCAAATCAAAAAAAGTTCATCTCTTCAGAGGAAGCTCATTTTCATCTCGGTGGCTATGTCAATAAGCAAAATTGACGCATATGGGGTTCAGAGAACCCACACGTGACTATTGAAAAAATTTGAAAAAGTAATTAGTACTTTTTTATAGCCGATTCTAAATTAAAAATTTAAATGGCCCGTCGTATAGTTTATTTGCTCTTTAGTTTTTGTATTGCTTTTAATTTACGTTAGGGAAGAAAATCAAACAGTTTCTTAATTGATTTATTTTTGGGATATTCGTCATATTAATTAAAAATTTGATAGCTTAGTTATATTAATGATTAAAATTTGAAAATCACCTCTTCATTATCATTTATTTTTTACTGTGTATCGATGGTATGTTTACGATACTCGTGATATGATAATTTCTTTATGCGACGACATGTTCTTATACATGTCTGTCTGTCTGTCCGCCTCGTTGTTCCTTAAGACGGAATCATTATCGCCCCTGCCTTATATTACAATGACAATAATAATAATAATTCTATCAATAATATTATCAAATAAACAATAACCGGCGCAACAACACCTTTCGGCGTGCCTTCCATCAGTCGTTCGATCGTTCGTTCAGAATAAAAGGTGTTAAATGGCTTGGCCTGCCCGGACGGACGGACAAAGCTGGGGCCTTTCATATGTTTATTAGTTATGACAGGTACTGCTCGACACCTTACAAATTGAGAACATAAAACAACAACAACAACACCACCTCAAACGTCAAGTATATTTATCAGTGTGTTTACTTGGCGATTGTTTATTCCGTCATTTAAGTGTAGATATGTATGTTTACCCAACCACGGGCTATTTGAATATCTTTAAAGGCTTCCCTCCCCGAAGACACATGGATGGATCTTATACAAATAAATATGATCGCATTTGTGTGCGTTGTGGCATGTTGTGCGGTGTTGTATGCATACGATTGATTGATTATGAGGTGCAGTATCAAAATATTTGTGATTCCTTTGCATTCGTTTGGTTATTCGGTTAAGAGAGTATTCGGGGTTATCACAATTTGGTGTCATGATTTGTGATTATATTGTTGTTTGGTTTTGTTGTTGTTATTGCATGTAATGTGAAGAGGTGGGCCAATGGGCTAGAAGCCTAGGTAAATTTGGGCTAATTAGATAAATTTTCAAATCAATATGATTGAAGTGGAATGACAAATATTTTAAGTCAGTGGCATATAGCCATATAGGAAGGAGGAGAACCACAGTCATCATAGCCAGTGTGGGGACAAATCGTCAGTGGACCTTCTGTATAGAGTGCTTGTGTTGCCATGTTGTCATCGGCCGTATATCTATACTGACTGATCGACTTAACATTGATGAGCGCCCAGACCAAACGGCTGGGTCATGAAATTTTCAGGGTAGTTCCCAAATATGAGGTAGACGTCGACTAAGAAAGGGTTTTACGAAATTCGTACTTTTAGGGGGTGAAATGGGACAAAAAGGAATAAACATCGAATCTTCCTCCTGACTAAACGCAGTAGCTGGAAATAAGAAATTAGGTGTCTGCCTTGCACTTACCATGCAGACAATCTACAAAAAGGGATTTTTTTCGACATTTTTACTCTTAAGGGGTGCGAGGACTAAAAGGGATAAAAATGGTACCAATTTAAGTAATGCAGACATAATCGTGAAAATCGGTATTTACTCTGTATTCCTCTGACGTAGATTTGCAACATAAATGTGTACTTTTAAAGAGCGAGCGGGACAAAAGGGGATAAAAATGGTACCAACTAAAGTATTTTTTATTTATTTATTATGAATTACAATACAAAGTAATTTTATATTCTAATTTTGGGTCCAGGGATTGAGCCGGGGTGACTAAGACCATTGTAGCTAGTTATTGCAGCGACAGACCAGAGCCTCTGGTGGGAATCGAACCCACAACCCCCACGCTGACAGCCGAGCACTCTACCAATTCGACTACCGAGGCGCTCCCAACTAAAGTATTACAGCTAGAATCATGAAGTTTGGCAGTAAATTCTTCTCACCACATAGAAGCGCAATATAAATGTTTTGAACATTTAAAGGGACAAAAGGGATAAAAATGGTACCAACTAAAGTATTACAACTAGAATTGTGAAATTTGTATTGTAAATTCCTCTGACCACATACAAGCGCAATATAATGCGCTTTTGTACTTTTAAGGGGTTAGTGGCACAAAAAGCGATTAAAAAGGGTGTCCACTAAATTATTGCAGCTAGAATCGAGAAATTAGGCATGTAAATTCCTCAAATCACGTTGAAGTGCAGTAAAATTGTATTTTTCTAAAATTTGTACATTTAAAGGGTGCTCGGAACAAAAAGGGATAAAAATGGTACCTATTTAAATACTGCAGCTATAGACGTGAAATTTGATGTGTAAATTCCTCTGACAACGTAGAAGCACAATCTAAATGGATTTTTAAAAATGTGTGCTTATAAGGGGTGATTGGGACAAAAGGGGATAAAAATCGTACCATCTAAAGCATTACAGCTAGAATCGTGAAATATGGTATGTAAATTGCTCTCACACCATAGAAGCGCAATATAAATGCATTTTTGTACCTTTAAGGGGTTAGCGGGACAAAAGGGGATAAAAATGGTACCAACTACTTTATTGCAGCTAGAATCGTGAATTTTGGCGTTTAAATTTCTCTGACCACGTAGAAGAAGGAGAAAATTGGATTTTTCGAAATTATTATATTTAAAGGGTACACGGAGCAAAAAGGGATAAAAATGGTACCTATTTTAGTATTGCAGCTATAGACGTGAAATTTGGTGTGTAAATTCCTCTGACAACGTTGAAGTGCAAACTAAATGGATTTTTCGAAATGTGTGCTTATAAGGGGTGAGTGGGACAAAAAGGGATAAAAATGGTACCAACTAAAGTATTACAGCTATAATCGTGAAATTTAGTATGTAAATTCCTCTAACCACATAGAGGTGCAGTAAAATTGGATTTTTCGAAATTTGTACATTTAAAGGGTGCGCGGCACAAAAAGGGATATAAATGGTACATATTTAAGTATTACAGCTACAGACGTGAAATTTGGTGTGTAAATTCCTCTGACAACGTAGAAGTGCAAACTAAATGGATTTTTCGAAATGTGTACATATAAGAGGTGATTGGGACAAAAAGGGATAAAAATGGTACCAACTTAAATATTACAACTAGAATTGTGAAATTTGATATGTAAATTCCTCTGACAACGTAGAAGCGTAATCTAAATGGATTTTTCGAAATGAGTGAGCGGGACTAATATAGTACCAACTAAAGTATTACAGCTAGAATCGTGAAATTCTGTATGTAAATTCCTCCGACCACGCTGAAGTGAGGTAAAATTGGATTTTTCAAAATTTGGGTTTTAAGAGGTGCGAAGGACATTGAATTTATCAAAATGTACAGACCTTTTATTATTTAAACGCGATGCTTATAAGAAGGATACGGGCTTTGCGGTTATAATTCTTTGAAGGGAGTTCAGCTAAAATAGTGCAATTCGACAAGCACATTCCTTTGACTGTGTACGAGTTCTAAGAGGTTTCCAAAATACTTTTTTTAGATTTATCGATATCCTCCAAAAGGAAAATTTAATAAATACTATCCAGAAATTATAAAAATGATACTAATGGAGTTCAGCTAAAATAGTGCAAGCACATTTCGTTGACTGTGTATGAGTGCTATCTAATAGGAGGTTTCCAAATTACTGTATTAGATTTATTTATTTATCCTCCAAAAGAAAATTCAATAAATACTATCCAAAAACTGGTTAAACCTGATAACAAATAACTGGATTTTACGCGTTCGAAGTAGCGGGCACTGCTAGTGCATTATAAAGGGTGGTTTTTTAGCTATTATCTTTTTGGCAACACTGGTTTAAAGAGCTGACGCACGTTTCGTGTTTTATTTCACTGTCAATCATCTTCAGTTTGGTCTATAATTTAACCATGAATCGTCTTACAAACGAACAACGCTTGCAAATTATTGATTTTTATTATTAAAATGCGTGCTCTGTTAAGAAAGTTCATCCCGCGCTTCCATTTTATGGTCAGTTTAATCGACCCACTGAAGCGGCTATTCGGGCTAATGTGACTAAATTTCGCACCAAATTTACTTTGTTGGACATTAAACCACCAACACGCTTACGTAGAGTGCGAACTGAAGAAAATATCGCAGCTGTATCGGCCAGTGTTAATGATGGCCATCAGTAATCGATTCGTCGCCGTTCGCAGCAATTGGGCCTCTGTTACTCAAAAACGTGTAAATGACAAAATTGGACTAAGCGAATGGACCATTTGAGGCGCAGTCAAGGTCAACATTTGCATGAAATAATCTTCAAACATTAAATTATATGGACCGTACTATCGATTCAAATAAAGATTTCATGCATTTTTCCGAATTTTATGTTTTTTTTTTTGAAAAACTTTCCTATAGCTTTTAAAAAATCACCCTTTATATCCTCCAAAAGAAAATTCAATAAATACTATCCAAAAACAGATTATACCTGACAACAAATAACTGGATTTTACGAAGTAGCGGGTATTGCTAGTGCATTACATATATCTAACCACAAGATATTTTGAAGAAACCCTTCTCAAAACTCCATGAGATAATTTAAAATTTTTCAATAGTGCTGAATAAACTGTCTAGTCGTTTTTCCATTTTGTGATCTTTTCTCCCTTCGACAGGACTTTTAACTTCCAAAGGTAAAGTTTAATAATTTGTTTTCGTACTTCAGCAAGACATACAAATGCGATGTGGGTATCAAATGAAAGAGATGAATAACTGTTAAAAATAATTCAAATTTCATGCTTTTATCTGTGTTAGTTTAGCATTAATACCTATTTGAAAATTTCTCCCCTTAAAAAGTTAAAATGTATTTATTTAGTTTTAAAGGCGAAATTTGAAATGACTGTTAATGATTAACTTACACTAATTTTATACTTCTAATTTGAAGTATTTTAATTAGATTTTCTCCACTTTCATTTGTTACCCATATCGTCTTCGTATGACTTCAAAAAGTACAGTCGCATGGTGCCATATAGGGTGGACCACTTAAAATATTAAATTTAAAATACCAATTTCTTTGACTTTGAAAGGTAGGATAACATTCATTTTTATTTTTATTTTTCCACACTTGCAAAATGCAACGCTATACGCTGGAACAAAAATGGGGAAATATTAAAAACTTACTTCCAAAGTAGTGAGTCTTTAACGCAAACTGTAAGAAATTTACGTGGAAAATTTTCGAGAAGAGATCGGCCTTTAGTCCAACCTTCATGAAGCTCATTTTCATCTCGGTAGCTATGTCAATAAACAAATTTGCCGCATATGGGGTTCGGAGAACCCACACGTGACTATTGAGAAGCCAATGCATCCACAACGAGTCACTTTTTAGTATGGATCTTGGACTGAAATTTAACAAAATTGGGTTGATCGGAAGCCGAAGTCGCTATAGTCATATGAATGATATAGTGGTGTTCCGTTATTAAATGACAAAGTTCAACCTTCCAATAAATCCAGAAATTTGAAAAAAATAATCAGTACTTTTTTATAGGCGATTCTAATTTAAAATGTTACATGGCCCACCCTATAGTTTTGTTGTATAAGTTAGCGTGTAATTTTACTATTTAAGTGTAAAGAGCTTTATTTACAACTTTGGTGTCTTTGGAGACCTCCTTTGAAATTTTCCAACATTTTTTTTCGTAGAACATTTTAATACTTAAATGTCCTTTTTGGAATTAGTTTTTTGACTTTCTCGAAAAAAGAGGTAAAAAATGACCCATAAAGAGGGGAGCTAGAGCGATACGATCTTCCACAAAAATGAACCCCATAAAATTCCACAATATAGTTGTGGCAATAAGAATACTCTCAGAGATCAACTTACAACACTTTTCTCACTTAGTATAATGCTATCTTCGAGCAAAAAATTAAAACTTTGACCCACAGTACAAGGAAACTCAGGTCATCTGGTTTATTATACAAAAGTAATCCTGAAAGGGCATGCTGAGTAGCCCTTTCAGGATTATAGGGCCGCTATTCTGTTCCAGCCAAAAAGTCATAATTTATTGGACAGTGTTATTTGCCTTCGACCCAAATATAATATGATTGAGGTAACATATTGCTGGAACGATTTTCTTGTTTCAGTGTGTTTCCTTTTATTCCAACGCCACAATTACCTATCACGCTAAATACCATTCCCCCTTTCTCGTATGTAAAACTTTTCGCTGTCTTGGGCAATTTTATGTTGGAACCGTATCAACAATTCAATCATTCTTCATAAATAAAATAAATTCTCATGTAACATGTAAATCTTATCGGACACTTTTGTAAGCTATTCACACACAAAATAAAATAATTTATTTCTGATAATAATATTCAAGAAGTAAAATTTTCAAATTAGATTATCGTACCCAAGATAAGCAGCAAGTAACTATGCATGTTCCCTTCATGGCTGCAATTAAAAATGTTCGAGATAATTGGATTCAAATAAGACCAGGGAAATGAGAAAGAAGCATTTTCTAGTTTCCTGTGTGAAATATTAACAAAAAACATGAAACCTTAAAATTGTGGTCTTTAGGCAATTAGATAACGATAAAGTCAGTTTAAATGGAAACATTATTTCATAACTATTAAGCTACACCCTGAAAAATAATGGATGGGCACACATATATCGCTACTTTGAGGAAGGACTTGTGTGGAGTATTGTATGCCAACCATGTCTTACCATAAGTAGCGGTGAGCTTAAGACAATTTCTTGTTGAAAGTAATAACTATCATGAATATTTAGTTTGATTAAAACTAAACTGTTGTGTTCGTCTCATCAAGTAAAACTACATTACCAATGCCAACTGCTGACATGAAGTCTGACAGTATCTTTAGATTTAGATCTTTGAACTTTTTTCGCCACACCAATAAGAGTCTATCCGATCCAAAAATGTTAAACTTTGGTTCGTCCGAGAAAATTACATGCTTCCAAACTCTTTATATTAGTTTAAAAATTATATTATTTATTTAGTAAAAATAAGTTTAGTTGTGGTATACAAGAGAATACACAAAATAAAATTATATATATATATATATTACATTTGTTGGTACGTAATTTTTGACAAATTTGGGGAGTTTCTTAATTTTGGAAGGCGTACCATGCCTTTATGGTTTAACTAGGATAAAATCTCCAGTGAACTGATACTGATGCTCTGGTTAAATTTGAGCAATGCTTTATTACAATAAATAAATGTATCCCTCCTATATCACGGTAGATAGTTTCCTTGAAAATGTTGTGTTGTGTATGAAAACATGAAGCTAGTGAAAAATAGACGAATTAATTCAAAATTTGATATTGTGTTCCATTATTAAATGAAAAAGTCCAACCTTTCCAATAAAACCAAAAATTTAAAAAAAATATCAAAATATTTAAAGTTTTTATACCCTGCACCTCCAGGATGGGGGTATACTAACTTTGTCATTCCGTTTGTAACACCTTGAAATATCGACCTGAGACCCTATAAAGTATATATATCCTTGATCGTCATAAAATTCTAAGACGATCTAGCCATGTCCGTTCGTCTGTTGAAAGCACGCTGTCATCTAAACGAAAAGAGCTAGAACGTTCAAATTTTCCATAAATGTGTCTTATAGTCGTAGATCGGTTGGGATTGAAACGGGGCGAAATCGGTCCAAAGGGAAAATTTTTTCCCTCACAAGGACTAAAAATACCCATAATAATCCCTAATATTTTAGCGAATTTAAGCATGTTTTTTGAACATTTCTTTTTATATTTGCTTGATATTTGGTATGCGCATTCCCCTTATAGCAAAAACGTGCACCATAAAGTGATTCTTATTTGTAGGGGGTGAAATGGGGCAAAAAAGGAATAAAAATGGTACATATTAAACGACAACAGCTAGAAACACGAAATTCGGTGTGTACATTCCTCTAATTGAGTCGATACATAATATAATTTTGTTTTCCAAATTCGTACTTTTAAGGGGTAAAATGGGAATAGAGGGATAAAATTGGTACCAACCAAACGGCTGTACCTAGAATAATGAAATTCGGTGTGTACATTCTTCTAATTGAGTAGATACATAATATAAAATTATTTTTTCCAAATTCGTACTTTCAAGGGACACAATGGGTACGGAGGGATAAAAATGGTACCAACCAAACGGCTACATCTGGAATAATGCAATTCGGTGTATACATTTCTCTGAGTGCGTAGACACTTAAAATTAACAGATTTTTCGAAATTCGTACTTTTTGGGGTTAAAATGAAAATAGGGGATAAAAATAGTAACAATCAAATAACCGCAGCTAGAGTCATGAAATTCGGAGTATACATTCCTCTGACTGCGTAGACACGGAAAATAGACGATTTTTTCGAAATTCGTACTTTTTGGGGTTAAAATGGAAAAAGGGGTTACATATAGTACCAACCAAATGACCGCAGCCAGAGTCATGCAATTCGGAGTATACATTCCTCTGACTACGTAGACACCGAAAATAAACGGATTTTTCGAAATTCGTACTTTCAAGGGATGCAATGGTACAGGGGGATAAAAATAGTACCAAGTAAACGACTACAGCTAGAATGATGAAATTCTAATTGCGTAGAATGAGGAAATTCTGATTGCGTTGGGTAAAAATGGTACCAACCAAATGGTCGTAGCTGGAATCATGGAATTCGGTGTATACATTCCTCTGACTGCATAGACACGCAAAATAAAAAGTTTTCCAAATTCGTACTTTTTCTTTTACGGCAAAAAGTGGTTGAACCATGAAGTTAGGTTATTTTGCTCTATGCACGTCTGATAATGGATTTTCAAAATTTGTACTTTTGGAATTAAAATAGAATGGAAATACAAACAACTGTAGCACCCACTATCTACCAATATTTATGGTATTTAAGCGATTTGAAAATATAAATATAAGAATATTTATTTTTTGATTTAAAATAAATAATTGTTTGAAATAATTAAAATATTATATTTATTTATAAAATTATTTTTTCAATATTTGTAGTTGTAGTTGGTTTGGATATATTAAAAAATTTATATTTTCCTGTAATATTACTGCACTTCTATGAAAATCAGCAACCTCTGTAGTATGCAATCCATGGTGGAGGGTATATAAAGTTCGGCCTGGCCGAACTTAACGCCATTTTTACTTGTTATTAGATAGGAAGCTCGGAATTATTTTTGTTAGTTGAAATGGAAAGCAAAATTGCATCATTTATAAACCAGATCAAATGCGGCTACCCGTTGACCTTTACCAATTCTAACAATTATTGGGTTTCCCAATTGGAATAACTTTGGCCTTTTTAAACACTTGCAGAAAGTTAAAGTCTAAGACAGTCATTTACAATTACGTTTAAATGTTTAATTTCTCTTTTTGACAGAGCCTTTAAACATATATTATTAATGAAGATGGGATACAGCACATAGTCTCTTCTACTGAAATGTCAACGGGCTCCCATGGCCTCATGTAGACGTCCTGGTCAGTTATCTTAAATGAAACCGAAACGAATGAAAACCTATTAATCGACCTGATGGCGTCCTATTGCTTCAAATAACGGATAATATTTGGTTCGTTGAGCCCTTTAGGAACAATTTATAAGTTCCGTATTATAAGTGTTATTTGCGACAGCTAAATTTGAAGTGTTCGGCTGGATTGGACTTGGAATGGCGTAACATTTCAAGATTTTCAGTTACCACTCTTATAGTGTCTCCTAAAGTGTCGTTTTTTATTCAAAGCGGTACCTTAAGGTACTACTTGGTGCTCCCGTGAGAGCGGCCATGTAGAGCAAATAGTGTCGAAATCACTGCTATTAACTCATAACGAGTAGCTAGAGAAAATGTTCTCTAGCAAGGACCTCACACTTTATTTAATTAGTAGAAAAGCAGGTGTCGTTGTGTTTTAAAATGGGAAAGTTACTGGCATCTTGCTTAAAATTGATAAATTCCAAAAGCGGGAAGACCCCATTTTTCCATCGTAGATAACATGTAATTTCTCCAGTATTTTGACATTTAAATATTTCATCCCATGAAAATCTCCACTGAGTCTGTCTGTGTCTCTTCCAATTAATCGCCTTAATATGTTTCTCAATTTTTTCACAGTGCATGGTCCTCTTCTTGGAACACTATGAACCACGGCTCCTTGTATGGAATTAATAAATATATCAAATAACGAGTCAATGTCCTCCGAATACCTGACAGTGTCAGTTTCCGGTAAAGTCAATCGCTCACTAACATGTCTTGAGAAGGAGTTCCGCTTCGCATTGTTGAAGTCGTATTTCAAATGTTTTGATATTGTGTAGTTTTCACTTGTGGTAATTTTGAACGGGTAAGTGGTCAGAACTCTAGTTATTGATAGCAAAGGAGATGATGTTGAAGTGTATACGGGGATATTTGTAAGAAAGAAATATGTCCCATCGGATGGTATATATGTGTGCTGGCTGGGATACTAGGATATCTAAAGGGTGATTTTTTAAAAGCTATAGGAAAGCTTTAAAAAAAAAACACACATAAAATTCAGAAAAATGCATTAAATCTTTATTTGAATCGATAGTACGGTCCATATAATTTAAAGTTTGAAGATTATTTCATGCAAATGTTGATCTTTACTGCGCCTCAAATGGTCCATCCGCTTAGTCCAATTTTGGCATTTCCACCTTTTTGAGTAACAGAGGCCCAATTACTGTGAACGGCGACGAATCGATAATTGATGGTCATCATTAATACTGGCCGATATGAACTTTCTTAACAGAGCACGCATTTTGATAATAAAATTGAATAATTTGCAAGCGTTGTTCGTTTGTAAGACGATTCATGGTTAAATATAGACCAAACTGGAGATGTTTGACAGTGAAACAAAACACGAAACGTGCGTCAGCTGTTTAAACCAGTGTTGCCAAAAAGAAAATAGCTAAAAAAATCACCCTTTATATATACCATTGGTGTTGGAATCTCCTGCCATTTCAAGATTTTCATTAACTCTTTTATAGTGTCTTTTTTGCAAAAAAACGGTTCTTTAAGGCACTACTTGAAGCTCCCGTGAGAGCAAATATTATCAGAATTACTACTATTTATTAACTCATATAGAGTAGTTAGAGACAAAAGAATTCTAGCAAGAATCCCACACTTTTCAGAATTAGTAGAAAAACAACAGTCTTAGAGATTTAAATATAAATGGAATACTAAGCCTCTTATCTAAATTTGTTTAATGAATTCCGAAAGGAAATTCCAATTTCCAATTTTCGATTTCCTGCTATATTTTGACATTTAAATATTTCATCACATGAAAATCGCCAATCTACGTCTACTGTATCTCTGCCAATTTAGTCGTATTCTGCTTCTCAATAGAATCGGATCCGCAATTTTGATATCGTTTTAAAGTTAGGGTAGTATACCTCGAATTGTGTCGTAATCCTTGCAAATATTTCCTTTTAGCGAAAGGATTTAGAACAAATAACAATTTCACTGTGCGAGATAGAATCGATCTACTGAGAACAATTCCTCTTATTAAATTACCTTTGATTTTTTTCGGATTCCAATAAATAGTTTTGATTTTTTTATTCAAGTTTTTTTCGTTTTCCCAAAGTAGTTACGTTTTTGTTTTTGCCTTTTTAGCACATCTTTGTATGTTATTCTTTGTTTTTACAAATAAAGGTATATTTTTTACATTTCACATTTCTTTGTTTTTTCCCGAGACGATTTTCCTCGTTGAAAATTATTCATTCAACGTATTCGAGTTGCTTTCGAAGACAACCGTAATTCATTGTGTTTATTAATATTGGTCGTAAAATTGAAAAACGCGCGACGGCTTTTGGCATTCCACCACAACAAACCACAGAGACGACAGCGGCGATGGTTTAACGTGTTTTTGCGAAACGAAACAAAAGAAACGCGAACATAAACATAAAAACGTCACGCACGCGCACTTGAGTTACACCAACTACTGGTTGCATACACCATTTACAAAAAGATGAGCACAGCCAGCCAGCAGCGTCGCGCCACCACAATATGCCGCAGCGAATGCGATTTAAAAAAAATCAGCCACAACAAAAATTGCTATAGTACTGCTGTTGTTGTTGTTGTTGCTGCTGTTTATTCCGACTTGGGCAAATCCAAAACAGTGAAGCAGCGAAAATGCACAAAACCACTGCAAAAATCACCACAAATCTGGGCTCTCTCTCTCTGTGGAAGAATCGCAACATCGTGGAGAGAGCGAGATAATAAGAGAGCTTTGTCTGTGGTTGTTTTGGTGTTTTGCACTAACTGCGTTTTAAAGTATCTCGCCGAGAGCGGCGTTTGTGCATTCGCATTCACATGAAAGATCATCGTCGTCGTCGTCATCCACGTTATTGTCACTTTTGCCGTGTATGGATGGCGGTGTATTTTTATTTCGCTTTTCATTTTCAATACAACGCAATTGCGGCGGCACAAAAGTGTAAGAATTAATTTATGAGCGTTATAAACAGAAGTAGACAAAGGCAGAAGAAAAAAACAGTACTTAAGAAAAGAAGAAGAAAAAACCCCGACGACGACGCGTCATGAAATAGATAACCTTTAATTAGCTCAGGGTACTTAGTTTTAATGATCGTTCATAAAATGATATTTAGAATATCGCAGATATTCCACTTCAAAGATCAATATTTACATTCAAGAATTTTCAATTCAGTTCAATCTCTATGCAACTCACGTGTACGATCCATAAAGATTAGCCATCATTCACCTCCCCCATATGCGCCAAATTACGCCAGGAGAACAAGTGTTAATCCCTCTCGAAATCATGCTCTCTGTTTTAGTTCTCCTCCAATTCTCTTAAACCGCGAACTTACGTTCCACAATGGAGCACTTGGAGCATAGTCACTTTCTTAGTATGTGTTATTATCTTGTTCTCTTTTGTTCTGACTAAGAGAATTTTAAATTAATTCATGGCAAGGGTTATGAAATATGAGCTATATTTTTTAGGGTATGTCCCCAATAGATACAGTACATATAAAGGGTGATTTTTATGCTATTATCTTTTGGGCAACACTGGTTTAAACAGCTGATGCACGTTTCGTGTTTTGTTTCACTGTCAAACATCTTCAGTTTGGTCTATAATTTAACCATGAATCGTCTTACAAACGAACAACACTTGCAAATTATTGAATTTTATTATCAAAATGCGTGCTCTGTTAAGAAAGTTCAGTTACCGAAAAATTGTGTTCAGCGACGAAGCTCATTTTTGGCTCAATGGGTACGTAAATAGGCAGAATTGTCGATTTTATTATCAAAATGCGTGCTCTGTTAAGAAAGTTCAGTTACCGAAAATTGTGTTCAGCGACGAAGCTCATTTTTGGCTCAATGGGTACGTAAATAGGCAGAATTGTCGATTTTGGAGTGAATATCAGCCAGAAGCATTGTAAGAGCTACCAATGCATCCAGAAAAAGTCACAGTTTGGTGCGGTTTATGGGCTGGTGGCATCATTGGACCGTACTTCTTCAAAGATGATGCGAATCGTAACGTAACTGTGAATGGTGAGAGCTACCGTGAGATGATATCCAACTTTTTTTGCCTAAAATGCAAGAGCTTGACTTGCATGACATGTGGTTTCAACAAGACGGTGCCACATGCCACAGAGCACGCGCAACAATGGACTTATTGAGAGGCGAGTTCGGTGAACATTTTATTTCTCGTTCGGGACCGGTCTATCGGCCGCCTAGATCGTGCGATTTAACGCCTTTAGACTATTTTTTGTGGGGCTATGTTAAAGCTCATATCTATACAGACAAGCCCGATTCAATTGACGCATTGGAAGACAACATTGAAGCATTTATTCGTGAGATACCGGCCGAAATGTTGGAAAGAGTATGCCAAAATTGGACTAAGCGGATGGACCATTTGAGACGCAGTCAAGGTCAACATTTGCATGAAATAATCTTCAAACATTAAATTATATGGACCGTACTATCGATTCAACTAAAAATTTCATGCATTTTTCTGAATTTTATGTGTGTTTTTTTTTTGAAACACTTTCTTATTGCTTTTAAAAATCACCCTTTATTTGGTGGAAGGAAGATAAGGCCCTGGAATGGAGGAAAGAAAAAGCACTGTTTGGAATTTCTGAATATCGTAATTGTTGTTAAAGATATCTGCTGGCATTCCGGATGAGTAGTGAGGCCGGCTGTCTAATTGAAAACAAATGGGTGACAGTTGCTGGAAAGTCGCGTATCTCTACCGTACGTTCTCACGGCCGGTATAAGATCACAAATATCCGCAGAACAAACACCATGAATGTATCGATAGAACAACAACACATAACCCACATTATGACCGCGATCAAGAGAGAAAATAAAATTCGATATCCTCCTAGTCATCTATCAACAGCATCGCCCTTCTCTGGACACGGTCAGGTAGGTCCAGGGAAGATCTTGGAGCACCGGACCATATGTGGGACCATTATGACCGCGATCAAGAGAGAAAATAAAATTCGATATCCTCCTAGTCATCTATCAACAACATCGCCGTTCTCTGGACACGGTCAGGTAGCTCCAGGGAAGATCGTGGAGCACCGGACCATATGTGGGAGATGTATTCAATTTTAGGTCTGATGTTGTTAGTGTAGATATTGAGAAGACCAGAGGGGATGAAGTATTTCTTACACAGCTTTAAAAAGCCTAGGCCCTTGAATTCTTCTTTTGACACTTCAAATACTTCAAAGTAAATGGTTTGTCTAACTAACATCCCATTTTCGTGAAGATTTGGTCTATGATCGAAGGAGTATGAATTCAAAGTCCGATCCAAAAGGCCGTCAATGAAAACAACCTTTGCTCGTCGGTCGACAACCCATCTACAATATAACGTATAGTACGATCTCTGAGGAAGATCGACATAAATTGAGAGTAATCACTACCAACACCAAAGGCAATGAGCTTTGGCATGAGTGTGCCGTGCAAGACTCTATCAAATGTCATGGAGATATCTAAAGCAACAATCTTCTCACCAAACTGGTGAGAATGGTAGTCATTCATATGACTACCACAACAGGATCGGTAGTACCTCATCCTATCAACCCAATTTTTCAGTACGTGGCCCAATGATGCCACCAGCACAAAATTCACACCATAAAGTGACACACACAATTTTGCTTATTGACATAGCCACCGAGATAAAAATGAGCTTCATATGAAAACATGGAAATTTTCCACGTAAATGTCTTACAGTTTGCGTTAAAGACTTACTACTTTCGAAGTAAGTTTTTAATATTTCCCAATTTTGTCCGAGTGTATGGCGTCCCATCTTACAAATGTCAAACATAAACCTGAAAATAAAAATGAATATTATTTCACCTTTCAAAGTCAAAGTAATCGGTAGTTCAATTTAAAATGTGGGCCATCCTATATATCTATAGGATATGGTTCAATTTAAAATGTGGGCCACAATATATATCTATAGAATATGGTTCAATTTAAAATGTGGGCCACCCTATATATCTATAGAATATGGTTACATCGAGGAAGCAATTCGTAGTGAGAGACACGAATTTTTCTTCAGCTTTCCATGACCCATGATTGTGCTTTGGGTGGTTGTCAACAAACAAGGCTCTCAACTTGCCAACATCGCTTTCATAAACAATGCTATTGATATTTTTACGATGTCCAAACTTCGATCTCTCAAAACAACATCATAACTTTTTCGATAATTTCTGAGTTTCCCGCTTCTTTTTGTGGACCTAACCGATGTGTTTCAATTGTCTTTGGACGCCTTGTCTCTAAACAAGGGTGGAGAATATATTCACACAACAAATCCTGTTTGGTACTTTGGTTCTCATAATTACCATCCTAGGATGGCACACCGTGGTTCAGGACAATCATGGCTGATAATCACGTTAAACTCATTCAACTTCAGTCATTGGGGCAGAGACACGGATTGGTGGATGACTGATTTCTCATAGGCGGTCCCGTGGAAAGTCTTTCGAGAAAGCTACCAGTCAGTCAACTGAAAAATGCCCAAAAAGGCTGATAACTGCATAACCGAACTTATTGCGGACAAAATAGATTGTTTAATGGACTGTGTAAAATGACGGAAATCACAGATCATCCAAGATCATATCCTCTATTTCAATCCACAAAAAATGTGTTTTTTGATGGGCTGTATGACTTGGTGTGCCCTTAAAATCAAACCTTTGATCCTTCAAATTTCTATTTTTTATATGTCTCTGTAGTGGGCTCAGCGTTGATCGAAAAGGCAACACCCACGATGAAAATGGGCTTCGCCAGAAATAGTCCAAATATACTCAGTAAATGGAATACTTTCCCAAATTCTCATTGGGTGATTCATCGTGAGGATCGATTTTCAATAGACTTTTTTGACAGATCACGTATGACTCATATTAAACTGCTTTATCGTTTTTTTGTTTTTCAAGTAATCCAGGAAAGACTCACACCAC
This sequence comes from Polietes domitor, assembly GCA_947397865.1. Taxonomy (NCBI): domain Eukaryota; kingdom Metazoa; phylum Arthropoda; class Insecta; order Diptera; family Muscidae; genus Polietes; species Polietes domitor. Next base: position 23,748,746 of record OX377619.1, on the reverse strand, counting down.
AATAGCGTCTCCAAATTGTTAAGCTTTATTATGAAAAAACAGCGAAGAAAATATAGCAGTTGTAACTAAGAGTGTACGCAAAAGCTGTGGCGAATCAATTCGCTATCGTTCTCAACAACTTGGTTTGTCGTATTTGACAACCTGGCGTATTTTACGTAAGGATCTCTGTCTTAAAGCGTACAAAATTCCACTTAAATTTGCCTGTTATTTTCAATGAATGGGCTCTCCAGTCGCCATGCTCGAACGAGTAAAAAAAAGATAGAAGCCATTATTTCACTACTTCCAAACTCCCACAGTCACTAAAAAGGACATCTAAGAACAATACTTTGAAGTTTCAAAAATCAAAACAAAAGAAATAAAATTTTAAAAACTTTAAAAAATTTAGTCCGACTATACCATCAATATTCACATATGTACATATAGACGACTTAAACTTGATCCAACAACCAACTTACAAAACAAAAACAATACATTAGTGGACAGTTTATCCAACATGAATCTTATAAGCATCAATGAGAAGAACAAATTACAAACAGAGCAGTGATGGCACCAAGACTTTATGGACTTCCGAAGATACACAAAGAAGACATCCCATTACGACCAATTTGTTCCTCAATTAATTCACCATCTTACGGACTCTGTAAATACATCGTTGACATTTTAAAGAACCTGACAAAGAATTCTCCTTATAACGTAAAAGACGCAATAGACTTCAAATCAAAAATCAACAACGCCTATATTGATGACGACGATATTCTTATATACTTTGACGTGGTGTCCTTATTCCCCAGCATTCCAGTTAACCTAGCTATAAAGACAATTGAATGAAAATGGGAGCAAATAGAGAATTTTACAAAAATACCAAAGGACTTATTTCTAAAAATGTTAACTTTCTGCATCAAGGACACCAGATATTTCAAATATAATGACTACATCTATGAACAAAGAAAAGGAATTCCAATGGGCTCTCCAGCTTCCGCTGTGATTGCTGATATAATCATGGAAGAACTATTAGACGCTTCAATAGAAAAATTAACAATAAAACCTAGAATTATCACAAAATATGTAGACGACTTGCTTGGGATTATAAAAAGAAAAGAAGTTGACAATACCCTAAAAACATTAAGCGCATTTGATCGACAAGTACAATTTACCATGGAAAAAGAACAGGACAATAAACTCCCCTATCTGGACTCGATTGTTCATAGACAAGGCAACCTGCTGAAATTGGATTGGTATCAGAAGCCAACGTCATCTGGAAGACTGATCAACTTCTATTCCAATCACCATAGACGGATAATTATCAATACAGCGACGAACTTTATAAATAGGGTATTTAATATAAGTGACCAGTCATTTCACACAGACAACGAGATCAAAATTAAGAAAATTCTAAGATCTAATGACTTCCCAAAACAAACAATCAACGACCTTATAAAATACACTAAAAGGAAACCAATTGAACATAACAATGAAAAAGATGGGAAGATATATAAATCACTGACATATATACAAGGATTCTCAGAAAGGTTCGAAAATGCTGACGTTTATAACAAGGACAAATTTCAATTAGCACTTAAGACAAATAGTTCAGTAAATAAGTTATTCAATAGAACTAAGTCTAAGATAAATCTAATGTTGTTTATAAGATATCATGTAATGGAGACAAGTCCAACATATGCTAAAAGGAATATGTTGGCACTACCAAGACCAAACTTAAAACTAGACTTTCCTCACATAAATCAGACAAAAAAGGTACTGACAGGCCAATAGAGCAAAAAACTGCTCTTGCGGCCCATTGTACTCTGACAGGGCACACGCCGAATTTTAAAGACGTAAAAATACTTGCAGAAGAGAGAAACTATAAACGAAGATTTACTCTCGAAGTATTACACATTATTGACATTCCCACGGATAAGAGAATAAATTACAAAACGGACACAGAAAACTGTGCGAAAGCTTATCGTCATATTGTACAAAAATACAGACGAAAACAAAACATGACTTTTAGTTTACAATAACTTGTGCAGACGAACAGGACGACGCTAATTATTTTTTAATGTAATTATTTGTAAAATTGTTTCGTGATTTTTATAGTTTACATTTGTTATAATTTAAATATGTTTTTGTTTAGTGTTTTTACCCCTGATGATGGTTGACGAAGGCAACCGAAATATTGGGAAAAATAAAATAAAATAAAACTAACAACACCAGTTTTTCCTATGGCCTCAAGCTGAACAAATACAAAAGAGAATTAATAAAACAAAAGGTCAACAATACACAAAATCAATATTCATTAGTATAAAAGTAATTTGAAATTGCCTTCAAAGCAAGGTATGTACCATACCTAAATCGGTCAATATTTCAGTTACAGGCGATATTTTTGCAGTTAAATTGGCCATAACTCGTGAAAAAATTCTATTTTTTTTTTTCCAAAAATACGTATACAACATTTTATGAGAAGAATGCATACCCATATTTTCGAAAAAATCGTACCGATTGACTTGGAATGACTCTTATGCTATTTTAATGACTCGATGTTTAAACATAGACCCAACAGAACTAGTTTATGGTAATTTTAACACAAATCGAAATCAATTGCTAGATAAATACTCAATCATTTAAGTCTATTTACTAGGATCAAGAAATAGTACACGGATAAATAAATTATTCCGTGCACTTCCAATTGTATAACCCTTTAACATGCCACAATAGTGTAGGTGTAGGTGATCATTCGTTCTCTTTTTAATACATACAAAATCACTAACTGTGTGGAGATACATTTTATCTCTAAGCGATCTCGCTCTCCAAACTTGTTTGGTTTCTTACGGCGAATTGGGGAGCTTATGCCCCCAATGTGTTTTTGGCGATCTCTAATTTTTATTTAAATCCAATATTCGATCACTCACCACTACAAGTGCTTTATTTAAATCTCTCTAACGAACACAGGCGCGTTGTGATCTCTCTCTCTCGCTCCCTCTATTTTATTCGTTCGATTGAGACAACAATGGGTTGTCTCGTTCTAACGCTCAAGTGTTGCAACGTATTTGTTGATTTTATAGAGATTTTCAGCTAAATCTGCCTTTAGCTTTGCAACTATTTTGAATTTTAAGCAGTTCGCCGCCGCATGGGTGGAGTCTATTGGCTGGGTAATAGCCATCATCAGATACACTGAATTGGTGGTTTGCGTCTTATCTGCGTTATGCATATTATCCAATGGGATTTGGATTTAATAGCGCGCAAGCATTTTTTTCGTTTATAGCGCGGGTGTTACTTTTGTGGTATATCCATTATTCTTCCTTAAAATGTAGCTGCACGATGATAAAACTCAATGTTGCCCTGTAACGAGCAATTTTTGTTTTATAACTTGTGCCTATAACCTACTATTTTCAATCCCGGCGATTTTTCGGGTCCATATAAAGGAAACATAAACGCAATGGAAAGTTATAATAATAAATTATTAATTTTTGGACAATAAACTTATTGTCCCAGTCTATTCAGTTATGTCTAGCTAAGTTCATGCATCTCTGTTAGTTTTTCGAGAAATAATTATAGGCGTAGGAACAGGGTTGGTCTAATACCACCCCAGAACATTTCTAGTCCCCGAGATATTTTAGCTAATATTTTTAATTTATCAATGCCAATATGAGGGGTGTTTACACATAAAAACCCATAACTTTACACATAATGAATACTTTCGATAGATGGAAAAGACAAAGTGAATTCTTTAAGAAACACACTCCGAAAAAAGTGAACCCTATAATGAGTTAAAATCAACTAATATTTGGGAAAATTTAATTTCGTATAGCGCTGAAGCAATATTTCCTCATATCAAGTTACAACTTTTCCTTGAAAGTAGTACATGCTTTGACTCTAGTTCAATTTTCCTCAAACCAAGTGCATTTTTACTTAATCTAAGTAAAATTCTGCTGACATTTTCCTAAATCTAATTAAATTTTTCCTAGAACCATGTAAATTTGTACTAAATTTAAGTAAAATTTTCCTAAAACTAAGTAAATTTTTAATAAGCCTTTGCCGGAATTTTCCTAAATTTAAGTAAATTTTTACTAAATTCAAGTAAATATTTACTTTAACTGAGGACAATTTTGCTGATTTTTTCCTTAAAACAAGCAAATTTTTACTTAAACTGAGGAAACTTTTACTTGGTACAAGGAAAAATGTGTTTAAGTTCACTTAGCTAAAAAATCAAACATATGGTTTTGCTTCAGAGTATGCAAAACTGATACAAAAAATGACAACATGAAATATTTCTCAAAAGTTTCATTATACCTCTGCCATAAAGTTGAGGTATTACTCCATGATTGCTGCGAAGGCAAGATAGGCACCTTCGAAGTGGTTGTTTAGATTAATACTTGTAGTATTTAAGAAATAAGTCTCGAACGAGAATTGCTGCTTAGATTAATATTCAAGAATTTTCTAAACAATTTCAAGTGATTTTTTATAAGTTCATTAATTCTTAAATGTATGAAGAACTCGGCATAAATGTCAATAAACACATTAAGGCTTTTTTTCTTTAAGCCGGGAAAACAAGCTGTGATAACAAAAACGTTAATAAAATTTTATTTTTTGCTCAAACTAAAAAAGTATTGTCGCCAACTACAATATAAATATTTGTATCAAAACAAATTTTCAAAAAAATATTTTGTGTTGACTTTTTTGAACTTAGCCTTGACACACTGACTTACACTGGATAATTATCCAGGCTAAGTCTAATATTTTTAATATAAATTTTGTTTTCATACACACATTTATATTGCTGTTGGCGATAATTTAAAAAAATAAGTTTTTATTTTGAGTGAAATTTTAACTTTTTATTTAGGTTTTTTCTTATCACAGCTTAGTTATCCAGTCCACTATGGTCCCAAATCCATATTTTTTGGCAGAAATTCAAAAAAAATATATTGGGAATTGGGAAATGTGTATATATTTTCTTAATGGTAACACTCCAAGCTATCAAGAAAATGTATTGGAGAAAACTAGGTGCAACACTGCAAGCCTGCAAGCCTGAGAGGCATTTAAAGTTTCAAGTTAAAATTTCTGAAATGGAATTTTTCCATACAAAAAATGTCTGAGTTTTTTTCTTACATAAAACCTTGGAAATATGAATCAATTGTAAGATTATTTTATTAGATCCAAAGAAATGTTTTTAAGTAAATTTACTACCCTATTCTTAGTAAATGAACTATTTACTATTGCTTTGAAAGAGGGAAACTTTACTCACATTTAGTTATTTTTTCCAACCTTTTAGCATATTTTTACTGAACTATAGTAAAAGTATAGAACTAAATTGTAGTATGGATATATTTTACTTAGATTTATGAATGCTATTTTTTCGAGTGCATGACCAATCTAAACTCCAAGTTCAATGTTTTCAAACAGAGGCAAATTGTGGACCTGTAAAGAACAGCAATTGACAATTGCTATACGATTTACTATCAATTTGGAAGTAAATGAAAGATTCAATCGTAAACTGCCGGGCACAAAAATTAAATTTTATGGATTTGCAAATACGAAATCGATAATAACAAATTAAGTAATTTATTCTTACGAAGGAAGTTTATGTTTTTGGTTTGGTTTTGGTTTTTTGGACAATGAAATACATATGTATATGGTCAATGTGTGTGTATGGTTGAGTGTGGTTTCTCCTTCTATCCATTGCCAAAAACAAAAACTTCTTTCGTAAGAAGAAATTACTTGATCGAGTATCTGGAATTCGAATGTATTACAATCAAATCATATAGAAATTTAGTCAAATCGATCATTAATCTAAACGACGCAAGAACTAGGACTAACAAATTATATTGATAAAAAAAATTGTACAGGAGCAAACATGTGCAGCACGAACGAAAAAATCCGCGAAGGCTTTGGGATTATTAAATCTAATCATTTTGAAATGTCTATGAAACGGTTGCGGCATCTATACATACCTTTAAATATTATAAGAATACATTTACGAACATTTGGAAATAGGGTAAGTCGGCACTTTAACTTGTTTTGTTTTTTTTTTTAACTGATGTCCTTACGAATGTAAGTATGCTATTGTGGTACCAACTATTTACTTCACTTACATAATGGGTATTGTTTTAGATGTAATAAATAGTTTGCACAAAAAATAATTAATTTGATAAATTAATATTTTGAGACGATACGCTACTACAGTCCATATTACATTTGAACCGGATGATATTTTTAGCTTTTAATTTCCTCATACTGTTGCCCCTTAAAACGACTACAACGTTCCAAATTGTTCAAATTATTTTAAATACTTTTCGCACCCTATGATACCGGTACAAATGGCAAATCAAGGAGGAAAATGCCTGCTAAAAATACTTCAAAATGCATGCTTCTATTTGTATTAGTTTCGCATTAACAGCCTTTTCAAGTTTTCCCTCTTAAAAAGTAAAATATGAATAAATCAAATAAATATTGAAATGGTTGTTAATGTTAAACTAATACAGATAGAAGCATCAACTTTGAAGAATTTTTAATTTGACATTTATACCAGTATCATAGGGTGTGAATTTAAAATAACTTTTGAAAAATAGTATCCTTTGTGAAATTTTGTAGTCCTGAGAAGGGACAACAGGATGAGGAAATTAAAAACTAAAAACGCCACTTAACTCAATTTTGCCTATAGTTTCACTTACCCTATATTGAATATTTTGCCAAAAAATGACATTTCCTTAGAGATTATAAGAATTTTGAAAAGAGAAACCAAATAGCATTTAACAAATATTTTGAATTGATTCAACAGTAGGTCAAAGCCTATTGTATAAAAACAAACATTTTGTCGAAGAGAACGAAGTCCATATCATCATCGGGTGATATGACAGCATTTGAATACTAAAATATAAAAATGATAATCAGCCAAATTCTTACGGTTTTCAAATCACATTGTTTTGGCGATTTCAAGTTTCTAAATTTCGCATTTGTCTTTAAAACAACTTTTGTGAGTTGTCTTTCTTTTCTGACGAGCAAATGAAGAGCAAAACGGCGTTAAGTTCGGTCGGCCGAACTTTGTATACCCTCCACCATGGATTGCATTTCATAGAGGATGTCGATTTTCGTAGAAGTGCAATAATATTACAGGAAAATACATATATTTTTTGAATATAACCAAATCAATACACATACAAATTTTGAACCTTCATGATTCAACAAATTTTTTCGTAAAAATAAAAAGTACGATTTTGGAAAAACGCAGTCAGAGGAATGTATACTCCGAATTTAATGACTCTAGCTGCGGTCATTTGGCTGGTACTATTTTTATCCCCTTTTATATTTTAACCCCAAAAAGTACGAATTTCGCAAAATCCGTTTATTTTACGCGTCTACGCAATCAGAGGAATGTGTACATCGAATTCCATGACTCTAGCTGCGAACATTTGGTTGGTACTATTTTTATCCCCTTTTCCCATTTGAACCCCAAAAAGTACGAATATCAAAAAATCCTTCTATTTTTACGTGCAATCAGAGGAATGTATACACCGAATTTCATTATTATAGGTGCAGCCGTTTGGTTGGTACCTTTTGTATCCCTCTATTCCCATTTTATCTCTTAAAAGTACGAATTTGGAAAAAATAATTTCATATTATGTACCTACTCAATTAGATGAATGTAATCCCAGCATCCGGGGAAATCCAACGATACCTAGGGAAAGTTATGGAGCTTTTCGGAAACACATCACTGCAGTGCAAAAATGACAAAACAAGGCAAGACATATTTTAGAAACGAAAAGAGAAGACTCTGGGCTTTCGAACGTACCGTAAAAAATATCCAGAAATTTTTAAAAATATTGAATCAGCCATAACTTCTAAAATAAAGCCCTGACAGATAAAAGAAGGATAATTTGTGATCACTCAAGAATCAAAAAAAATTAGAAATATTAAATCGGCCATAACTTGTTAAATATAGCCCTGGAAGCTAAAAGGTGGATAATTTGTGATCATCCAAAAATTCAGAAATTTTTAAAAATATTTATTATTATAGTTCTGAGAGCTTAAGGAATGATAATTTGTAATCACCAAAAAATCTAGAATTTTTTAAAAATATTAAATTGGCCACAACTGCTCAAATATAGCTCTGAGAGCTAAAAGGAGGATAATTTGTGATCACCTGAAAATGCAGAATTTTTTAAAAATAAGTCGGTCATAACTTCTTAAATATAGCTCTGAGAGGTAAAATAAATATAGTTTGTGATCACTAAAGAATCCAGATTTTTCAATATTAAATTAAAAGCTGAGCTAAAAGGAGGATAATTTTTGATTTCCCAAAAATCCAGAATTTCTAAAAATAATAAATTGGCAACAACTTTTTAAATATAGCCCTGTCAGCTAAAAGAGGGATAATTGTAAATACCCAAAATCCAGATTTAAAAAAAAATATTAAATCTGCCATAACTTCTTAAATATAGCACTGAGAGCTTTTTTTAAAATATTAATTTTTTTTAAATATTAAATGCTAAAAGAAGGATAATTTGTGATCAATCAACAATCCAGAATTTTTTCACCCAAAAATCTAGACTTTTTTTAAATATTAAATCGGCCATAGCTTCCGCCCTCCTTTGGGCGGATGAGCCTGTCCAGACATTTTTCGACTTTAATTGAAATTTAAATATATTTTTAATCGCGCTACCGACTTGAAATATCAGGTAGCTTCCTACAAAATTGTAAGCTATTGATCTACGAAGAAATCAGGATGATAAAAACCATACAAAATAAATTATAAGGATTTTGTGATGCACACTTCATTTACGTGCGTGCCTTATGCATCTGGCCAGACCCATACTGATGGCATATGAATGGTTGCGTATTGTATTGTAATAGGGGGTAGGTATGTTTGAGGAAAATGTTGGGGAGCGAAATGAGGCCAGTCATGCGTGTCTCCCCTCTAGGGGCTAATGCGGGGCAGTTTTGAACCTGTCTTTCATAAAAAAAATAAAAAATATGGGGGCCATCTTAAGGATGGAAGATTCGATATGAGTAGGTTCGTTTTGATAAACTATTGGGGGTTGGTCGGTCATACATCTGACTACACTTGGGGGCCTCCTTGGGGCAGTTATAGCGGTGGTAGCAAATTTTATAAAAAATAATTTTTGTATGAGATCCCAGGTCGGCTGCCTTATATGGAATTCCATCGATCTTCTTCTCTGACGGCCGTTTCGAGGCACATGTTGGCTCGCACTTGGCATAGCTCGTGAACACGTGGACCGTTTTTGGTGAAACAAGTGGCGTATGCTTGGCAATGTCCTGGGCTACAAATTGCTGGGTAACATGTTGGAAGTTTGACAACTGTGGATGGAGATACAGAACGTTTTTGGGGTATATCATTTTTTTGACATTTTTTTTCTGAAAACAGCTCTTGGGTTGCACTTGACATAGCTCGGGAACGGCTGGACAGATTTTGATGAAATAAATTGGCGTTTCTGGGAAAAAGGTCAACGGTATGTAAGTTCGAAACAAAATATTGGGAAGGGAAAATAAATTTTTAAATTTAATAAGAACGAAAGTTTTTCTAAGATTGTGCATGTACACTGAAAGAAAAATCGTTCGTTGCATGAACAAATCAGATTCGTTATTGCCATTTCGTGGCATCAACGAAATATTTCGTTCCCACAACAATCCGACACGATGCTGCAACAATGTGAACGTTTATGGTATGAAACATGTTTTTCATACCTTTCGTAGGTTCGGTCCTGCAACAATTCAATATTCGTTGATGCAACGAAAATATTGTCTTTCATTTTTTTACATGAGAAAACATTAATTAATACAAAAAATCTATAAATTTCTGATTGTTTTTACACAAATCCATATTATTTTGTCAAAAATTATTAAAATTAATTGAGTTTGGATGGAACACTTTGCCTCAACAACTCATTCGTTGCAGCAACGAAACTGATATCGTTGCAGCAACAATTTATTCGTTGGTGCAACAATCGGAGACACACAATTTATGTGTTTTTCTAGTGTATGTTTTTGTAATGTATTCGATAGTAATTCTCATTCACGTTGTTGGAGTTCTGCCTTAAGTAGTTGAGCTGCTGTTGCGAATAATCACTTCGAATTCCACTGCCGGTGGTCATCATGGAACTAAATTATCTCTACTGAAAGAAAAACGTTCGAGGCCGGGACGAATTTTGTTCTCGAAAATCAACTAACGTCGGCGTTCATTGCTGCAACGATAAAGTTTCGTTGCTGCAACGAAAATGTTTAATTGCCACCAATATTTTCGAAACCACATTGTTTCAGCAAGGAAGCCGCGTTGTTGTAGCAACGAATCAGAGTTGTTGCACCAATGAATTAGAGTTATTGCAGCAACGAAATAGCATTGTTGTAGCATTGAAACAGCATTGTTGCAGCAACGAACATATTCGTTGTAGAACTACAATTTCCATTAAATCAAGATTCGTTGCATCAACGAAACTTTGTTCGTTGCAGCAAACGCCGACGTTGGTTGACTTTCAATGAACAAATTCGTTGCCGCAACGTACAATTTTGTTCCGGTTACGTACGTTTTTCTTTCAATGTAGTCTGGGTTCCTAAAACAATTCCCACTGCTCTGATCAGTGCAAGCCTGTGTAATTCAATTTCATATTTATTGATAACATTTTAATTTCAATTTGTTGTGGCAACAAACATTGTTGATGTTTAATTTTCATTGATGAGGTGAAATAACGTCCGTCCGTCCCGGTCTATGATGACAAAATATCTCCGAAATTCATCAACTTTCCGTTCCGTTCAACCGATACCCAAACAACCCTCAAAATAACAACAATTTGTTACCAAAAAATTCCTATAGACCAAGACCCTCCGTTATCCAAACGACAGCAAAAAAAGTGAAGGAAGAAAAAACATAACAACTACCAAGACAATTACTTAAAGATAAACTTAACAATGGTGGATAAACGCCAGAAAAAAAGAGAAAAACGTAAATTGTTTTATGTTGAATTACAAAAAGACAGCAACAACAAACAGGCCCAAAGCAAACAGTAGTGCAACAGTAGTCAGAAATGTAGTGGCAATAGTGGCGGCGACAGTAGTAGCAGTAGTTTGTTTTGTTGTGCTTTTGGTGTGGTGCGGTGTGTTGTGTTGGGTTGTGGTGGCACAATGCGTTCTACAAAAGACCCGACCAAACAAAATGTTGCTGGCGACTTTATCGGGGCAACACGATCAGTGTTTTATTTGATGTTATCTCATGAACATAATCTTTAGTTGAAGATTTTAACCGAAACTTTTAATGAAACCGCCGCCACCACCACCACCAACAACAACAACATCAGCAACAGATGATGTTGCCGCCTGATGAAGAGATGATGACAAGCGGCAGACTCCTCTTAGCCAAAGAAAGCCTCACTTGATCATGTCAATGTTCAGCAGACAGCCGCAACTACTGACACAATTCCAGCGTGGCCGTTTAAAGACCAATTAAAACAGGCCCCACAACAACTTCACTTCACTTCACTGCTGCCAGTGGCTCTGACTCCGGCTGCCCATGGCTCTTCATGTTATTTGCTTGCCATGAGCTTTAACTTTTGATCTTGACTTGTGTTGTGGCGAGGGGAGGGGGTACGCCGCCTCGCCAGAAATCAATTCAAAAATATTTTGTATTACATACGTAGCGTAGTGGAGTGGAGTGGAATGAGTACTTGCTCATCGTGTCCAACGGCTTGGAAATTTCCTCATTTGTTATGTCGAGTTGTGTGTTCGGATTTTGCCTACCTTTCGGGCGAAGGCACCCTGTCAAATCGTGAATATGCGCAATAGCAACGTAAAGTAATCAATTGTTTACCATACCATGCCACTGCACAGTGTTCTGGACCCAAATTGGAATGTGGTAGTAATTATGCATTTTAGCAAGTGAAACTTTTGTACTCTCCACATAATAATATGTAAATATATATATAAATTTGTGCAATTACTATAAGGAATATAGGTCCACCACATAAGGGTAGAAATATGGACTTGATAACACTATGTGAAGAAAATTGCAAGGACAAATAAAGTAACAATGCAATTCAAATATCAGGCTGTAGATAAATTACTTCCCAGCTAAAAAAGAAGTAGTTATTTTCCATTATTAACCGGAAGGATTGTACTTTCAAATAAAAAAAGAAATTTGAGAAAATATTCAGTAGTTTTTTTATAGCATTTTCAAAAAAAAGTTATTTGGCGGACCCTTTATATATTTCTCGCTCTTAAGGACGTTCCTATAAACAACTTTCAAAAATGTAGGAATATCATTTTCACAAATGAATGGGAACCCATTTTTCAAATGGCGCCATAGAGATAAGGTGTCTGCTTTGCTCCCAAAAGGTCATGGGTTCGAATCTTGGCTAGGGAAAAATCTTTATTGTTTTGTATTATTTTTATAAAGAAACCATATTTAATTTTGTACAATTTTATTAATTTAAACAATTTTGTTTAACAATTTTTTAAATTTATTGATTTAGTAATGCACTACAAATATTCACTTTTTATGTTGTACGGCCTCTGTACTAATTATTTAAAAAATAATTGTTTTAAGTATTTAATTTTTATTAATTATTAGTAATAACATTTAATTTAAAATTAATTCAATATTTATTTGCATTATATATTAGTTCATCTTAACCAATTATTTTGTCAATTCTGCCTCAAAAAATTGTTTGCTTTATCTATCCTCCACTTACAACAGAGAAATACTGATACGGTTTAAATTCCGTAGTTGCAACCGGAAGGTCCGCTGCTCTACTCCCGATAGCGGTGGATTTTTTAAAGTAGAAATGAAAAGTAGTGTACAAATTAACTTTTAAATCTTTAAAAATGAAGTACATCCCACCTAAAGGACATCAACTCCATGTTAAATTCACTGGTGAAGATCCCAATTTTCACAATTTCTGAATCAGAAGATGAACATCTTTTTTATACCCTCCACCTTCATGATGGGGGTATATTCACTTTGTCATTCCGTTTGTAACACCTTGAAATATTCATCGGAGACCCCATAAAGTATATATATTCTGGGTCGTGGTAAAATTCTAAGACGATATAGCCATGTCCGTCTGTCTGTCTGTTGAAAGCACGATAGCGGCCGAATGAAATGAGCTAGGAGGTTCAAATTTTTCCTAAATGTGTCTTATGATTGTAAATCGGTTGGGATTGAAAGTGGACGAAATCGGCCCAGAAGGAAAAATTTTTCTCTCACGAGGACTGAAAATACCCCTAATATTTAGAGTATTTCAACATGTTTTTTGAACATATTAGCTTGTATTTAGTTGATATTTGCAATGCGCATTCCCACTATAGCATAAAAATGGTACCTATCAAACGACAACAGATAGAAACACAAAATTTGGCGTGTACAATGTACACTGTACATTCCTCTAATAGAGTAGATACATAATATAAAAGTATTTTTTCTAAATTCGTACTTTTAAGGGGTTAAATGGTGATAGAGGGATAAAAATAGTACCAACCTAACGGCTGCACCTAGAATAATGAAATTTGATATATACATTCCTCTGATTGTGTAGACACGTAAAATAAAAGAACTTTCCAAAATTCGTACTTTTTGGGGTTCAAATGGAAAAAGGAGATACAAATAGTACCTACCAAATGGCAGCAGCTAGAATCATGAAATTCGGAGTAGAGATGTGCGCGTGAGTGATTATTGGCTCACGTTCACGCACGCTCACGAAGGAAAAAAATTAAATCACGCACGTTCACGCACGAAGATTTTTTCGTTACTCACGTTCACGCACGCTCACGTGAGTAAAATAAATTTTGCTCACGTTCACGCGTGATTCACGCGTGAATCACGTGATTCACGCAATTCACGTGAGTGGCGCCCATCTCTAATTCGGAGTATACATTCCTCTGACTGCGTAGACACGAAAAATAAAACGTTTTTTTCCAAATTCGTACTTTCAATGGCTACAATGGCTACAGGGGATAAAACTAGTACCAACTAAACGAATACAGCTAGAATGATGAAATTCAGTGAGTACGTTTTATTTAATTTAATTGTGTAGATACGTAAAATAAAGAGATTTTAGATAGTCGTACTCTTGATAGGGCAAAATTGGAAAAGGGGATAAAAATGGTACCAACAAAATGGCCGCTGATAGAATCATGGAATTCGGTGTATACATTCCTCTGACTGCATAGCCACGTAAAATATTCGTATTTTATTTTGTTGCTTTTACGACAAAAAATGGTAGAATCATGAAGTTGTCTTATACTGCATACGCGAGAGATAAGGTATTTTCAAAATGTATACTTTTGAAATTACAATAGGATGGAAATACAACCAACCAAACGACTGTAGCTGAAAGTACACTCTCTATCCCCCAATATTTAGGGTATTTATGATTGCTCCCTTATATATATATATAGTATTATATCCAGTATATATATATAGTATACAAATATTGGTAGCCTTGGCTTATTAATTAAATTTCTTATTTTCATACAGTTAAATTTTGTTGCGGACATTCCTCTTGTGGCTTGGAAGCACCACAAAGAAAATAAAAGTTTTAGCGGGCAAAATGGGACAAAAAGGGATAAAAAATGGTACCCATGATACGACAACAGCTAGAATCATGAAATTCGGTATGTACATCCCTCTAATTACATAGACACGTAAAATAGAGGGATTTTTCGAAATTCGTACTTTTGAGGGATATAATTGAAAAAGAGGGATACAAATGGAACCTACCACGCCGCTGAAGTTGAAATCTTGAAATTCGGTGTATACATTCTGACTATGAAGACTCGAAAAAGGGTTTTTGCGAAATTTGTACATTTGGGCGGAGAATGGGGATATCTTTAAAATTTATACTTTTCTTATCACTTTGTATCTGGAAATGCTTCTTTCTAATGGCGACTGACAATCGCCTAATATTTAAGCATGTTCACTTTCACAATTTCAGCATTTTATTTATATGTATATAGTAGTCGATTTTAAACAGTGCACATAAGTATACATTATAGTTTAAAATAGTAAATAAATATAGTAATGTGCTTAAAAATATCACAATTTTCGTAATATGGTACTGTGCTTCTATGTAAAGTCGAAATTTTTTAATCTGCTGGTAATACTATGGAATGCACTCCGTGGTGGAGGGTATATAAGATTCGGCCCGGCCGAACTTAACGCCTTCTTATTTGTTACTTCTTCGGATGCTCTCTTTGTGGTGGTGGTGGTGGTGGTTCTTGCATTCAATTATTTGAGACTTTATTTTGTTGTGTGGTTCATTTTTAGGAAAGCGCGAATAAAATGCATCGATTCATATTTTATTCTTCCTAACAAGTAATAACAATTATAAAACGCTTTTACAATAAAAGATAGTCAAATTTACAGAAAGTGCAGGGTTTGAACAAATAAATAGTTTGTGTCTGAAACCTACATATAAATCTTTTTAGTGTGCAGTTAACTTTTCACCAAAATTCCAATTTTTGTCGAAGGTACTTTAAAATTTTTGGGGGGGTTGAACCCAGATTACGACCGGTTATAAGTTAAATTTAATGTCATTGAGGAATTCTATGTAAAACTATCGATAAATTATCAAAGGTTTTCCGACTTTCGACGATTTTTTTGGAAAAATATTGGTTTATATATTTGCAAAATGGGGTTTACATAACCAGTTCTGTAAAATATATTGACACAAAAAAAAAGAAAAATATTTTTTTCTGTTTGTATGTTTCAATATAAATATATTTTTTTTGAACGAACAAAAATAACCATTTATTTTTTTTTTTGTAATTAGTGTGGGCTTTTCTTAATTTTTCAGTTTTTATACCCTACACCACTTCTTGGACTAGGGTATTATAAGTTAGTTTCGCGCCAAATGTTTGCAACGCCAAGAAATAATCGTGCTAAACCCACCTTGAGGTATACAGATAGGATTAGAATCACCAGCTGAGTCGATTTGATGATGTCTGTCTGTTCGTCCGTCCGTCCGTCTGCTGTCCATGTAAGCTTATTCGCACTCTACAGGTCGCAATTATTGTCCGATTGTCATGAAACTTGGCAGAAGTTTTTTTTTCTGGGCAAGGACCATCGGTTCAGATTTAGATATAGCCCCCATACAAATGTCCCATGAAATAACTGGGTTTAGTAATCAAAGCGAGGTACATACGCGGGAAGTGGTGTAGGGTATTATATAGTCGGCCCCGGCCGACTTTAGCCTTTTTTTAATTGTTTTTTTTTTTATTATTTTTGCAGCCGAGTTCTTCTAATTTGTGCCAATATCTCTGAACTTACTGAAATTTACTGGATATTTACAACATCGATGTTGGTTACTATTTGCTGGGCAACAAAATAAAAATGAGTGTTTGTAATTTTCGAAAATATGCTGTTTAATATTTATTTATTCGGTAAAAACTAGATATCCTTACGAAAATCTTTTTTTTTTTAATATTTGTCAAACAACAAATGTATAATTTCAATATTTTTAAAAATAATTTTGTTTAACTAAATTTACAATATCAAATTTTTATCGAAACCTGAAGACCTTTCGAAAATGTATCGTTTATTTATTTTATGGAAATCTTCATTTGTACCGAGAACTCAGAAAATAAGTGCGATAGAATTTTTTCAAAATATAAATTTCCTTTTTTGGAAAATTTATCAAAAAATATTTTATTTACTTTCCATTTGCTTTTTTTTCTAAAAACCAGCAGATCGGCTGCAAAACATTGAGAAATCCAAAAATCGAAATTAATACACCACTGTACAATGGGCCCAAATTCACTTTTTCTGTACAAAATTATTTAAGTACAACCTCATTTTTTGAAGATAAATTATGTTATGTTTTGAAAATTAGAATTAATTTTGTTGTGTTATGCCTAACCCCTCCAAAATAAACGAGGGGAACTTATCCATAAATATTTTTCTAATAGGCATTATTATAAAACTATAATGCCTATTTGAAAAATATTTATGGTTAAGTTATGTCCTTTATGTTATGTCTTTTATTTGGGGGGTTGGGTAGTCATAACTAGCCATTAAAAAATAAAAGAAAATATTAATATATTTTTTTGTTTAACTAGCGTAGGTTGTTTAGAACAATATAATCTGATGGCCTTGCTTAACGTAACTAATAAAAATTTCGACAGTTGTAAAACCAAGTTTTTCACGCTAAAATGATAGATTTCAAATCCAAATTAAGAATTAAACTGTAGTATACCGATAGCCAGATACATTAGAGTCATTCCATGTCAAGCGGTACGATGACCTCGATAACTGCGATTATTTTGAAAGTATGTGTATGTATTTTTCTCATAAAAATGTTCACATAGTTTTACATATTTTTGAGAAAATAAATGGAAATTATTTTTCATGAGTTATGACCAATTTAACAGTGAAAAAAATATTTTTTTTCGAAAAAGTCTGTTCACTCAATCGCCTGTAACTCATAAAATACTTGACCGATTTGAATGTAATATACCTTGTTTTGGATACACCATGGATTTAAACAGGTATAGCCGTGTTATATTTTTGAAAGTAATTACAATTTTATTGCTGTTTTTTTATTTTGATTTTCGTACATGATTACATTAATTATTTTTTTAGGTTTTTCGTTTGTTTTATTTTGGTCTGTAATGAATATTTTATTTGAACTGGGATATTCTCCTGGCTCAAGACCATTTAGCATCTACATATATTTTATAGAATTAAGAATTTATTTCCAAATGGATTTACTTGGCTGCACGCTAACACCATCATGATTTCCACCCTATGAAAGTTTTCCTCAGGTGCCTTCGCAGCGACTTTTCAACAACATACACGGCCTCTTTGTAAATGATGCTCATAAACGAATAAGAAGCACATCTCAATTGCCGAATATCCAGGAGCCAGGAGAATATCCCAGTTCAAATCATTTTATTATTATTATATTTTTAAAAGGTTACGTGCGCGAATTTCACAAAGAGTATTCCCAAATGAAGATTATAAACCCATTTTTCAGAAAATGCTTAATTTTGCATCAAAAAAGTTGACACAGAAATCATGGCTTACTACTTTTTCGAAATTGTAAATAAAATAAATATATTGGATTTTTTTTTAATATGAAATGGTGTTATTTCACTAGTTATCTTACATTTGACAACTAAATTTATTTTTTATTAAGAACAAAAATAACTTTTTTGACTTTTAGCCGTTTGTTACCTCTGTGGAATGATATTAAACAATGGAACAAAATATTTGTTTCGCGATTTTTTCTCTTTTTTCATTATTTTTTAAATTTGGATTGCAATTTTTTAAACACCCCTTTTCGTTGCACATATACGTGGTCAGAGGAATGTACACACAGAATTTTACCATTCCAGCTACAACACTTTATTAGGTACAATTTTTATCACATATTTCCGTTTCTTTTCTAAAAGTAAAAATTTCGAAAAAAAGTTATGTTGCCAAAGGACTGTGCATACCAATTTTTCCCATTTTGCTCTTCTTCCATATAGAAGGAACAATCTTAGAAAAATCCATTTATGCTACGATTCCGGTAACAACTTTCTGGTTGGTACCTTTTTTCTTTTTCGTCTCGCTTCACCTAAAAGCTTAAATTTCGAATGATCCATTTTTTTGCTCCTCTGGTCAGGAATTTCGCGATTCTAGCGACAATTCTTAATTTGGTACAATTTGTATCCCTTCGAAAAATCCATTATGTGGCGCACATTAAATTTATTTCTCCAGCTTCCCCATTAAAAGTAAAAAAAATGAATTTATGTTGCTTGTTTACTCAGGGAGTTTACACATCGAATTTCAAAAAACTAGCTGCAATTCTTAAACTGGTACCATTCCGCCCTTAAAAATACTTTTTTTAACAATTCATTAACGTTGCGTGCCAACGCTGTCAGACAATTGTATAAACCGAATTTCACGATTATAGCTCTAATACTTTGATTGGTACCATTTTGATCACTTTTTCTACCGCTCGCCTCTTTAAAGTACAAATGTCGAAAATTCCATTTATACTGCACTTCTGCATGGTCTGTAGTTGTAATATTTGATCGGTACTATTTTAACCCTTTTTTCTTCCATTTTTCGCGTAAACGTAAAAATTTAGCAAAAATCCAAATAGAATTTCTCGTTTCTTGCAATATTGTAATTGATACTATTTTCATCCCTTTATGTACTTAAAAGTACAAATTTCTAAAAACTCCTTCACGTCGCGTTTGTATTTAAAATTTGAACTACCGATTACTTTGACTTTAAAAGGCAGAATAACATTAATTTTTATTTTAATGTTTATGTTTGACTTTTCCAAAAATGGGACGCTATACGCTCGAACAAAAGTGGGAAGTATTAAAAGCTTATTTCCAAAGTAGTGAGTCTTTTTCGAGAAGAGATCGGCCTTCAGTTTAGTCTGCATGAAGCTCATTTTCATTTCGGTGGCTATGACAGTAAGCAAAATTGTCTCATATGGGGTTCGGAGAACCCACACATGACTAGTACTGAAAAAAATGGGTTGATCGGATAAGATACTGTCGATCCAGTCGTGGTATGACAAAGTTCAACTATTCCAATAAAACCAGAAATTTCAAAAAATTATCAATACTTTTTTATAGCCGATTCTAATTTAATGTTTTAAATGGCCCACCTTATATAAAATTCTGAGTTGGGTTGCATGACATTATCATCTATTTTCGTGTTATAATAATTAAGTGACTTCGCTGGATTTTTTCTAAACCAAAGTATTACTTTTTCTAAAACTAGTTATGGAAACACTTTTCTATAGAATTGCATCATTATATTTTTGATAATTAATTGTCGGAAAATGTATTTTTGCCAGCAAAAGAGCACTGTGTGACGGTTCAAAGTTTATTCCCCTAAAATGCACGAAAATAAGGAGGCACTGATTTTGTTCCGTTATCGTTGTCAATGTTCCTGTAAATTGTATTTCAGCTATTTTTAAATGGAAAGCAAAAAATAAAAAATATGTCCAACAGAAAAGAAAACTTCTATAGCACAAGGTCACTTTAATCTATACAATCGTTCAAAAAATAAGCGTTTCTGTCGACCGCATTTAGTAAATATATTATTAAGTTATTTCTCCACGCTAAAATTATACGCGTATATTTTATCTGCATTTTTAAGGTTGGCGTTTTCATAGTGAAAAACACAAAAGAAGATGAAAACCCAAAAATATAAATTTTTTGCCAGTAGCGGTAAACATCCAAGTCCTCAAATGGAAACTACGTCCAATTGCCTTTAAAATAACACATGTTCTTATATTAGCACTTTTTTGATGATTTTACCAATTTCCGATTTGTCATATCTGGGTAATTCCACCAAAAAATTGGTGTTCAAAGTTATTCATGTTCTCTCTTTCCACACCACTGTGTCCTGCCTGGCAATCGATAATCTATCGAGTAAACAGCAGCAGCAGCCTTCATTTAGCGATTACACGTTGATCGTCGTCGTTTTCCTTTAATCGAACAATTGAAATTTTTGTTTATTGAATGTCATTTAATGTTCGAAAAGGGGTTTCTTCCCAGCATCAAAACGCGGTGGTCGACCGTCCGTCCAGCCCGCCATCGACTCATTTCAATATGGTGGGGACCGCTTCGTAAGCTTTTGTCATTGCATTGGAGGCAGCCAGCAGCCACGCATTGCGGCATGCCGCATGTTGGCCGCTGCCTACTGCGCAATGCGGCCGGGCATTCAGCATTTATGCATACCATACGTCTATTGTGGGTTATTAGGCTGTCGTCGCATTTGGTATGTTAAACGTGGCTTTAATTTGAATGCGGCAAAGTTTTAACGAAAGAAAAAAGTTTTATTTAAATTTTTCACATACCTCACATGTTTGCAGCTGAGCTGAGCTGAGATTTTCTTCAAACCGCTCATTGTGTGTGGCTTTTGTGTAAGAACGATTTTTGGTTTCGAATTTCGTTTTTGTTCTTTTTTGCTGGCGTTTTGTTGGGCAGTTGTTGCTGTAGCTGTATAATTACAAAGTGATTTGTCAAGACGTTATGTTGGGGGGACAAAGGGAATTTATTATCAGCCATAATGAGCTTTAGCGCCGCCAGAAGGAAGGATGCATTCGCAGGGTGGCTCAATCTTATACCTTTTCTCGACGCAGTTCTCATGGTCCAAATGTATCATAATCATCGGGAACACAATCACGCTACTCCAGATGATGTTTCCAACCGACCGATAGACTTTGAAGATCGTGCTAAACTTATTCATATTCTGTCAAACCTCCAATGACTTGGAACGTGCCTATTTTCCAACAATATTTATACATATATTATAAAGGATTTTGCAATTGTAATAAGGAAAAACTAAAGTACATAAGAAAATGGTATTTGCAGGTCTTGTTTGTAATCTAGAGCAATTCACAATTGCATTAATTTGGCCATTCAGCTGCCATTCGTGAATACCCCAACTACATCACTATTTGCTCACTGTATTACTCTGCAGCAGTAAATTTATGGCATTTTCACTAAAAGCATTTTATTGACACTCAATCATCATAATGCAGCAAACTGCATTTCAATTAACTAATGATATTAGCCGCCAACACGCCACACGCCCGGCCATATATCATCCATCCAGCCAGTCATCCATCCATCCACTCATTCAGCCATCCATCCATCTCATCCATAGTCAAAATTGTACTCACCCACCATTCAGCCTCGAACAACAACTACATCTCAATTAAAGGTTTTTTTCTGTTTTTTTTTTTTTTTGTTACGACCATCTTTTTCACTTACCAAAATATCCAAAATAAAACAATAACAACACCAACAACTTTTAAAGTTATTAGTGCAAATTTTCAAAAGTATGCTATTATAAATATTAACAATATGCTGAAGGAGTAGACAATTGGAAACAGCGAACATTACGGCCGGGGTAGAATTTAATACACCCTATTCCTTGGTGCAATATATTGGTCGTGGGACAGATATATTGGTCGTGCATCCACTCAAGATTCTGCTACGCTCAGAAAAGTTTTTTATTCTGAAATAAAAAAATAAATATGTGTGAAATTATACCAAAAAATAAATGAAAATTCACCGAAATCAAATATATTCTATATCGCCCAACAATTTGAGTATTTTTCACTATGAAAAAATCGCCCAAAAAAATATAATCTACATTGAATTTTATTTGTTGCCATAATCTACCTCGATAAATGTACACCAGAGATTCTGCAATTTCATTATTTCATCCATATATTATTCTCAAGATAAGTCAAAAATACTCCATAGTTTCCTATTCAATTTCCACATCTTTCCACCAATTATTTTACTTTTCCTTCAATTTCATTTGAATATTCCAAGAAGTGTTATTGTCCACAAAATTCTCACAATTCTTCGTAGACATCGGTTTATAAAGGTCTGAACAGCGCTTATGTTTCTAGTAACTCAGTTTCATGCATGACATCCATATAAGAGAGACACTTTCACACAAGAGCATATACAGAAGGCTACTGATGAGTTATAACCACACAGGATATAAAATTGGTATATCGTTAAAGTGTGCTTTTCTGTTGTGTCGGAGACTCAGAATCCTAGTGGTATGTCGCCAATTCTTCAGGAATTTATGAAAATAGCAAAAGTGTTATGTGAACCAGAGGCACTTTCATTGGAGGAAAAGCTAGCCAATTTTGTTAAGGGATATACAACACTTACTATGAATGAAGCGAAAGAACAATGCTTAAAGCTTTTGATGGAGGTAAAGATAACTTATGGTCCGTAATAATTTAAATATATAGACATTTCATGTTAGGTCACTTATAGACGTGAGTCGAAGAATAGATTTGCAGGATGTACTAAAGAGTGCCTACATTGATTGTGGTTTTATACAGGAAACACATTTAGGTTGCAGGATTACAGCTCCATTGGGATATCCATTGTTATTAGGAAAAACTTGAAATACTCGAAAGTGGATGTTTGAGGACTCCTATTCCCGAGTCTATTTATAAATTTAAAAATTTCAGTAGACGGTCAGCCGAAATCAATTTTACTTGGATCTATTTATTTCCCTTGTAATCTAGAAGAGTACAATATACGGAGGGGCCTTTGTAGAACTTTTCTACAATTTTTAACTCAAAAAATGTTGTTTGGGGGGATGCCAGAGACCACATTAATGGTAAGGGTCTTTTGAATTGGTTGAATGGTCAATCTTTAGTAAGACTGTGCCACGCAACACCGTCATATCCTAATGGATCATCGTTTTTAGACCACTTTTTAGTGAGTCCAGAACTGGTGGACGTTGTGAATCAGAATTTTTATATTGAATGTTTACCAACATTCTCTGATCACTTTCCACTGAAACTCAGGGATATGTTGATAACTCAACCTGAACAGTTTCTATCATTTAATAATACAAGATGGGATGTAGATTCGCATCTTGAGTTCCATTTTCCTCCTACTGACAGGAATCTCTCTGATGATGAAATAGACTCATATATATACGAATTTTTAACGACTATAAACTTCATTTCAGCTTTACACTCAGAGAAAATTGAAAGGAAGGAGAAGAAATATATTGTCTCATATTAAAAAATTATATAAAGTTAAATATGCTTAGTAAAAGGAAATGAAAAGGATTTTACCTCGTACATTAAACAGGCACAATCCGGACTACGTTTTACTCTCTAAACAGATTCAGTTATTGAAAATTATTATCAAGGAACAGGTGCAAATTGAACAATTGAACAAGCATGTGAAAGATTTTGCAAATGTCGCACAAAAACCTGAAAATAAAAATTATTGTTATTCTATCTTTCAAAGTCACAGTAATCGGTAGTTCAAATTAAAAAAAGTAAATGGCCTGAAGCTGAAATTCGAAGGTAATGCGATCAAATATAAATTTTGGGTATTGGTGAAATTTTCCAATTTTGTACTATTCTATAAAATGAATAAATCTGATTTTCACGATTTTCAAAAAATATGAAATTGTGGACACTAGGGTGGATCGAGAGGATTTTGAAAATAAATTTTTATTAACAGCTAATAGCGTCAGTAAGACGCTCCATTAGTTTAATGATAGAGTCCCTGGTACTTACTTTACAACAATTAGAAATGTGCAATTAGAAATATTTAAAACAACTTACTTTATGCTGGCTTAAATTTTTTTCGATTTTAGTGCAATATCCTAGTAAAAAGAACATCAGAAGAAGTGAAACAGATGCTCATCTTGTAATTCGGAGAGAGTTGAGAATATTGGGATCTTGACCAATATTTGGTTAATATCAACTAATATATAATTAAAATAAGTATTAAATTAAATTAGTATTAAATTAATTAACATTTTTTTGTTATTTATGTAGTACTAATAAAACTGTCCAAAAGCATTTTTTGATCAGGTAGCGTCCATATAATTCTGAAAGGACATGTTGAGTAGACCATTTTTGCAGGATAAACAGTGCATCAAAGTTTTCACTTTATGGTCCAAGGGAGTATTATACTAAGTAAGAAAAGTCCGGTAAGTTAATATTTGAGAGATTTCTTATTATCATAACTATATTGGGGAATTGTGTGAAGATTATTTTTGTTAAAGATCCTAACCCTCTGAAACTTCTATTTATAGGTGAATTTCACCGTTATGTGAAATAGGATAAATGTTGACTGTAATGCCAATAATTGTGAAAAGTTCTTTCAGAAAAACTCGTGTAACTTTTATCAAATAGAGAATGCTACAATATTAGTTTGCTAAATAATGGGAATATTTGTGACGAAAGTGTTTCCGATAGATAAAGTTTAAATAAATGCAATTGGAACTGCGAATTGTAGATTTTTGCAAAAATTGCAGCTTTTTTGCGACTGACTACATATGTATATGTTACTAGCGACATTGGTTTTTAATAAACATGCAAATCCGCTCGGATTTGAGTACAGTATTTTAACTATAAATATCCTTTATGAAATGATTTTTTTCGATTTTGTCGAAAAAAAGGGTCAAATTGACCCATAAATGGAGGAGATAGAAGGTTAACCCTCTCCCTTCCACAAAAATTATCCTCATAAGATTCCACAATATAAAGAGTGATTTTTTTGAGGTTAGGATTTTCATGCATTAGTATTTGACAGATCACGTGGGATTTCAGACATGGTGTCAAAGAGAAAGATGCTCAGTATGCTTTGACATTTCATCATGAATAGACTTACTAACGAGCAACGCTTGCAAATCATTGAATTTTATTATCAAAATGCGTGCTCTGTTAAGAAAGTTCAGAAAGAAAGAAATTGTGTTCAGCGACGAAGCTCATTTTTGGCTCAATGGGTACGTAAATAGGCAGAATTGTCGATTTTGGAGTGAATATCAGCCAGAAGCATTGCAAGAGCTACCAATGCATCCAGAAAAAGTCACAGTTTGGTGCGGTTTATGGGCTGGTGGCATCATTGGACCGTACTTCTTCAAAGATGATGCGAATCGTAACGTAACTGTGAATGGTGAGCGCTACCGTGAGATGATATCCAACTTTTTTTTGCCCAAAATGGAAGAACTGAACTTGGTTGACATGTGGTTTCAACAAGATGGCGCTACATGCCACACAGCTCGCGATTCTATGGCCATTTTGAGGGAAAACTTCGGAGAACAATTCATCTCAAGAAATGGACCGGTAAGTTGGCCACCAAGATCATGCGATTTGACGCCTTTAGACTATTTTTTGTGGGGCTACGTCAAGTCTAAAGTCTACAGAAATAAGCCAGCAACTATTCCAGCTTTGGAAGACAACATTTCCGAAGAAATTCGGGCTATTCCGGCCGAAATGCTCGAAAAAGTTGCCCAAAATTGGACTTTCCGAATGGACCACCTAAGACGCAGCCGCGGTCAACATTTAAATGAAATTATCTTCAAAAAGTAAATGTCATGGACCAATCTAACGTTTCAAATAAAGAACCGATGAGATTTTGCAAATTTTATGCGTTTTTTTTAAAAAAAAAGTTATCAAGCTCTTAAAAAATCACCCTTTAGTTCTGACAATCAGACATTAACTTACAACACTCTTTTTACTTAATACAATGATATCTTCGACTATGATTGAAAACTTTGACCCACTGTAAAAAAGAAACTAAGATCAGCTGGACTATAAAATTATTCTACAAAAATGAACTACTCAACATGCCCTTTCAGAATTATATGGTCGCTACTCTCTTCCAATTAAAATGTCTTAATTTGTTGGACAGTGTAATTAATAACAAGTAAAAACGGCGTTCAGTTCGGCCGGGCCGAACTTTATATACTCTCCACCATTGATTGCATTCCACAGAGGATGTCGATTTTCGTAGAAGTGCAGTAATATTACAGGAAAATATATATATTTTTTGAATATAACCAAACCAAAACAAATACAAATTTTGAAAATCCAGTATCTCAAGTGCAACCTAACCTAACCTTCATGATTCAAAAAATTTTTGCCGTAAAAGTAAAAATTACGATTTTGGAAAAATCTTTTTATTTTGCGTGTCTATGCAGTCAGAGGAATGTATGCACCGAATTCCATGTTCTAGCTGCGGTCTTTTGGTCGGTACTATTTTTATCCCTTTTTTCATTTGAACCCAAAAAAGTACGAATTTCAAAAAATCGTTCTATTTTACGTGTCTACGCAATCAGAGGAATGTATACACCGAATTTCATTATTCTAGGTGCAGCCGTTTGGTTGGTACCATTTTTATCCTTCTATTCCCATTTTATCCCTTAAAAGTACGAATTTGGAAAAAATAATTTCACATTTCGTACCTACTCAATTAGGGGAATGTACACAGCGAATTTCGTGTTTCTAGCTGTTGTCGTTTGATATGTACCATTTTTATCCCTTTTTGCCCCATTACAAACAAGCACACATATTGAAAAAATATTCTTAAATACTCTAAAATATTAGGGGTTATTATGGTTTTTTTCAGTCCTTGTGAGGGAAAAATGTTTCCCTTTGGACCGATTTCGTCCAGTTTCAATCCCAACCGATCTATGACTGTAGGACGCATTTATGGACAATTTGAACGTTCTAGCTCCTTTCGTTTAGATGCTAGCGTGCTTTCAACAGACGGGCGGACGGACATGGCGATATCGTCTTAGAATTTTATGACGATCAAGAATATATATACTTTATAGGGTCTCAGATCGATATTTTAAGGTGTTACAAACGGAATGACAAAGTTAGTATACCCCCATCCTGGAGGTGGAAGGTATAAAAACGAAATATATGAAGTACATAAAGCAACAAAATTAAAAAATTGTTTAAACAGTAATTCCAACAAAAAAACGACTCAAAAACCATAGGTTTGGATTTTCATCCTCTCCAATTTTGATGAAATACATTCTACAGGTGGTATCGGGTTATGTACCGTATACCGTAGCTCTAAGTAGTACTTGGTTTAAGCTTTACATAGATCCAAAGTTGGTTATCTCGGTTTTGTTTGAATATATGTCTTCCTTATCGATACCATAACTTTGGATCGAATCATCAAGTTATAACGATATTGGTATATCCTGAAAGATTTACATCGCCTCCGATTCTGTATGAAAATATCCTGAAAAACATTTCTTTATTTTGTTTTGCTTTTAGCTTATTTGATTCTGTACCAAATATAAAAAATTCAGAGTGGAGTGGCCATAGGTTAAGTTATTATGGCTGTCTTTTCAAAGTGGGGTGGCAATAGGTTAAGAAATTATGGCTGTCTTTCCAATGTGTTGCGTCATTTCAGCAAGGCCAACATTTTTCATTTATAACTATATTCATAGAAGTTGCCGATGTTCCCGACTAAAATGAAAGATGGGTTTGTTTTATATGTTTCCCAAAATGTTTCGCTTTTATCATTGTCCGTTCGTGTGCCACCACAAGGACATTTATTATGTAGAATCGGAAAGAGGATGTGTAAATCTTTCAGATGATACCAATATCATTATAATTTGATAAAACCATTCAAAGTTAAGGTATCGATAAAGGTGTCATTTCTGCAAAAAAAACGGATAACCAACTTTGGACCCCTGTAAAACCTAAACCACGTACTTCTTTAAGCAACGGTACGAGGTACATTACCCGCAACCACTAGTAGAATGTATGTGCTAAATTTCATCAAAACCGAAGAGGATCGAAATCCATGTTGGGTTGAAATCTTGAAATTGCCCTAAATTAAAGAATATAAAACATTTATTAGTATTTATTTAAAAAATAATAAAAATATAAAAAAGTTTTTTTCCTGAGTCACGATTGGAACCCGAGATCTTGTGGGTGCAAAGTGGATACCTTACCTCTGTGACCCCACATAAAAAATTTTTTCCCATGTTACATGATATTTAAATATTATCATGATAACTCTGATCCAAAAATTTTCCGCTTATAGCTTTTGTCCATAGCTTCGATCCTGCGGCTGCATTTAATGGAATAATAACAATTTTTGCAAACACAATAACAAACTTAATATACGCCCATGCATTTGAGCTGGTCTTAAGTAAGCTATTTTGATTAATTTTGTTTTTGTTGTTGTTGATTTTCTTCGTCGTTCGTTGGTTCGTTTGCATTAAGAAAATCAAAAGAATTCTGCTTAGGCGGTCGTTCTGGATGGTTAACGTTCCATGAATTTGAGTTTCTGGCTATGGCTTTATATGCCTTTTTGGGCAGAAGAAGTAGAAGACAGAAGACACAGATTTATAATTAATAGATAGATAGATAGCATTTGCTACAAGTTAACGCAACCATTAATTTAGATAAGATATTTCTGCCATAAATTTACAAGTTTTTGTGGACCATTGCGGTTGAAAGGCATTGATAAAAAGGACAAAATGATGAGGATAAAATGCACAAAATGCCTCAATTAATTTCTTTATGTCTCGAACACCATTTTTTTCTGCTGCATAGTGTTGCCAAATGCAAAATGTGCGCCCTCTCAGTCTGCAAGCTTATCTCGTCTAGTCATGACAACTACAAAATTGTTAATTGTTCCAAAAAAATTTCCCACAATTTACAACAAGAAAATCTCATTAAAGTCATATTGGTGTTGCAATTACAGAACACCTCCGGCATCTGATAAATGTAAATATTCAAATATTAATGATCAGCTATTTCTCTTCTGCCAGAGGAGTTGCAAGGTTACCATGAGAAAAGTGCAAAAAGCCTCATATGCGATATGCCTGCCAACGCCAACAGATCTCAGATTGAAATCACTCCAGTTACAGATCGTTTTATTATACAAACCCAAGTTGAGACAGAAAAAACAAACATGAATACAAAATATGAAGACAAATTTTTTGAATTCAAATGAATGTTGTTGAAGTTAGGCTGGCAGGGAATAACGTCCACATTGCTCTACCTCTATTTTTGTTTTTGTTGTGCATATGTCGGTGCATGTTTCCGGAAAAGTGTGTTGCGTTCAGAATTTTCGAGTTTCAGTCTTTTTTCAATTAGCAAATCGTGTTAATATCACATAAAACTGGGTAATTCCTTTAACAACAAAAAGGTTGTGTTGGAATGTGAAATATTACTATTTGCGTTATTATTGTTTTGCTTCAACTGTTTAAGGGTAAATAATAATGTACAGTGGTGTTGGGAGGCAAAGAAATGCCATAAATAAAATTATGTTACTGCAAGAATTTTTAAAAAGATGTAAATATTTATACGGCTGATGACAACATTGTAATACAATCACTCTACACAGAGGAGCCACTGATGGGTTATCCAACACAGGATACGAAATATGTATATGATCATATTATTACCGTTTATTCAGAGTTGAGAAATAAGGTTTCTTAAGACAAGATAAATTTTTTTTAACAGTTCAATTAGAACTTATTTTTTGGAGAAAGTTTTATATTCTAGAAATCTTACTCTTGGTCTTGATGAATCGATCGCTGCATCGTTGTTTGAAACCATATCGAAAGAAATCAGTTTAATTTATAGGATTGTAAAAAGGGGTGTTTAAAAATAAGTATAAGATATGTTAATAGGATTTTAAGATAAATTAAGCCAAAATATAAAATATCCGTTCAAAAAATATGCAGGTATTGTTACCCAGTAATACTTCTGATATACCAATGAAATGCTTGTATGGTGGCATATGTGTTTTATTACTTGGTGCGAATTTTTAAACGGATATTCGGCAAGTGAGTTGTGCTTCCAATTCATTTTTGAGAATCATTTACTTAAATGTTGTTGTCGTTGAAAAATCCCTGAGAAGCCTTGGTAGTATGCAGCCAAGCAATAAATGTCACCATGCCATTTGCAAATAAATTAGCAATCTATAAAATATAGATGCAACATGGTTTTGAGCCAGGAGAATATCCCAGTTCAAATCAAAAATTAAGGCAAAATAATAAAAAAATAATAAAAAAATTACTTGGATTTTCTTTAAAAAATCGTGAGAATTAACAAATAAAAAAGAATTAAAAGAAGTCTGTCCTGTCCTTTGATTTGAGTATTTTTTGGATTGGTTAGCTAATTTTAATTTATTAGTTTTTTTATTCGTGATGAAATAGCACAATGATGTCATCTTTTTTTTCTTTCACTGAACCAACACTCAGGGGATGTCCCCTATAAATGCAGTGCATTGAGTTGGTGGAAGGAAGATCAGGTATGGGAAGGAGGAAAGAGGGAGTAGTGTCTGTTGACATCTGTTTTGAATCTCTGAATGTCGTAATTGGAGGGAAAGATATTTGCCGGAAGTCGATTCCACATACGGATAGTATGGGCGAAGAACGAATTTATTCCGTAATGTGTAGTGCGGCCGGTTGTCCAATCGACAACAAATGGGTGAGCGTTCCTGGAGAGTCGCGTATGTCTACCGAACGTTATCACGGGCGGTATAAGATCACGAATCTCCGAAGAACAAACTCCATGAAAGTATCGATAGAACAAGGACACACAACCAACATTACGACGGTGTTCAAGGGAGACAATAGAATTGGATATCCTACCGTCACCTATCAACACCATCGCCCTCCTCTGGGCACGGTCAAGTAGCTCCAGTGATGAAGCTGGAGCACCCGACCATATATGGGAGTTGTATTCCATCTTTGGTCTGATGTAGGTAGTGTAGATATTGAGAAGATCAGAGGGTGTGAAATATTTCTTACATCTTTTTAAAAAGCCTAAACATTTGAAGGCATCTTTCGACACATGAAATACATGTTTTGTCCAACGAACATCACGTTGTATTTTTATGCCAAGAAAATCGAGGGCATCTGCTGCACCGTTCATTAAAATCGACGACACCGTTGGAATCGCTTGTGAGACAACAAGGAGCACTGGGTCTTAAGTGCATTAAAATCTACTCTGTTCTCTCGACCCCATTCAGAAATAGCCAGCAAATCCTGGCTAAGTGACTCATCCATCAATCGCCTTTTATCCTCAATTTCTTGACGACTTGGTCTGTGATCGAATGAGTATGAATGACAGAGGTTACTGTCATCCACGAATGAGTATATTGGATTCACAGTCCGATCAAAGAGGTCGTCGATGAAAATAAGAAAAAGGGAGGGGGAAAGAACAGAGTCCTGTGGTACTCCTGCGGTTAATCTATACTCGTCGGATGAGAACCCATCTACAAAAACACGTATAGTGCGATCTCTGAGGAAGCTCGATATAAATCGAGAGAATACACTACCAACACCAAAAGCGATAAGCTTTGATATGAGTGCGCCGTGCCAAACTCTATCAAAGGCCTTGGAGATATCTAGAGCAACGACCTTACTCTCACCAAGCTTGTGAATAGATCGATTCCACTTTTCGGATAGCAGTGTCATCAGGTCTCCCGCAGATCGATTTCTACGAAAGCCATACTGTCGATCATTAAGTAAGTCATTAGTTTCTAAATACCTCACAAGATGGTGGTTAACCATACTCTCCATAACCTTCGAGAGCGCCGAGCAAATCGCGATCGGCCGATAGTTAGCAGGGTTATTAGCCTCACCTTTTTTAGGGATGGGTTGGATGTTCGCAATCTTCCAACGCGCTGGGAAAACCCCTGCACGGTATGCAAGGTTGAAAAGATTACGAATGGGGACGGGCAAACGTCGAAGAGCACTTACATAGGACCAGTGCTGAAATGCCATCCGGGCCTGGAGATTTATTTACGTCGAGATTTGCGAGCCAATAGCCAATTTCTCCAAGTCACCACAAAATTCTTCGTTATCATTAAAACTACTAACAATTTAAGCGTTATTCACAATCTTATTTATTTTCGAAAATTTTTCTTTTTTTAATTATTCTAAATTTTCTATGTTTCGGAAAA
This sequence comes from Polietes domitor, assembly GCA_947397865.1. NCBI lineage: Eukaryota > Metazoa > Arthropoda > Insecta > Diptera > Muscidae > Polietes > Polietes domitor. The sequence goes on along the minus strand of OX377619.1, from coordinate 23,716,556 downwards.
AAATCAAAATAACAGTAAAGTACAAATATAAAGTAGTTTGTGTTTCATTTTATATAGCTTCACAACGCAGGGATTTCTTAAAGAAAACAATGCCTATTTGAGGATAGACTATATTGTCGGCAAAAATATGAAAAATTTAGTGAAATTCTTTTTCTTCACTTTTGTTACTTTTTTCAGCTATTAGAAAATATAAATAATTTAATTTTCTATGTTTATTACTTTTTGTGCAAGCCAAAAATATATTTACGATTTTTGACATCATTAGCTTGGATTGTTTCCAGAAGTTTGTTTATGTATTTTATACGAATTTTAGAAAATCAAAATAAAAATGTTGTTCACGAGCTATAACCAATTTAACAATGATGAAATTACGACTTTTTTCATAATAGTGTGTTCATTAAATCGCCTGCAATTTCTGAAATACTTGACCGATTTTGATTGCTTTGAAGATGACTTCAAAAGTTTTTTTTTTGGAATTTTTGCCCAACTAATATACAAAATAATCCAAAATTCCTTTGAAAAATCGTCAGAATAAATAATTGTCTTGGTACACCTAATATTCGTGATTGCTTGTTCGGTATACAAAAAAATATGTCCGCGACCTAAAAATTTATTTTTGGTTTGCCACTGATTCATACTGATCATAAAATAACAATTTTTATGGATATTTTTTTAATTTTTACCAAAATTCCAATTTTCGTTTGGTAAAAATACGTACGTTTATAGGTATAGGTATCCCTGGTGGATAAGGGCCGGTGCTGGTTCAAACCCAAATGTATGAAAGGGACCGGTCCCTTTTACCATAGTTTGTCATTGGAGGTGGTGAATTGACCCCCTGTGATATGTTTTGGACATGTTCGCAGTCTGTTCTAAACTACAAGACCCTAGGATTGGTCTCAAAGAACATTACCTGAAACCGGTCTCATAGGATATGACCGGGAATCGGTTTCAAAGGACATGGCTTGGACCGCACTTCAAGAGACAAGTCCGATGCTTTTTGTCTTAAAATCTTAAAACCGATCTCGAAGATCATGAATTGCACCATACTCGATTTGAAAATTATAGTATAATATTATCTCAATTGTTGTAATAGTTGGCAGTTTCAACAGGCGTGCGTCAAGGATGTGTTCTATCACCGCTATTATTCAACATCGTGCTCGACACTGTGATGAACCGAGAATCGCAAAACAATATGGGAATCACATGGGGACTGCAGGGTAATCTGATGATGATGTTCATAAACCCTTACAGTTGGAGACATCCCAATAGAAAATGTAAGTTCCTTTCGATACTTGGGCAGCATCATCACGTCTAACGGAGGATCGCGGGCTGACATTCGTTCCCGCATTAACAAAGGTCGCACTGCATTTGGAATGCCCGATAAGGTATGGAGGTCGACACACATTTCGAGAACGACGAAACTAAAAATGTTCAACGCCAGCGTCAAATCGACAACTCCTGTATGGTTGTGAAACTTGGAACGAGGCTATATAAGAAATAAGGTCCCTGCAAGTCTTCGTTAACCGTTGTCTAAGGAAAATACTGCGTATATTCTGGCCGACAACAATATGCAACACCCTATGGTCCATAACGGTACAGGAACCAATCCACTTAGAAATTCGGCGCCGTAAGTGGATGTGGATCGGGCATACGTTGAGAAAGCCCTACGACAACATCGGCAGAAATGCCCTTGACCGGAATCCGCATGGCAACCGAAGACGAGGACCAGCAAATACCTGGAGAAGGCTCGTAGAAGCAGAAGTTTTGGAAGCAGGTCGCACATGGGGAGAAATCAAATATTTAGCAATAGATAAACCAAATTGGAATTTATTTGTTACGACCCTATGTTCCAACTAGGAACAACGGAATATATATATATATATATATATATATATATAAAATAGTTATATAAATTAAAAATTAGTATTTGGTTTGGCTACATTAAAAAAATGTAGCATTTTCCTGTAATGTTACTGCACTTCTATAAAAATCTATAGCCTCCGTAAACTTATGATTTGGTACGGATAACTCCTCAATACACTAGCAATGGGTAATCAATGTTATGCGGTTAGACTTTAGAGGCAAAATGACAGAGTGCCTGTTTATTTATTCCATTCCTCCTCCTTTGTCGATGACTTCCGCATGGAAGAGCCCACTCGAACCACTGTTCGCGGCAGACGCATTCGTCTTATGCAAAGCGAATTGTTCAGTTCTCGCGTCTGCAATAAAAAGTATCACATTTACGTAAAACGAGCACGCATTGTTCTGTGTGGCAGGCAGTGTGCGCGCTTATAAACTATCTCTTCTACTTCTACAATTACACATCCCAGCACATCCATATATTAATGCCTACATAGCGTACGAGTGACTATCATAGGTATCATCTAGCCAACTGCGAATTTTCCATTTCATTACCATAACTACAAACACACATACCCACTCAAAGAGGGATGAATGGTCGACCAACCATTGCTCCGGAGGGCCAGACGTTTGGCGGATAGCCTGGCCGCTTTGGTTTATCGGGAGGGTATTCAGTTGAGTTTCCTCCACTCTGCGCGCTCACTTGGCGCTCATCCATTACAAATGTGTTTTTGGCGTGCGGTTTTTGCATTTATTTGAATTATTTCCATTTCTTTTCATATTCCAGGCGCATATAACTTACATTCGATGTAAGAGCATCTCAAATTTATTCATATTTCATATGGAAAAGTTTTATTTGTTCGCCATGAGGAGGTAATAAATCACAGTTATTGTGTCCAAAAACGAAAACAAAACAACAACAACAAATAAAAACTAAAAAAAAAATAAATAAAAATAACGAAGAAAAATCAACTTTCCAAAGTCTAGACGCTTCGAAACGGTTTTAAAATGATATGGTACTCGTCTAATTAATTAATAAATATAAGTAATATTTAAAGGCACCAGGCACCGGGTGCTGGCTGGCTAGCCATGTCTATATGGACTCTTTGCATGATACCTAGCTCTGGAACTAACTCCTAATGACCATGAGTTGGCCTGCAACGGGCAATACGGACAATACTCAACATTAACACTCAATAAAAGAATACCTTGAGGTAGGTTGGTTGTAAATAAATAACAAAGCCAAAGCCACCCTCTTTAGAAATGCATCAAAAATTTAAAAACATGCATAATACGTGATTATTTCAACGGTCATTAATATCCGGAAGACTTTAAGAAACAAAGGTAAATACAAGCATATATATATTAGGGTAGATCGTGATAAGGGATTTGTTGAAAGTAGTGGAACACACTTCGAGTAGAACATCAAAATATTAAATTGATGCGTGAAGATGTTTTCCATTATTATTACTTTATTTATTTGTGCATATTTCCCATTCATATCAAATTTGACCAATATGAACTTATATATACATTAAAATAACTAAAATTAATAACGTATTTAAATATGTAGTTCTAGCAGTGCCCGCATTTTAGCCCCCCAGGAATTTCAGGTAGATTTTTTAAATTTATCAATCCCAATAGTAGGGGTGTTCGTACAAAGATTTATTGTTCAACTTGGAATCTAATTCTACGTATGTGAAGACTTTTCAGTGAAAAATATTGTTTCATTACATATTAGCGTTAAATAATTGTAAAAAAAGAAAATACGATATGGTCAATTTTGATTTTATGTAAGGATTGAAGGGCAAAACAGATAATTTTCAGTGCCGTATTGGAAAAATCGTTTTGTTTCTTATGCCGCAATTTTTATACCAGAGAGTATGGAGAAGAAAACGAAATTTTGGTGTAAAGATTTGATAGATGGAAATGATAAATTTCTGTTTTAACCCTAGAACGCTAACCTTAGTCGATTCGACTAACATCGCTTACATATTAACGCATAGTTATCTCAAAAGCAGCTTTAATAAATATATATTTTTGAATGAATTGTTTTATAAAAATGAAAATTGTTTGTTTTAATTGTTTAATGTTAAAAGTAACCAAATATCAATCTTTATAAGATGCTTTGACGGTTTATATATAAATAACTACAAAATCGGTTATATATATATATGTTAGTCGATTCGACTAATGATTAGTGTTAAAGTATAAAAAATAACGTTAGTGTTCTAGGTTTAATCAAACTCATAATTTAAAGATCGTGCGGACTTTTCTCATGGAAGGTGGGCGAGGCCAGGTGTCTTGGTAATTACTATAAGATTTTCAATCAATTCTGAAGTGGAAGAACGATTCTTAGGTTTCGTAGATTGTTCTGTAAGTAGAGATTGAGAAAAAATAAGCCAAATAAGCAAATGTAATTTCGGGCTACAATAGGGTTTGGGGTTTCCCGGACTTTTTTCATTTCCCGGGAATCCCGGTAATTTATTTATAGGTATGTCCAATATGGTTTAAAATATCAACATTTAATAATTTAATTTTTTAATACTGCCAAAATATTTTACAAATTATGTTTCATTTTACAAATATTTAACTCTATACCTTTTCAAGATTATATTCGGAGCATATAAATTCATAATGGGTAATGTAAATTTATAATAGGAACATGTTAATTCATAATGAGAAATATAAATTCATAATGAGAATTTTTAATTTATACTGAGAACAATTAATTCATAATAGGAACATACCATTTCATAATGAAATATACAAGTTTGTAATCAGAAAATCCAAATTCATAATCAGAAAATACGTTTTCATATTCAGAAAATATGAATTCATAATGAGAGAATATAAAATCATATTGAGAAAATGTAAATTTATAATGAGAACATTGATCAAATATGTGTTTCTACGAAAATATCCATAGAAAAACGTACATACATAGCTTCGATTATACATTTTACAGTTCTTGATTATGAATTTATATTTTATGAATATATATTCCTGAATAAGAATTTATATTTTCTCATTATCAATTTGGATTTTCTCATTTTGTATTTGTATATCTCATTATCAATTTGTATGTTCTTATTATGATTTTATATTTCTCAATATGAATTTACATTTCACATTACGAATTTAGACTGTTGATTGTGAATTATCATGCTCCTATTATGAATTTACATTTCTCATCATGAACTTACATATTCTGATTATAAATTACATTTTCTCATTATAAACTTGAAAAGGTGTAGACTAATCGTCAGAATTGGACATTTATATCGCATGTAGAAGTGACTGACACCTACACTAGATTCAAAATTGAAAACGATTAAGGAAACAAATAACTCATATGACGGAGAATGTTAAGACACATTTAATTTAGATATTCATTCGTCTGGAGACAAAAATATTTTATAGAAACAGGGGGGAATATTCTAAACTATAAAAACAATAGAAACTTAAAAAATTAATATTAAGTTAATAAATTAAACAAAATAAAAATATTGAAATAGTCCAGTCATTAATTCTTACAAATGGCCATTGAAATACACCGTAGCATATATTTATATTCCTACTAGCAGTACCCGCTGCTTCGCACGCGAAAAAGCAAGTTATTCGGTAATTTTATCCGTCTCTGTTTTTGGATAGCAATTATTTAATTTTCTTTAGGTGCATATAGATAAATCTAAAATAGTAATTTGGAAACCTCCTATTTGCTAGCACTCACACACAGTCAAAGGAATGTGCTTGTCTAGCTGAACTACTTCGCATGTATAATTTTCTACCAAGTTTGAACAAAAAATTACATCCAGTTTCCAGATTCAGCCAGCCAGTTTATAAAATATAAATCACTATAGGTAACATGTGTTTTTGCTTCCCTTAAAAATATGTACTTTATTTGGTAACACATTCATTCCCCTTTAAAGGACTGTACAGAAATTTTATCCCTTTTCGTCCTGCGCACCCTTTAAAAGTAAAAATTCCGAAAAATCAAACTACTGCGCTGCTATATGGTCAGAGGAATTTACACACTAAATTTCACGATTCTAGCTGTACTACTAAAATTGGTACCAGTTTTATCCCTTTTTGTCCCGCTCGCCACGTAAAAGTACAAATTTGGAGAAATCCATTTCAAAAATCCAATTTTACTTCGTTTCTATATGGTCAGAGGAATTTACATGTGAAATTTCACGATTCTAGCTGTAATACGTTAGTTGGTACCATTTTTATCCCGCTCGTCCCTTAAAAGTACAAATTCCGAAAAATCCAATTTTACTGCGCTTCTACATGGTCAGAGGAATTTAGATATCAAATTTCACGATTCTAGCTGTAATACTTTAGTTGGTACCATTTTTATCCCTTTTTGTCCCGCTCGTCCCTTAAAAGTACAAATTTCGAAAAATCCAATTTTACTTCGTTTCGGTCAGTGCAAGGAACGAATATGGTCAGAGGAATTTACATACCAAATTTCACGATTCTAGGTGTACTACTTTCGTAGATGCCATTTTTATCCCTTTTTGTCCCGCTCGCCCCTTAAAAGTACAAATTTCGAAAAATTCAATTTTACTTCGCTTTGATATGGTCAGAGGAATTTGTAAAAAGTAAAATTTTCGAAAAATCCAATTTTACTTCGCTTTTATATGGTCAGAGCAATTTACATACCAAATTTCATGATTCTAGCTGTAATACTTTAGTTGGTACCATTTTTATCCCGCTCACCCTTATAAGTACAAATTTCGAAAAATCAATTTATATTTCAAGTCTACGTTGTCAGAGAAATGTAAATACCGATTTTCACGATTCTAGCTGCAATTCTTAAATTGGTACCATTTTTATCCCTTTTTGTCCCACTCGCCCCTTTAAAGTACAAATTTCGAAAAATCCCTATTTGTAGCTCTTCTGCATGGTCAGTGCAAGGAACTCACCGAATTTCATGTTTCTAACTACTGCAGTTTAGTCAGGACGAAGGTTCGATGTTTATCCCTTTTTGGGCCATTTTACCCCCTAAAAGTACGAATTTCGTATAACCCTTTCTTAGTCGACGTCTACGTCATATTTGGGAACTACCCTGAAAATTTCATGACCCTAGCTTCAGCCGTTTGGTCTGGGGGCTGGTCAATGATAAGTCAGTCAGTCAGTCAGTAACGCAACTCTTTTATATATATAGATTAGATTTCTCTTGAAAGTTTATTGTATTCCTATTTTTAGACCATTTCTTTCTGGCTACATATGTAAAGTAAATTGTTCTTGAAGATTCTCGATTCTTCTAGGAAAACAAGAAAATTTACATTATGAAAGCAATGGTATTGTCAGCATGATAATTTTATTTCACAAAAAAGATCCTGCAAATAGCATCACAAAAAGTTGTTATTCCCCTTGCTGGGTTTCGCATAAAATGGCTATTTAGCGAATTTAAAAAGTTTTGTTTGTAGTAAAATATTATAAGCAAATACTCATTATTGTCAGTAATGTAAATACATATATGAATTGGAAATACATCTAAAAATTCCAATTTATATAGTAACATTAAATTATTGATCAACATAACAAATAAATAATTTTTTTAAATATTTCCCGTATTCCCGGGAAATTGAAAAAATTTTCCGGGAATTCCCGTCCAGTTTTTTTCCGGGAATTCCCGGGAAATACGATTCGGGAATTCCCGGACCCCAAACCCTAGTCTACAAGGAAAATAAAAGAAAAACATATGCCATTTTTATTCACTGCTTGGCACACAAAAATAAATTTGGCAATTGTCGACTCAAGGAATCGCTGACAGTGGATACTATTGCTCTAAAAATGTCTTCAAGACATTGAAATAAGCCAATCAACTTCAATATGTTGATAGAAAATGTTGATAAAAATATTTGTCCAAATAAAAGAAGTTTTTCGGCGATGCGTTGAATTAAAACTTGGCTAAGATCCATCATGAACTAAGATCGATTTTTAAATTTGTCAAACTTAAATATAGAAAACGAATTAGTAAAATAGTCTGTAAATGCCGATGACAATCCTACGCTAGTGATCAGTAGACCTTGTTTTTTAGCATATCTTTGGCATAATTGTTGTGCACAATTTTTTGTATTTGTTTTTCTTATTTTCCCATGCTCTTGAAAATTTCATATTTGGATGATAAAACTTCTAAATGCAAAGTTGATTTCAAATCGGATCAAAAATGAAAAATATGCCAAAATCCGAGGTCCAATGACTAGCTTCGTTAGAGTTAACCAGAGGTTATTGATGTCAAATTCCACACGAAATGATATGTCCCGGAACACGACTATTTTACACCTATATTTTTAGAATGTAAATTTATTTACAAATGTTATGGGGACATTTTTTACTTAGCTGCACCTACCAATATCATGATTTTGATATGCATTAATATTTTACTTTTCGTGTCTTATTCACCCTTGAATAAATACGAAGCATAACAAACAAATTTTGATTTTACTTGCGAAAAAATTCATAAAATATAATATATAATGTAAAAGCGTGTGGGAGGCTATAGCCCTCCCCAGCAGAAATCTATTGCTGCGCCCCTGTATTTCGCCCACCTCTGTTTTTGGATATCTTTTATTGAATTTCCTTTTCATGGATATAGATAAATCTATAATAGTAATTTTTAAACCTCCTATTAGGTAGCACGCATACACAATCAAAGGAACGTGCTTGTCGAATAGCAATATTTTAGCTGAACTCTCTTCGTATGTATAATTTTTATCATTTTCTTCCCAGTTTCGAACAGAAAATTTATAATTTAATTACAACAGCAGAGCTTTTTATATCCCCAATATCTTGTTTCTAAATGCAGTCGGTCATTTTATAACTTTTTGCACTTTTTTCCCAAAAAGTACACATTTTGAGAAATCACTATAGGGAACATGAGTTCTCGCATCTCCCCTAAAATCATGAACTTTATTTGGTATCAAGTTTATCCCTTCGTCCCTTATCCTCCTTATAAGTACACATTTTGAAATAACCATTAATGTATCGCATTTACGTAATTATTTTTGTTTTTGTCCCGAGTAATCCAATTTTACTGTGCTTCTACATGGTCAAAAGAATTTACATAGCAAATTTGACAATTCTATCTGAACTACTTTAGCTGGTACCATTTTTATCCCTTTTTGTTTCACCCAATCTTTCACTTCACGATACTAGCTGCAGTACATTCGTTGGTACAATTTTTATCCCTTTTTGTCCCGCTCACCTCTTTTAAGTACAAATTTCGAAAAATCCATTTAGCTTGATACTTCTATGCTGTCAGAGGAATTTATTTATCAAATTTCACGATTCTAGCAGCAATACTTTAGTTGGTACCTTTTCTAGCCCTTTTTGTCCCACTCACTTCTTAAAAGTAAAAATTTCAAAAAATCAATTTATGTTGCCCGTCTGGTCGAAGGAATATACACTCCGAATTTCACGTTTCTAGCTACAATACTTTAGTTGGTACCATTTTTATCCCTTTTTGTAGAAGTTTCGAAAAATCCATTTAGATTCGCACTTCTACGTTGTCACAGGAATTTACGCACCAAATTTCAATACTATAGCTGCAATACTTAAATTGGTACCATTATTATCCCTTTTTGTCCCGATCGACTATAGATGTACTACTTAAATTAGTACCCTTTTTGTCCTGCTCACCCCTTATAAGTACAAATTTCGAAAAATCCATTTAGATTTGTGCTTCTATGTTGTCAGAGGAATTTAAATACAAATCAAATAACACGACTATAGCTACAATACTTTAGTTGGTACCATTTTTATCTCGTTTACCCTTTAGAAGTACAGTTCTCGAAAAAACTATTTAATTTTGCGATTTTACGTTGTCAGTAAATTAACACAACAAATTTCTATAACACACCAATAGACTACAGCTTCAATACTTAAATTGGCACCATTTTTATCCCCTTTTGTCCCGAGCACCCTTAAAATTACAAATTTCAAAAAATACAATTTTAGTGCACTTCTACCAGGTCAGAGGAATTAACATATAAAATTTCACTATTCTAACTGCAATACTTTAGTTGGTACCAATTTTATCCCTTTTTATGCCGCTCAACCCTTAATAGTACAAAAATACATTTATATTGCATTTCTATGTGATAAGAGGAATTTACATACCAAATTTCTCGATTCTAGCTGTATCACTTAAGTTGGTACCATTTTTATCCCTTTTTGTCCTGCGCGGCCCTTAAAAGTACAAATTTCGAAAAATCCATGTATGATGCAAGTCAACGTTGTTAGAGAAATGTAATGTAATGATTTTCTCGAATATAGCTGCATTACTTAAATTAGTACCATTTTTATTCCTTTTTGTTTCTTTCCATCCTTAAAAGTACAAATTCCGAAAAATCCATTTTTATAGCTCGTCTGCAAGGCACACGCCGAATTTCATGTGTTTAGCTACTGCCGTTTAGCCAGGACAAAGGTTCGATGTTTATCCCTTTTTGTCCCATTTTACCCCCTAAAACTTTGGATTTCGTAAAACCTTGTCAGTCCGCGTCTACGTCATATTTGGGAACTATCACGAACATTTTATGACCCAGATTTAAAACATTTGGTCTGGGCGCTGATCAATGATAAGACAGTCAGTCAGTAACGATGCTCTTTTATATATATATAGATATTTAACAGATATTCTCTACTTTAATTTGACACTTATATTATTATATTACCCTTTGAAACTTTGTAGTCTTTTAAGGCCAACAGGATGAGCAAATGAAAACACCAATGAAGTCTAGTTTGCCTATAGAATGAATGGAATACTTTTCCGAATATAATGATAGTGAAAAACGTATTTCATCCGGTGCAAGTATAACGATTTTTTGAGAAATTGTCGTGCGGTGTATTATACAATTTAATTTAATTATTTTTTCAGTTTTTAAACAAATCAAATTCCACCTGCTGTATGACAGAGAAACAATATTTGTGGTGCTTACGAAACACTTTAATTATCGTCGGTGTTTTGTTTTCTTTTTTTTTAGATCCCAGACAGCAGATAACATTGGATTTTGTAATAAAATAATTATGCTATCCTGATCGTCAGCGCTTTATAAGTATTTTATAAATAGAGTTATTAAAAGACTCTTGAAATAGCTTTCACATTCATCACAATGCCATCTAATATTCAATTGGTTTATTGTTTTAATTATGAGGCGCCAAGGGCTGAACAATACATGAAATTAAAAATTTGTAAGATTTCGAGTGTGTGAAATACAGCAGCGTCCACTTAGCTGCAATGTTGAAGAAAGATCTCAATCTTGAAGACATTTCCAAAGACTCAGTTGAATGCAGAACTATGCATTAGCGGTCAATAGGTAGGTGCATGTTCAATGAACAATTACATTCAATCGTATAGTGTGATAAGCGGTTTTGGGTTTTTTTTTGGTCTCACCTTCTACGTTATAGTCAATGCACAAAAGTCCAAATTTCTTTGTCAAATAAATGATAATTATTGAAATAACATTAGTTCATATTTTTTAAAAAAATATATTTTCTAATACATTGGTTTACAATGGTTCCAACTTTAAAATTCTAGTTTGCAGATATCAACGAACGACAATTTAAAACAAGTAAGGAAAGGCTAAAGTCGGACGGGGCCGACTATATAATACCCTACACCACTCCTGCGTATGTACCTCGCTTTGATTACTAAACCCAGGTATTTCATGGGAGCAATTTTATGTAGTTCATACAAATTATATAAATTATATTCATATAATTTATATGCTATAAATTCATCTTCAGTCAAATTTAACTAGTATGGTAAATAATATGGTAATTGATCTAATTGTCCGACAGACAAATACAAATTATACAGTAGTATACCAAAGTCATTTCAAAGTATGGACATCACCCAAACAATTCTCATTGCAATTCAATTCGGTAAAAAAGTGAAATCGGGAAGGATTTTTGCATCCTGTAAATGTATGTGTTTGACAAAAAATGTTAAATCGGAAAGGACATTTGTATGGGGGTATATTGAAACCTGGAACGATGTGACCCGCTTTCACCATGTCTGTTTATTGGTGAAATATAATATGTAAAATTTGGCCAAAATCGGTTAAACATTCGGGAGCAACATTTGTATGAGGGCTATATCTAAATCTGAACCTATCTTACCCACTTTCACCATAGATGTTTCTAGTTCGATTATAAGATGTTGTGCCAATTTTAAAGAAAAACGGGTACAATGTGTGGATTTTAGAGCGGAAAAAGTGAAATCGGGAGCGACATTTGTATGGGGGCTATATCTAAATCTGAACCGATCTTACCCAATTTTTGCACACGTATTTCTAGTTGGATTATAAGTTGTTCTGCCAAATTTAAAGAAAATCGGGTACAATATGTGGTTTCTAAAGCGGAAAAAGTGAAATAGGGAGCGACATTTGTATGGGGGCTATATCTAAATCTGAACCGATCTTACCCAATTTTTGCATAGATGTTTCTAGTTGGATTATAAGATGTTGTGCCAAATTTAAAGAAAATCGGGTACTATATGTGCTTTATAGAGCGGAAAAAGTCAAATCGGGAGCGACATTTGTATGGCGGCTATATCTAAATCTGAACCGATTTCCTCCAAATTCAATACCGATGGTCATTGGCCAGAAAAAATAACTTCTGCCAAGTTTCATGACAATCGGACAACAATTGCGACCTGTAGAGTGCGAACAAGCTTAGATGGACAGCAGACGGACAGACAGACATCGTTAAATCGACTCAGCTGGTGATTCTAAGCCGATCGGTATACTTAAAGGTGGGTCTAGCTCGATTATTTCTTGGTGTTACAAACATTTGGGGCGAAACTAACTTATAATACCCTAGCCCACGAAGTGGTGTAGGGTATAAATAAAAATGTCATTACACTTGAACCGGGTGACATACATCTGTTGCTGTAGGCAAATTGGACTTATTTTACGTTTTTAATGTTTCATTTCCTCATCTTATTGCACCTTCACAGGACTACGAAGTTCCACAGGATACAATTTTTCAAGAATTTATTTATTTATTTATTTACAATATATCTTACAAAATTAAATTTATAAAACAGAAAAAGAGGCGCCGGGTGACTAAGACATAAAGAAAATATACATAAACTAATTCAGAAAAAAAGTAGGAATATAGTAAATGGCATACAAGAGATTATGAATATATATATTACATTGATTTTTTTAAGAAATTAAGGAGTAATGTAGCTTATATACAATGCGGTGCTAATTTTCAAAAATTATTTTAAATATTTAATCTCACCCTCTGATACCGGTATAAATATCAAATTAAGGATCAAAATACCTGTTAAAAATATTTTACATTTCATGATTTTATCTGTATTACTTTTGCATTAACAACCATTTCAAGTTTCCCCTTAGTTTATTTAGTTTTTTTCCATATTTTACTTTTTAAGAGTGGAAATTTGAAATGGTTGTTAATGTTAATAGAGATAGAAGCATGTAATTTAAAGTATTTTTAACAGGTATTCTGATCTTCAACACTTCGTTGACACTTCTATCATACACAGAAAAAATGTTTGCCTCTAAAATTTCAATCACTAATTTTATTGCAGAAATCTAAAAAGCTGATTACAAATGTAAGTTAAAACTTTCATTGAATTTATTCCGTATATTTCAATCACAACTTCCACAGAGAATATAAAAAACTGATTAAAACTGTGATCGGAACAATGAAAATGATATTGTTTTTGTTTCATTTTTATCATTTCTTAGAAAGAAGTCGTGGTTAAAGCGAGTTGTCAACAACTCAAATCGAAGTCGCCTTTTAGAGTGTCGACTTAGTTCGTTGGAATATTTTGTTTATCAGCGCTTCTCATTTGTCATATGTGAACACTGGTACTAATATGAACCCTGATTTAAGTCAAAGACAAACATACGTTGCGAAAGTTCTGACGAGATAGGGTAGCGCCCATCGAAATTATGCAGTCAACTTTTAGCTGTAACAATAAAGGCTTGGCTTTTTGCTAATTTTGGGTTATGCTGAAGACTTCATATATGTATAATATAAATACAATACAATTCATTAAACATTTCAGAAAAATCAACGACTGCTGTAATCGAGTCAGCAACTTTTTTAATTGAATACTATCGAAAAAATCAATGACTACTGTAATCGAATCAGCAACTTTTATGATTGAATATTTTCGAAAAAATCAATTACTGCTTTTATTCAATATATCATTGTAACTATTTTTTTAATAACTCCAGATACAATTTTAGTAATCGGTTTTACAAATTTCGTCATAACAGGAAAACTAAAGAAAAAAGTTATCAAATATACAATTTTCGTGATTGAAACTGATTTCTATTTTTTTCTGTGTAGGGTGGGAATAAGTATTTAAAATAATTTTTGAAAAATTTTATCCTTCGGAAATGGAAAATTAAAGACGGCAATTAACTACATTTTGCCTAAAATTTCAGACTTATAACGTCCGGTTCAAGTCTAATATGGACTGTCGGACGGTGCATTCTAACAAAAAACCCTTATTTACAACTTCTAAAGTAGTAGGTCACGATTTCTGTTTCAAAAACATCCATCATTGATTTGAGTAAAACTATAAGAGCAGGAGGGGGAAAAGGTTGTGACTGTTTCATGACCCATATTATCAGGACTGTGGAGTCGAGGCAAAATTGCTCGATACCGACTCCAACTCCGGATTCGACTCCGAATGTTCAATCATTAACATTTAGTGGTGTTTGTTATCAATAGTTATAATAATATCTATTTTTTTTAAGAAAAGCCATTTTATTTTAAATACATTTCTATGTAATATTGTTATTGTAAAGTATTTTTGAATTCATTTTACGAAATACTATGGAAACAAAACAAAAGATATTCTATAACTATTAGTTTTTGTATTGTTTGATTACAGATCGATTGATTGATTTTCTATGAGTTTTGAATATAACACATTCAAATTCCAGCTATTCGATGAAGTAATTTCTTCTTACGAAGAGAATTTTTATTTAGGTATACGTATTTTATTGTCCTGTATAGGGACAAATCATCAGTGATCCCTCTGCTTGAGTTAACATGATGTCGTCAGTTGTATACAAGGTGGCGCAAAAGTAGTGTCATGTCATAATGTGAATTGCCTACCGTTTTGTTAGAAATGAAAATGAGAAATGAAAATGTATTAGGCACATTATATGGTGTCACATTTTATTCTTCAAAAAACTATTTCTGAAGACAGAACTCATTTTCATTTCTAACAAAACGGTAGGCAATTCACATTATGACATGACACTACTTTTGCGCCACCTTGTATATACTTACATTTTATGGAAATTACATATGCGTATTATATAATATATACACCCAAAAACCTCACTGCAAAGCGTTTTTGAAGAGCATTGTGTTCTACCTGAAACCTTTCTAACTACCATTTTTTTCTGGAAATATATTATAATTTCGAATAACAACCATTTTTTTCGATTCTGACTCCGATTCCAGCAATGTTCTCCGCCTCTTAGACTCCGGCTCCGACTCCACAGCCCTGCCTGCAACAGCTTATTTATTACCATTTGTATCCTTTTTTTACCCTCCACCTCCAGGATGGGGGTATACTAACTTTGTCATTCCGTTTGTAACGCCTTGAAATATCGATCTGAGACCCTATAAAGTATATATTCTAGTCCGCATAACACCCTAAGACGGTCTAGCCATGTCCGTCTGTTGAAAACACGCTAGCATCTAAACGAAAAGTGCTAGGATGTCCAAATTTTTCATAAATGCGTCTTATAGTCGTATATTGATTAGTCCCTTACAAGGACTGAAAAACCCATAGAAACCTCTAATATTTTAGAGTATTTAAGCATATTTTTTCAATATGTCTTCTTGTACTTACTTGATATTTGGTAAGCGCATTCCCCCGATAACCAAAACGTGCACCACGATAAAACGATTTTTATTCGTAGGGGGTGAAATGGGGCAAAAAGCGATAACAATGGTACTTATCAAACGACAACAGCTAGAAACACGAAATTCGCTGTGTACATTTCTCTAATTGAGTAGGTACATAATATGAAATTATTTTTTCCAAATTCGTACTTTTAAGGGATAAAATGGGAATAGAGGGATACAAATGGTACCAACCAAACGGCTGCACCTAGAATAATGAAATTCGGTGTATACATTCCTTTGATTGCGTAGAAACGTAAAATAGAAGGAATTTTCGAAATTCGTACTCTTTGGGGTTCAAATGGAAAAAAGGGATAAAAATAGTACCAACCAAATGTTCGCAGCTAGAGTCATGAAATTCGGTGTGTACATTCCTCTGATTGCGTAGACACGTAAAATAAACGGATTTTTCGAAAGTCATACTTTTTGGGGTTAAAATAGAAAAGGGGATAAAAATAGTACCAGCCAAATGACCGCCGCTTGAGTCATGAAATTCGGAGTATACATTCCTCTGACAGACACGAAAAATACAAGTTTTTTGCCAAATTCGTATTTTCAAGGGATACAATGATTACAGAGGGATAAAAATAGTACCAACTAAACGGCTACAGCTAGAATGATGAAATTCGGTGTGTACATCCATCAAGTTGCGTGGACACGTAAAATAAAGAGAGTTTAGATTACCCAAAGGGGGTAAAATAGGAAAAAGGGCATAAAAATGGTAGCAACTTAATGACAGCAGCTAGAATCATGCAATTCGGCGTATACATTCCGCTGACTGCATAGACACGCAAAATAAAAAGATTTTTCCAAATTTGTAGTCTTTTACTTTTACGGCAAAAATTGGTTGAATCATGAAATTAGGTTATTTTGCACTACGCACGTTTAGTTTTGGAATTAAAATACAACAAACTGTAGCACCCACTATCTACAAAGATTTATTGTATTTAAGCTTTTAGAACATATAAATAAAAGAATATTTATTTTTTGAATTGACTTGAAGTATTATTTCGATATGTAAACGTATTAGTAGCCTTGCCGTATAAGCGTGGTTTGAAATAATAAATAAATTTATTTATAAAATTATTTTTCCAATATTTGTATTTCTTTCGGATGGCTATATTAAAAACAAGTAAGGAAAGGCTAAAGTTGGGCGGGGCCGACTCTATGATACACTCCACTTTCTATCCGAATACAATTTAATTCGGAGAAAAAGTGAAAACAGGAAGGATTTTTGTATACTGTAAATGTATGTGTTTGACGAAAAATGTTAAATCGGAAAGTACGCGGGTATATTGAAATCTGGAACGAAATAGGTGAAATATAATATGTATAGTTTGGCCAAAATCGGTTAAACATTTGGGAGCAACATTTGTATTTGGGTTATATCTAAATCTAATTATAAGCTGCTATGCCAAATTTAAAGAAAATCGAGTACAATATGTCGTTTATAGAGCGGAAAATGTCAAATCGGGAGCGACATTTGTATGGGGGCTATATCTAAATCTGAACCGAGTTGCCTCAAATTAAATAGTGTTCGTCCTTGATCCAAAAAACTTACTTGTGCAAATTTTTGTTAAGGTCGGACTATAATTGCGACCTGTAATTTGATTACAACAATAGATGGACAGACAGACAGACAGACGGACATTGCTAAATAGACTCAGGAAGTGATTTTAAGTCCTTTTGGGTGTTACAAACAAATGCACAAAGACATACTACTCTCGAGGAGTGTATAAAAAACATATTTTCCTGTAACATTACTGCACTTCCACGAAAATCGACATCCTCTGTGGAATGTAATCCATGGTGGAGGGTATATAAAGTTCGGCCCGGCCGAATCTAACGCCGTTTTTACTTGTTTAATTTTTTATATTTTGGTTTGAAGGAAAGGCCCAAACTGTCCCCTAGTCACCTCTTGAGGGAAGACTTGTAAGACTGGCCCCCATTAAAAGCTATAAAAGAGACTCAATACATACCTATGATCGTAGTCATCAAATGGATTAATGTTTAAAATGTATTGATGTTTGAAATGTATTGTATGAAGAATTTGCTTGATTTTAAATTTTTTAAATTTTTCTGATTTGTTTGCAATGTTTGCCAAATAGTGTTTCTATAAATAATGATTATTGTCTGACCCAAGCATATATGTTGCGCGGTTTTATTATATTTTTTTTTATTTTCTGTACTATAAGCTGTACTTTTCATACATATAATAAATATTTTATTTATGTAATTAGAGAATTTGAAAAGTCATATCATTGCGCATGCGTACAACTTATGTTCGTTCGTAATTAGATCAAAACACTACTCAAATATCATCTACGGATGGGCTATTATTACTATTTGAAAGTACATATTTTAATAGAATTACAAATAAAGGTAGACTTTAAAACGATGATGGATGAGGAGAGATCATCTGCAACATGGAATCCATGTTCACCACCACCAGCCACTACCATCACAAAGCGAAACCAAACCCCACGGTAGCCATTATGAATTTTGGCGTCTGTGTACAAATGCGTGTTTTCGGATTTCTTCTGTTTCTACTGTTCCACTCAACATCATAACTCCATGTTAACTTTCATAAATATGTTAATGCAGACAGACTGACGGACGGACATTCAGTCGACTAGCTATGCATACTGCCCACAGATGCTGCACATAATGAACACACAAGCTACGGGCGGCACGGTTACAGTGCTATAGTGGCGCAGTCATTTTGTAGCCACCGCCAACATCATCAACAAAAACCACTAAAAAAACAAGTTGTTTTTTAATCATATGCAGATGCAGGCCACTAAGACTTAGGCTAAGGAGGTGCAGAAGATGAAGAAGCAAGGCAACATGCAGCAGCAGCAGTAGCAATAGGAGATATGAACAACAGCCCGAACACACTGATGGGCCGTCGGACAGACAGACAGATACACATGTATGCTGTTAACATCATGTTGTTATTTGTGTTGTTGATGGTGGTGTTGTTGTTATTGCTATGGCGCTGCTGCTGTTGTTTTATTAATGGTATGGATTTGTATTTTTATTGGAATGCCTACCTACAACACGTACAACACCATTTCCAATTGAAATGATCAATTTTTCAAAAGTGATATAAACTTATCCTACTAGATATGGGAGTATATAAAGAGTATCCCAAAATTTATTCAAAATTTGAATTAAATGAAATTTAATAATATATTTATGGTTCTATGTTAATTATAAAGGGTGATTTTTTAGCTATTATCTTTTTGGCAACACTGGTTTAAAGAGCTGACGCACGTTTCGTGTTTTGTTTCACTGTCAAACATCTTCAGTTTGGTCTATAATTTAACCATGAATCGTCTTACAAACGAACAACGCTTGCAAATTATTGAATTATTATTTATTTATTATTATCAAAATTAAGTTAAGAAAGTTCATTTACCGAAAAATTGTGTTCAGCGACGAAGCTCATTTTTGGCTCAATGGGTACGTAAATAGGCACAATTGTCGAATTTGGAGTGAATATCCGCCAGAAGCATTGTCAGAGCTACCAATGCATCCAGAAAAAGTCACAGTTTGGTGCGGTTTATGTGCTGGTGGCACTATTGGACCGTACTTCTTCAAAGATGATGCGAATCGTAACGTAACTGTGAATGGTGAGCGCTACCGTGAGATGATATCCAACTTTTTTTGGCCAAAATGCAAGAGCTTGACTTGCATGACATGTGGTTTCTACAAGACGGTGCCACATGCCACACAGCACGCGCAACAATGGGCTTATTGAGAGGCGAGTTCAGTGAACATTTTATTTCTCGTTCGGGACCGGTCAATTGGCCGCCTAGATCGTGCGATTTAACGCCTTTAGACTAATTTTTGTGGGGCTATGTTAAAGGTCATGTCTATACAGACAAGCCCGCTTCAATTGACGCATATGAAGACAACATTGAAGCATTTTTTCGTGAGATACCGGCCGAAATGTTGGAAAGAGTATGCGAAAATTGGACTAAGCGGATGGACCATTTGAGGCGCAGTCAAGGTCAACTTCAAACATTAAATTATATTATTATATCGATTCAAAAAAGATTTCATGTATTTTTCTGAATTTTATGTTTTTTTAAATTTCCTATAGCTTTTTAAAAATCACCCTTTAGTTTAAATATTTGGTGCTGTGGCAAATTTGAAGAAAATCAGTAAACGTATCTATTATCTAGAGCAAATAAAGTCCGGACCGAAATTTCTATGGGAGATATGTACATTTGTATGGAAGATATATCTAAATCTGAACTGTTCTTACCCATTTTCACCTAATTTGAAGAAAATCAAGTCAAATATGTGGTTTCTAGAGCGGAAAAAGTCAAATCGGGAGCGACATTTGTATGGAGGCTATATCATAATCTGAACCGATATGACTCAATTTCACGATAAATGTTTCTAGTTGGAATATAAGGTGTTGTCACAAACATGAAAACATGAAATATCTGAAGAACAAAACCGTCTGCTCGTACCACTATATTCTATGGACATTCATATTTTAGAGGATTATGATGGTATTATGCCTACTGAGGACCAATGGGAAGAATCAACTCCAATATTAAAAGAAACAGAGGATGATGACCCATTTATTTTGCAAACAGATGAGAGTGGATATGCTCTTCTCCTCCAGGGGGAGGGTGCAGATGAATACCCCATTGATAGCATAACTGGACTACGTTCGAAAGCAGAATATAAATGCTCCACAATCGAACGTGATGCTCTCACAATTGTAGGTTGAGAAGGTTGTACAGAAGCAGCCCCTACAAATTTAATAACCAACCAACAACCAGCATTTGAAGTCAGGACAAAAGCCTCGACAATGTTTGGTAATAGTAATAAAGGAATTACGCCTAAGTATGACCTCAAAGAGAAGGGTCATATCTTAACAGTGAGAAGCATGGTTCAACGTCGGATGTGATTTTTCACGAGAACAACATTAACATACGATTACGAACATATGTATCACGCTTCAGGAGTAACCCTACAATGTACGGCGAATGAAGAACCGGTCCAACCTATATGCAAGATAAGACGAAGAGGACGTTCTAGAAATTACAATATAAGTCTGATGCCTCGTCGGGCCGCCTTCAGCATCAGAGGGGTAGTATGAAACAAATTATTAGTTCTTTACTATTTTATTCGACACACATGTATGAATGTATAATTTCAAACCACTTGTTGATATTTACATTCATACAACCTGTTAATATTCATTATGCCACATGTTGATATTTATTCTACTTGTTCAATATTGTAAGCTACTAGATTATTTCTATCTAAATTTGTGTATAAAACTTATGAAACTTACAATCTTAGGAACAAGATAGTTTCACAGTAAACTAAAAAGGATCCATATTTTTATACCCTACACCACTTTGTGGGCTAGGGTATTATAAGTTAGTTTCGCCCCAAATGTTTGTAACACCAAGAAATAATCGAGCTAGACCCACCTTTAAGTATACCGATCGGCTTAGAATCACCAGCTGAGTCGATTTAACGATGTCTGTCCGTCCGTCCGTCTGCTGTCCATCTATGCTTGTTCGCACTCTACAGGTCGCAATTGTTGTCCGATTGTCATGAAACTTGGCAGAAGTTATTTTTTCAGGTAAGATCGGTTCAGATTTAGATATAGCCCCCATACAAATGTCGCTCACGATTTGACAATTTCCGCTCTAGAAACGACATATTGTACACGATTTTCTTTAAATTTTGCACAACATCTTATAAACCCACTAGAAACACGTGTGCAAAAATTAGGTAAGATCGGTTCAGATTTAGATATAGCCCCAATACAAATGTCGCTCCCGATTTCACTTTTTCCGCTTTAGAAACCACATATTGTACCTGATTTTCTTTAAATTTGGCACAACATTTTATAATCCAACCTATGGTGAAAGTGGGTAAGATCGGTTCAGATTTAGATATCGCCCTCATACAAAGGTTGCTCCCGAATGTTTAACCGATTTTGGCCAAACTTTACATATTATATTTCACCAATAAACATACATGTTGAAAGCGGGTCACATCGTTCCAGGTTTCAATATACCCCCATACAAATGACCTCTCCGATTTAACATTTTTTGTCAAACACATACATTTACAGGATGCAAAAATCCTTCCCGATTTCACTTTTTTACCGAATTGAATTGTAATGAGATAGAAAGTCCGTCCGTCTTTAGCCTTTCCTTACTTATTTGGGAGATGCCCATATATCCATACTTTGGTATAACCCAAATGGGGCCCCATTCTGATCTATTACAGCTCTAGAAACTACATCTTACATCGGATCTTCACCAAATTTTGCAGATCATGGTATTTTTCAACCAGGAATACCTACCGTGAATGAGAAATATATAGGCCCATATTTTGGACCAGGCCCAAAATGTTGTTATAGGCTCCCTTCTGAAATTTCGGTCCGATTCATCCTATTACTGCTGTATAATTTGTATTTGTCTGTCAGACAATTGGATCAATTACAATATAATTAACCATATTCGTTAAATATGACTAAAGATGGATTTATAGTAATTTATATGAACTACATAAAATTGTTCCCATGAAATAAATGGGTTTAGTAATCAAAGCGAGGTACATACGTAGGGAGTGGTGTAGGGTATTATATAGTCGGCCCCGCCCGACTTTAGCCTTTCCTTACTTGTTTTTTTAATAAATCATTTTTTTGTTGCATAGTCTTATTATACCTCAAAGTCAAGTTCTAAACATTAAAAGTTCATTTTGAATTTCCACATTTGCAATTTTCTTAACTACAACTGACAACGTGGAAATGGTGTATTCAGGCTGCTGCAACTGCAGCGTTATTGTGGCTGTTGTTGTTGCAGCAGCAGTTGTTGTTATGTTTGCTAATCAGAGCCGCTGCTTGTATCTGTGTAGCTGAGCTGAGTTGGATGATGATGGGCTCCTCTCTGGCATTCGTAGATGCTTGAAATGCTTGAATAAATAACTAAAACAAGGCGGAGTCTCGACTTCAGATTTCAGTCAGTTCGGCTTTTCTTACAAGCCAATAAATATTATGCACTCTTCATATACATACCTACCTACATACTCGTACATATGTATTTTATGCAGTTGTTGTTGTTGTTTTTCGTTTCGTTTAAGCTTAGATTAATCTCAAGTCGTCGTCGTCGTTGTTTTGTGTTTTTTGTGGTGGTGGTAAGAAAGAGTAAAATGTTGTTCCATTTCATTCCGACGTGGTTTTGTTGTTTTTGCTACGATATCTACTACTCTCCGCTTATATTCATATGCTAATTGGTATTCAAGATATATACGTTATATTCGTATTGGAGCTGAGCAACGTAGCCATCCAACTGTTGGTGGAACGTGTCGGCTGTAGTTGTTTTTGAACACGATCAGTTGGGGGAGGTGGTGGGGGAAGTTTAATGGTATATTTTACAAAAATGGCGGAGAAGGCTTGTTAGCCACAATAGATATTGGTTGCGATTAACTCTGTTCAGTAGTCGATTGCCGCTCAAAATATGTTTGAAAGTTGGTTGAGGTGATATTGACATGAATATGCTCCTGTGAAAATGTATACTTTCGAGAATATTTATGTTAAAAATGTCTTGTGTTAAATTTGTCGTTTGGTTTCCAACAAAATAAGACTTTTTGAATGGAACAGAGTAGCGACCCTATAAATCTATTCTGAAAGGGCATGTTGAGTAGTCCATTTTTGCCGAATAAACTTAATTTTTATTTTTTTTGTTCGAAGTGAGCATTATACTAAGCGAAAAAATGTTCGAAGTTATTGTCTTAGAGAATTCATATTGTCACAACTATATTGTGGAATTTTATGAGGATCATTTTGATGGAAGATCTTAACCCTCTAGCTCCACACTTTATGGTTCAATTTGCACCTTTTTTCGTGAAAATCAGAAAATGCCATTTCAGAAGAACATGTTTGCCCTTCAGCATTTTCATACAAAATAAAGATGCATGTTAAATAGTTTTTCTACGTAGGAACACGTAGTGAAAAATGGAGAATATTATAAAAAATAGTTGATATGTCGCAAAAGTGCAACTGACTGTTTTCTTCAATAATATGGACCAAAATTTTAATATATAATTTTGAATACTTATATTAACTTTTATCTTAATTATATGAATTTAAATTCTAATCAATATTTCAATTCTTTTTCCACTTTTGAATCTTATTTGGTAAATTTGAATAGTAATTATTTTAGCATATTATCGAACAATACAAGAAGCATTTCTTCGATTAATTAATTTAATCAGTTTAAAACAATAATATCTCAATTTCACAACCTACCCAGTGTTATTTGCGTTCAGGAAACCTGGTTTCAGCAGGCGTTAGTACAGCTATACAATTTACCTGGATATAAAGCCGTTCATTGTTGTAGAACTGATGGTTATGGTGGAACCACAGTATATGTTCGTGACTACTTCTTGTGAGATAGAAGTTATGTGGATGCAATTGTTCTGACTTTACCGAGTATAAGACTTCAGGGAAAAAAGCTGAAATTAATGTCTTTTTACAGATCAGCAAAATGTAATATCACTTCGTATTTGAGCTTTTTGGATGTTTATTTTAATCAATTTGGTGAACAACCATGCATTTTACTTGGCGATTCGAATATGAATTCTTTACAAAATCCTTCTTTGCATGAATTGTTGAGTCGGCTTAATTGCTTCGGCTTTACGAATTGCCACAATCTAGTCACCCGTCCGCGGAGTGGCACGTCTATTGATCATGTTTACAGTAATTTATCACATACTTTACACATTGACTCTGTTGAATGTAACATTTCCGATCACAATATGATATTTTGCCGAGTTGAGCACAATATTGAAAATAAAGATTTTATTGTAACTAGTCGTTACCACTGCAATTATGAACGAGTGAAAAATTTTCTTCATCATGATTTAAATTTTTCGAATCTGACGGGAAATCGCTCTGATGACACCTCTTATCTCTTAAATTCAATATGTAATGCAGTTCAACATTCAACAACTGAATCAAAAAAGAGAAAGTCCTTGCGGTATGAAATGACACCATGGATAAATGGTAATATACAAGCTCTTATAGAGTATAAGAAAAAGTTGTTGAAACTTAGGAGTAAGAATGTAAACTATGTTATAGAATCAATTCTGAAAAGAATAAGCAAGATTGTCAAAATAGCTTCCAAAGATGCAATGCGTAAGCATTATTTGGTAAATGTGTCCAGATTTCAGCATCAACCCAGAAAATGTTGGAAATTTTTGAACGAAACACTTGGTAGGAAAAATAAGCCAGAAATTGATCTAGTGGGTGATGAAGGTGAACATATAGTTCACGATTACTTGAAGGCTGAAAAGTTCAATCAATATTTTTTAAAATCTGTTTTTAATCTGAAACAACAAATTGTTATTTATCCTACTGACAATTTTAATTTATTTAGAACCTTGCGCGATCACCACAACTCATTTCACATTGGCAATGTCACTAATATCGAAGTCTGTGACATAATAACAAGTATGGAAAGGTCAAGTAGAACAGGTTTTGACGGAATTATGCCGTCAACAATTATTGAATGTTTAGATGAACTAAGTCCTTACTTGACAAAAATCTTCAATAGCATAATAAATACTTCTATATTCCCGGATATCTTGAAGATACATAAAGTCATTCCGATTCCCAAAGAAGTTAATACTAATACAGTAGACAAATTTAGACCGATATCTTTGCTTTCTGTTGTTGACAAAATTTTTGAAAAGATTTTGTATTCTCAGCTCTCAGTATACATGGAAAATGAAAATTTGATGTCTGCGAACCAATATGGTTTTAGGAAAGGATGTGGGACTGAAGAGGCGGTTACTAATGTAATGAATTACATATGTGCTGGGTTAGACCGTGGTTTTTCCGAAGTTGGAGGAGTTTTTGATGATTTTTCGAAGGCATTTGATCTCGTTGATCATTCCATTTTGTGTAAAAAACTGTCTTGTTATGGTATTAAAAAGACTGAAATATTATTGCTGGAAAATTATCTAAAGAACCGGAAACAGTACGTCCAAATAAATTCAAGTAAAAGCTCAATGGCAGATGTGATATGCGGTGTTCCACAAGGTAGTGTCTTGGGACCTCTGCTATTTAAAATATATATAAATGATATCAGTAACCTTGAACTGACCGGAAAATTGTTTATGTATGCCGAGGATTTATGCATATTTTATCCATACAAACAGAATTTAGTTCTTAAAACTTTTGTTGAACGGGACGGAGCTTTAATTTCAGAATATGCCAGATTAATTCAATTGATATTAAATGCAACGAAAACTAAATTTATAAGGTTTAGACCACAAACAAATCAAGGCGAAACTCCATGCCAGGTTTTTGTGGTCTCTGAAGTATCTAGTATAAAATACCTGGGGATTCATTTACAGAAAAATCTAAGCTGGAAGGTACATATTGAACAACTTAGATTAAAAGTTGCACCTGTTGTTGGTATTTTATATAAGCTAAACCTAGAATCCAAATATATTATTTTTCAAACGCTTGTTCAAAGCCACGTTAATTATTTGGCACTCATATATGGATATAAAAAGAACCTAGATCTAAAAACATTACAAATATTGCAAAACAAATCTTTAAAAATAGTTTTTAATCTCCCGAGATTGCATCCAACTTTATCGCTATACCGAGATATAGCACTAAAAATTTTACCCGTGTATGGAGTTCACAAAATGCAATTGATAATGTATGTGTTCAAAGTGATAAACAACATTGGATACCATAGTATTAATTTTAGCAGAATTCAACACAAGGAACAACTCAAACTTATATATTGCAAGGTGTAGATTAGAAGTCACCAAGCAAAGAATTGAACACATGGGTATCGTTGAATACAATAACTTGCCGCAAATATTGAAAGATTCTCAAACTGTTTCTGTTTTTAAAAACCGTTTAAAGGATTATCTTTATCAGAACATTGAAATGCTTCTTATATGATATGAGTTTTTTGTTTTAATTTTAATGTATTATATTATATTTTGTAAATATTATTCTTGAATTTGTGTTGCCAGATAGCCTCAATAATGCCCTAGAGGCGCTGAGACACTTTTTATCAATTGTAATTTATGAAATTAAATAATAATAATAATAATAAAAATAGCATACAAGGGACGATATATCTATTTATTTATATGAAAATACAGAAACTACATGGAGAAATATAAAATTACAATCGTTGTTTGCATGCAAAATATATTTGGTTCAAGCATTTTATATAAAAATAGTTATACCCAAATAAAAAATCCTTACTTGCGAACTAAATATGTTTTCACGTAACTATACGGATGGATTCACATTAATTATTTTTCAGGGTGTACTAAGTGAATATAACATATAAAATATAAATTAGAAACTAATTAAATCGAATCACTTAAAACAAATCATTTTTATACCCTCCACCTCCAGGATGGGGGTATATTCACTTTGTCATTCCGTTTGTAACACCTTGAAATATTCATCGGAGACCCCATAAAGTATATATATTCTGGGTCGTGGTAAAATTCTAAGACGATATAGCCATGTCCGTCTGTCCGTCTGTCTGTCTGTCTGTCTGTTGAAAGCACGATAGCGGCCGAACGAAATGAGCTAGGAGGTTCAAACTTTTCCTAAATGTGTCTTATGGTTGTAGATCGGTTGGGATTGAAAGTGGACGAAATCGGCCCAGAGGAAAAAATTTTTCCCTCACAAGGACTGAAAATACCCCTAATATTTAGAGTATTTTAGCCTGTTTTTTGAACATATTAGCTTGTATTTTCTTGATATTTGCAATGAGCATTCCCTTTATAGCATAAAAGGGCACCATAGAGTGATTTTAATTTTTAGGGGGCGAAATGGGACAAAAAGGGATAAAAATGGTACCTATCAAAGGACAACAGATAGAAACACGAAATTTGGCGTGTACATTCTTCTAATAGAGTACATACATAATATACAAGTATTTTTTCTAAATTTGTACTTTTAAGGGGCTAAATGGGGATAGAGGGATAAAAATAGTACCAACCTAACGGCTGCACCTAGAATAATGAAATTTGATATATACATTCATCTGATTGCGTAGACACGTAAAATAAAAGAACTTTCCAAAATTCGTACTTTTTGGGGTTCAAATGGAAAAATGGGATAAAAATAGTACCTAACAAATGACAGCAGCTAGAATCATGAAATTCGGAGTAGACATTCCTCTGACTGCGTAGACACGAAAAATAGAACGTTTTTTTTTTCAATTTCGTACTTTCAAGGGATACAATGGCTACAGGGGATAAAAATAGTTCCAACTAAACGAATACAGCTAGAATGATGAAATTCAGTGTGTACATCCCTCTAATTGTGTAGATACGTAAAATAAAGAGATTTTAGATAGTCGTACTCTTGAGGGGGCAAAATTGGAAAAAGGGGATAAAAATGGTGTAGCTTGGAAGCACCACAAAGAAAATGTAAGTTTTAGCGAGCGAAATGGGACAAACATGGATAAAATATGGTACGACAACAGCTAGAATCATGAAATTCGGTGTGTACATCCCTCTAATTGCATAAACACGTAAAATAGAGGGATTTTTCGAAATTCGTACTTTTAAGGGATATAATTGAAAAAGAGGGATAAAAATGGTGTATATATTCGGTGTGTATTCGGTGGTCTGACTATGAAGACTCGAAACAAAAGGTGTTTTTTTTCAAATTTGTACATTTGGGAGGAGAATGGAATTCTTATGAAAATAATGCAGTCACTTTGTCTGTATCTGATAATGCTTCTCCCTAATGGCGACTGACAATCGCCTAATATTTTCGGCATGTTCACTTTCACAATTACAGCATTGTATTTATTTATAGTAGTATATTTTAAACAGTGCGCATAAGTATACATTATAGTTTGAAATATTAATCAAATATAGTAATGTGCATAAACATATCACAATTTTCGTAATATGATTCTGTACTTCTATGTCGACATCCTTTAATCTGCTGGTAATACTGTGGAATGCACTCCGTGGTGGAGGGTATATAAGATTCGGCCCGGCCGAACTTAACGCCTTCTTACTTGTTATTTCTAAATATGTTAATATCATTTAACAACAAAGGATTTCTTAAAACTTGAGAATATCATGCAAAACATTTAATTAAAATTAAATGTAATAGGTAAATAAATGTATACACAAATGTTTATAAGCAAAAAATAAGTTGAAGCATATGAAAAATTAAACAAGTCGGAGCGTAAAAAAAAAATCTTTTTCAAAATTTGGGATTTTTACTTAAATGGTCATCATGCTCTTATTTGTAATTTTTATCTGCGTTGATGTATATTGGGTATTGTTCATTGGATTTCAAATTCTAAAATGTTGGGAGATGTGAACTGGAATGGCAATGTAATTTTCGACATAGCAATAGCGAATGTGTGAACTAGAGCATTGTCTTGATGAGGCGACACAAACAAGCAGAGGTTTCAAAACCAAACTTTCCTTCAATATTCGTTAGGAATGTCCACCCTAAATTGGTCGTTCGTTGCACTCTGGTTACAAATATACATTAAAAAAATAAAAAAATAAAATAAATTGGAAATTGTTAAATGAGCATATCGACGCCTCCGAACAATAGTATGATAGGCCTGAAAAGTGAGTTTCGCTACAGAGTTGTCTAAAGTTTATTTTATATAACTAAGTTTGTTATAAAAGTTACAGATTTCTGTTTAGAACTTTTACATGGATTGACCGATTAATAATTCTCTCAATTTGACCTAAATTTGAGAGAATTTAAATTAGAGACCGTAGAATCTAAAAACGTAAAGAACTTCAAAATATGCTAAGTCGGCTTAGCACTCTATTATTTGGAGGCGCCGATATATTTTATTTATGACAACACTCCAAGCAATCATGAAAATGAGAGATATTAAAAAATAATTATTTAAATTGCAGTGTCAAGTAGTAAATTTGTATGCTATATTTTGTTTTTGTAATAATGTTAAGAAAAACATATTTCGTCAAAGCGTCACCCTGTACCAACACTGGGTGCTAATTATTATGGTTCTATTATTGGAGGTGGACCGATTGGTCCATTTTTATTTTTTAAGTATGTTATGTCCAGTAAATGTGCAAACCTATAATATATTTACTTTATGTCCTAATCGATCATCACAGTTTTTAAATTCTTTTAGTCATATTTAGTTGTTATAAACGAAAGATCAGACTCCCATTGAGTAGAACCAAGCGTGACTCGTTGGCTGCACTTAGACCTTTTGAAAGTGTTGTCACACTTAATTATGGCCAAATGTTATCCAGGAAAATGCTACAATTTGTGACCTCCTCTACCACTAATATTAAGCTAGCTACTTTTTATAAAGCCTATCATCTATAGGTCAAGTATGCCATCGCTATGATTTATAGGATATTATATTCAGTTTCACTTAGATTCAGTTCACTTGACACGATTGATTTGGACTTTATGTCTATGCCAATAAGAAAAGCTGTAAGAGTTTAGCTTAAGAGCCGTAATGTTTCAGGAGCTACCTTTACATCCTGACCAAAAAAGAGGTAGGGCACATTTAATGCTTTGGTCGACCAGAACGTTACTGTCATTATCATTTCGAGATCTACATATCAAGTCGATTAATTGTGTCACTAAAATGGTTTTATAATAAGTGCGGGTCGATTCACGTCCTATCCTTGAGAGGTAATCTCACTTACAGTTTTCTTCAGAAAATTTGGATTAGAAATCGAACAAGATTAAAAAAATTTGACTTAGCAATCGAAGAAGTAATTTATGGAAAACCTGGTTCAGAAACCCAAGAAGACTTCACAGATAACTGGTACGGAATCCGATAAATTCTCCACAGAAAACATTGATAAAATTCCCAAGAAGAGAATTTTTCTTATAAATTTTTGTTAGGAAGCCGAATACGTCTTCAAAGTAAATTTCGTTCAGAAACCGAAGAAGTATAAAATCGTTCATACAAATTGTCCGTGGAGCCTCTTGCGGGAACCACAACAAAGGAAGACATTTCTGACTATCTCACTAATGTCATTTTTGAAAAATACTAATTTCCAAAAATACACCCTTAAAAATATTTATCCATCAAATTGGCGCCCAACGTCTACTATAATAAATCTTTATCATTTGGACGTGATGTTCAGTTCATGATTAATTTGACAGATGTCGTCAATACAATATAGCCGCCATATAAGGTGAACATCGACCCGGTCTAAATAAACCCTTAAAAATGGTTCTTCCTTCTGAATTCCATATACTACAATCTGCTTTTGGAAGGGAGATGAGCAGTCCCAACCTTTCTGCAGGGTAGGCAATTTAAAATTTTAATCTTGAAAAGTTATCGGTAGCTTTACTTTGAAAGGTAGAATAACATTCATTTGTATTTTTATTTTCAAGTTTATGTTTGACATTTGCAAAATCGGACGCTATACGCTCGAACAAAATTGCGAAATATTAAACACTTACTGAGTCTTTAACGCAAACTGTAAGAAAAACAAACTGTGGAAAATTGTCGAGAAGAGATCGGCCTTGAGTTCAGCTTGTGCGTCAATTTGTGGTTCATGAAAACCTACGTTCTCGTCCAGGGCGTTCAATAGAAAACATTTCTGCTGTGGCTGAGAATGTCCAAGAACATCCATCAACATCAACTTTCTCAGGAACTGAACATTTCTTGCACCACCCGATGCGATTTCGCTTCGCCCAATGGGCTGAAGATTGTTTGGCAGGAGATGAAGAATTTTTACCGAAGCTCATTTTCATCTCAGTGGCTATATCAATAAGCAAAATTGTCGCATATGGGGTTCAGAGAACCCACACGTGACTAGTGAGAAGCCAGTACATCCTCGACGAGACACTGTTTGGTGTGGATTTTCTGGCTGGTCGCATCATTGGAATATTCGAAAATGAGTAAGGAGCCGCCGTTACCGTCAACGGTGAACGTTACCGTGCAATGCTCAACGAATTTTTGTTTCTAAAAAAGAGAATGACATGGGCGACAAGATGGGGCCACATGTCACACAGCCAACGCAACCATCTATATCTTACGAATAATCAGCCGAAATTGTGATGTAAATTGGCCGCCTCGGAGCAGTGATTTGAACCATTTTGAATTATTTTCTGTTGGGAGCCTTTAAGGATAACAGTAACAACAAACCATCCAAAGACAATTGAAACATGAAGAGATTTCGGCCAGAACAATCGAAAATGTAAATTTGGAGTAGACTGTCTTTGTGGACCTGCTGTTAAATTTCCTGGGTTTTCATTTGTATAATTCCTAGGCCAACACTTTCACCTTAAGATTTCAGGTAAGACCCAAAGAATGTCGTTTAGATAGAATGATGACTTCCCAAACGAGCAACCAAATCATAGAATACTGGTTTCCAATGCCATCCGTATAACTTTGCACATTGCTATCGTCTCTGATCGTTCGATCTAATGAGATTCCATTCACCTACATATCTATCCAATCCTTGAGCAAGAATCTATTCTATTTCTGTTATGATCATTAAAATAATCATTATGTCGCCTTTGGCGGCTGCGGCGGCGGCGTTTCTCTTTTTGCTCTCGTCTCGTCCGGAGACCATATAAAGTCCTTGCAGCTCAAATCAGTATTTAACAAAATGGCATAACCACCGAAGATCAATCAAGCGAAGAAACAGGCGGCAAATGAGCTACAAAGCGCAACTGCACCACATATTGCATATGAATGTTGCACTCACTCACCGGCCGGCCACTGGAAGACACTCAGTTGCCGGCCGCCGTACAGGCAAAAGAACGAAGAACGCAACGAAATCAGACCACTTTAGCGGCCATAAAAGGTAAAATGAGGAATATTTAAAAGAAAAAGAGGCATTTAATCTACAAAAAGAAAGAAGAAGGAAAAAACTGTTAAATGACATGTGATGGTGAATTGCGAAGATAATAATGAAGATGAGGATCGCATTGACTTGCTGGCTGGCTGGTGTTAATCATAATGAACGTTTTAATGCGATGCTGCCAAAGTGGGTGCTGCTCCTCCCTGGGAGCTGTGCGACCGACCAGATCTCCTGTTGGTGCTGGTTCGTATTTGAATCTGCCACAAAGACAAAACTGCAAAAGAGACAATAATGCTGAGTTATTAAACATAAAAATTATCTTACATATTTGCCTATACTTAGGACAGAAGTCGTCCGTCCGTTCGTCCATCACTCCCTCCCCGAATTGCATCACGTTGAGAGTTTTTGCTGTCAAGTCGTTGCTGGACAATTACAATAAATATAATCACTGTTATTCCGTCGGACCATACTTTGTGACAACAATTGTTGCAGTGGCCAGCTCTTCTCGGTGGTGTTGCTTATGGCCTTATAAAATGTCTGGCATGATCATGATGATGTCGTCGTTGGCAAAAACCAACAAACCAGCAACACCAAGTCGTCCTCCCTTTGGAAGATGGCAGTAGCTCATGTTGCTGCTGATGATGCCGATGTTGATGCTGTTGCTGTTTACCGCCTCTTCTACCCATTTAGAATTTCAATTGATCTCTGCTGCTACATCTTGACATGAAATGGGCGACGAAACATTGATGAGGCGACTTACAACTCCTGCCATTCACTCATTTCATCAACTGGTCTTCACCTTCGGATACCTCTCCTGAAAGAAGTACGGTTAAGGGGGGAAGTGTAAATCTCTGTTTGTGTTTTGCTTTTAGCGCGACAAATACGAGTACTTAAAAATCTTGTTCTGGAAGTTCTTTGAAAGGCATTAAGATTAACGCGAATCGCCACAATCCTCCACGATTAAATTTATATCGATTGTTGTTGTTGTTTTTTTGTTCGAAATTCGATGACAATTGCCGAGTAATTGGTTCTGCATAATTATCGAGGGTTAGGCAGAACATGTCAAGCGGTAAATCACATTCCAAATAATGTCAATACGAATGGAAACTTTTTGAAAAGTGCAGAGATTTCAGAGAAAAACTCAATAATTTACTACGGATCGGATAAGTGTTTTTCCAAGAGACTCACCAACCCGGGAAGATAGATTTTATAAGAAAAATCTATGAGCATTTTCCGTATAGAAACCAAAGAAGAAGTCGAATAAAGTTTCTTTCAGGAACTCAAGAAGATTTCCAGAAAACTTGACTCAGAAACCGCAGAGTTTTCGTAGAAAATTTGGTTTAGAAACCGAAGAAGTTTTAAAGACATGGTTCAGGTGAAGTTTTCATACAGCAACCGATACAAAATAACTTGGATCAGAAACGGAATAAGATTTTTATTCAGAAAACGAAGAAGTTTTCATAGAAAATTTTGTTCAGAAACTGAAGAAGTCTTCATATGAAAATTTGTTAAAAAACAGAAGAAGTTTTCTTAGAAAACTTGGTTAAGCAAAAGATAAAGTTTTCACAGAAAACTTGGCACAGAAACCGGAGATAGTATAATACATGGTTCAGAAACGGAAGAAGTTTTCATTAAAAATTGTTTCAGAAACCGAAGAAGTTTTATAGAAAACTTGGTACTGAAACCGGAGTAATTGTGATACAAAATTTCGTTCGATAAACGAAGAAGTCTTCATAGAAGACATACATATGTCATAAACAGAAGACATTTTCATAGGAAATTTGTTTCTAAAACCGAAGAAGACTTCATAGAAAACTTGATACAGAAACCGGAGAAGTTATGATAGAAAACAGGGTTCAGAAATGGAAGAAGTCTTCATATGTAACTTGTTTCAGAAACCGAAAAATGTGTGATAGAAAACTTTGTTCAGAAGCCGATGATGTTTTCATATGAAACTTAGTTGAGAACCCGTAGAAGTTTTCATAGAAAATAAAGAATATTTCATAGAAGTTGTCATAGAAAACTTGGTTCAAAAACGGAATAATCTTCATATGAATCTTTATTAAGAAACGGAAGAATTCTTCATAAAAAAAACTCTGATCAGAAACCGAATAAGTTTTCACAGAACTTGGAGGTTAATCTGGTTCCGCAACCGATGAGGTCTACACAGAGAATTTGAAAACCGAAAAACTCTTCAAATAAGGCATAATAAAAATACAAACAAAGATTTCTTAGAAAATCTGGCCAAGAAACCGAAGAAGTCTTCAATGTAAACTTCGTTCAGAAACCGAAATATCTAAGTTTTTATAGAAATCTGGCCCCAGAATCCGTCATCAGAACCAACCTGATGTCCACACTGCACAAGTCACTCAAGCTCTTAAGGGAAGCAGTACTCAGTGTCACCAAATGTCTATTAGCCATAGCTGGACAGAGAATGTGTTCAACTCTCTCAATCTCCTCATCATTCCCAGAGCTCCCACAGCATTCGATGAATATCGAACAGCTGGGTTAGGTTTTAGGGTCACAAAGTCTATAATCACTTTACAATACGAAAAGTCTCTCAACGAATGGGAAAGGGTATCATTAAAATGTTCCCCAAGCTCACCTGCCTCGACGTGATAGAACGATAGAATAAAACCCCCATAACGATCCTCTTTCACAACAATGAATGGCAAAATTACTAAGACGAAGAACAAGTAATATTGAAGTTTTGGAGCTGCTCTGCGTGTGGAGTTGTCCGCTTAGCTCTCGAAGTTGAGTGTTTTTTTCGACTCTTGCTTATTGTTCTAAAAGAGTTGAGTCGAGAGTCTCTTCAAACCCTGGTAGCACCTGGTAACTGGAACTCTTTATTCGGGTGGGGTCGTTGGGGGTGTTACTTCTTCGTCCCTGAGTGTTGGACTAGGACCACTACATAGAGTTGGTGGAAGCTTGCAGAAACTCTTTTACATCCGTTACATTGAACAGGTATTGACTGTAAATCTCTTTTGACTCCTTTTCTACATGAAAGATAATAGATAATAGGATATGTTTTTCAGAACTTCGCATGTGCATGGCCAAATTCGGAAATGCATGAACACCATACGACGAACAAACCGGACTTCATGGCATGGAAGTTGTGCAAGGTAAAATCTCATAGAAGCCGATCTTCAACGACGCACATTGCACTTTTTTGGCCCGGTGAGTGCTCAAAAATATGTAAAAACATGAAAATGCATGTTCGAATTTACATACTTCAAATACGAATCTAAAATGAAAAATAGCTGCATTTTTTAAATCTGGTTTCTGATTTGCTCTATCTTCTTTGGTTCGGGAGATATTGGATGTATAAGTTGGATAAATTTATAAATATTGCAAAATGATGAAAAAAAGTTCAACTTCCGGGACAAGCAGTTTACCAACGGTTATAGATATCGGGCTGATTCTTTTTTTGTTTGAAAGATGGATTCAATCTTAACTTTAAATATTCACATGAGCTCATATGTGTTGCATTTTAGCATCTTTTTTTATTCATAAAAAAACGTTATTTTACCAAATTTTTTAACTTTATCTAAGCTTTTAACTATGTTGCCACCTGCGGCCACACTAGCAATTGACATATAGTTATTCTCTGATATATCCCCTATAATCCTATATACAGTTCAGCTGCAACAAACTGCAACTCTCCATGTATGATAGCATTACTTTAATTTTCGTGCATTTCAAAGTTATGACAATTATAACGAAATATTATTGTGAATATGGTCAAACATCAAAACTTATTGTGAATGAATTAGTGTAGTGTAGAGTAGAGATTAGTGTAGAGAAAATATGTCACTTAAATGCCGTTATTTTTAATGAATTTGGAAACACAAGCAATCTGATAAAATATTCCTCTTAATTTGTTAAATAATTTTTCATAATGGATAAATTAAATATATCTATAAAAGATCTATGTGAAAAGTGTTTTGAAATACATACCGAAAATAAATCTAATATAACGCAAAATTTTCTTTTCAACCAATTGCTAGTGAAAGTTTGCCATAAAAATGATATTAATGTTGAAAATAATGAAATAAACAAAATTAACCTGAACGCCTTCGCTAAAAGGTTTTCTCGATATTGGAAAGAGTGTTCGCGATCAAAAAACGTGTTTCTACGAAAATATAAAGAAAGTTCTTGGTACTTAGGATCACTGAGCTTAAATCTAAAAGTTAATGAATCGCTTGATGATGTGGAATTATCCAAAACTATCCGGGGAAGACCACGAAAGTCTTACACAAATTCAGCACGCTCGAGTAAGCGTAGGAAGACACATGATTTAGCGGAAGAATTAAGTTTGGAGGAAGCATATAACATTTTAAAATATCTCTTAAAAAAAATGGCGAATATGATAAGGCGTCAGTGGTGGAGTCCTTGCATGGCAATGACATCGAAGTCCTTAGAAGACTGAGAGAAGCAACGAAACCTGCAGATCAGTGTAAGGAACTTACTACTTACTACTCACTTGCTTTATATATTGACCTTGACTTGTCATACCGACAGTACAAGATACTTCGGTCGACGTTTTTAAAAAAGAACTATAGAGGTTTGCCGTCTCTAGATCATCTTTCAGAAGAAAAAGACGCTTGTGTTCCTGCAAATATTACAGTAGATGAGGTATCTGCAAAACTTTCACTTCAATCTTCCTTGGACCATACCTCGAAACGCATATTGGAAAGCCTCAGTTTCGATCAAAAAGAACAAAACTGGCCTTCCAAAATGGTTCTTTATTCCAAATGGGGTTGTGATGGCTAATCAGGACAGAGTGAATACAAACAAAAAAATTGGTAAAATAATTGGTACATTCACATAATTGTTACTTATGCATATTATTTTCTGTTATAGATGAAGGCCACTGTGATTCTCAGATGTTCATGGTATCAATGGTTCTTCTTCGATTAATGCAAGACACGGCTGGTACTTCGAAAGATCCTAAAAATTGTGAAGAAATTTGGAGAAATCCAAAGCCATCATCTGTGCGGTACTGTCGTCCTATTGAATTTTCGTATTCAAAGGAAAGTTCGGAGTTAATTGTTGAGAAGCACAAATTGATGACGGATGAAATTAAAAACCTTTCCAACACAGTTTTTACTACACAGCAGGGAACGGAAATAAGGATAAGACATATTCTGCAATTTACAATGGTGGATGGAAAAGTTGCTCAGGCTATATCAGGTATAATAATTATTGATGTATTCATATAAATTCTGTTGGCAAATATGTGGTTGACTCCTAGGAAACAAGTCATCTTTGTCCTGTACCGTGTGTCATGCCACTCAAAAGGAGTTTTGCATGGAAAATTCAGAATGCAATGAAGTGGAATCAATGTATGAACTGGGATTATCGCCACTTCATGCTCGACTTCGATTTATGGCGCATTGTTTAAATATTGCATATGACTTGGAATTCCAAACATTTAAAGAAAATAATCCAGATTTTGATGCAAAGACTTCAAAAGAGAAGCGCGAGATAAAAAAGGAACTCAGAGCAAAGACCAAAAAGGAAATCCAAAAGAAATTTAAAGAAAGTACTGGACTAAGGATTGATTACCCTAAACAGGGTTTCGGTAACAGTAATGATGGCAATACTGCTAGGCGGTTTTTTGAAGATGTTGCACTTACAGCATCCATAACCAAAATTGATGAAGGTCTCTTGCTAAATTTTAAAAAATAGCTGGCTGCGATAAATTGTCGCCAAGTTATTGATGCTGAAAAGTTTGGAGAATTCTCTGCTGATACCCTTAAAATGTACAATAATCTCTATGGTAGCTGGAAAAAACTGTCGCCTACAATTCATAAGGTACTATGCCATGGTGAAAACATAATAAAGCATCACTACTTTCCCATTGGCGAACTGTCAGAAGAGGCTCAAGAAGCGAAAAACAAAGAATACAAGGCATTTCGATTGCGGCACACAAGAAAGTGCGACAGAAGAAGCCAGAATGCGGATTTAATAAAAATGCTTATGATATCCTCTGATCCTCTGATCTCATCTCTTCGATATGTACCAAAAAGTAATACCGAAAAAGAAGTAATATCCGACCTCGAAGGTCTTTTAAAATAAATATTTTTTTCTAAAACTTGTGTTTTATTTCTCAAGGACTGGCTTTGAAATTATAAACTTTTATCACATATAATGATAGCTATAACACATACTAATAAAAGAAAAAAGGTTAACCCAATCAAAAGTTATTGATTTTTGATCACCAAAAGTGCCAAAAAAGTGCACTGTGCGACGGCTCAAAAATGGTGAAGGGCACAGATCTATACTCCGAATTCCAAAATCTACAAATTTCCATCAGATTCCTTGATGAATTCATTCTTTTACAGTCAGATATATATGATAACTCAGACTAAATTCAAAATCTATGCCGTCAGCCTCTTTAGACTCGAGAACAATAAAAGCACGTTGGATGGGAATATATTCACTCTGTCATTCCGTTTGTAACACCTTGAAATATTCGTTGGAGACCCCATAAGGTATATATATTCTATAATAAAATTCTAAGACGATCTCGCCATGTCCGTCTGTCTGCCGAACGAAATTAGTTAATAGGTTCACATTTTCCGTAAATCTGTCTGATGGTTGCAGATCGCTTAAGATTGAAAGTGGGCGAAATCGGCCCAGATGGAAAATTTTTTCCCTAACAAGGACTGAAAATACCCCCTAAGACTATTTAAGCATTTTTTTCTGGGGCAAAAAGGTATTAATAACAATAATACTACAATAACTAGAAACATGAAATTCGGTGTGTACTTCCCTATAATTTTTTTTTTTCACTGAACCAACACTCAGGGGATGTCCCCTATAAATGCAGTGCATTGCGTTGGTGGAAGGAAGATCAGGTATTGGAAGGAGGAAAGAGGGAGTAGTGTCAGTTGACATCTGTTTTGAATCTCTGAATGTCGTAATTGGAGGGAAAGATATTTGCCGGAAGTCGATTCCACATACGGATAGTACGGGCGAAGAACGAATTTATTCTGTAATGTGTAGTGCGGCCGGTTGTCCAATCGACGACAAATGGGTGAGCGTTCCTAGAGAGTCGCGTATTTATACCGAACGTTCTCACGGGCGGTACAAGATCACGAATTTTCGAAGAACAAATACCATGAAAGTATCGATAGAACAATGACACACAACCAACATTACGACGGTGTTCAAGGGAGACAATAGAATTGGATATCCTACCGTCACCTATCAACACCATCGCCCTCCTCTGGACACGGTCAAGTAGCTCCAGTGACGAAGCTGGAGCACCCGACCATATGTGGGAGTTGTATTCCATCTTTGGTCTGATATAGGTAGTGTAGATATTGAGCAGATCAGAGGGTGTGAAATATTTCTAACATCGTTTTAAAAATCCTAAATGCTTCTTTCGACAGATCAAATACATGTTTTGTCCAACGAACATCACGTTGTATTTTCATGCAAAGAACATCGAGAACATCACTATCTACACCGTTCATTAAAATCGACGACACCGTTGGATCAGTGAATCGCTTGTGAGACAACTAGGAGTACTGGGTCTTACGTGCATTAAAATCTACTCTATTTACTAAACCCCATTCAGAAATGGCCAGCAAATCCTGGCTAAGTGACTCATCCATCGATCGCCTTTTTTTCTCAATTTCTTGGGGACTAGGTCTATGATCGAATGAGTAAGAATGACAGAGGTTGCTGTCATCCGCAAATGAGTATATTGGATTCGAAGTCCGATCCAAGAGGTCGTCGATGAAAGGACAGAGCCCTGTGGTACTCCTGCGGTTAACCTATGCTCGTCGGATGCAACAACACGTATAGTGCGATCTCTGAGGAAGCTCGAAATAAATCGAGAGAAGTCACTACCAACACCAAAAGCGATAAGCTTTGATAAGAGTGCTCCGTGCCAAACTCTATCAAAGGCCTTGGAGATATCTAGAGCAACGACCTTACTTTCTCCAAGCTGGTGGATGGATCGATTCCACTTTTCCGGTAGCAGTGTCATCAGATCACCCGTAGATCGATTCCTACGGAAGCCATACTGTCGATCATTAAGTAAGTCATTGTTTTCTAAATACCTCACAAGATGGTGGTTCACCATACTCTCCATAACCTTCGAGAGCGCTGAGCAAATCGTGCTCGGTCGATAGTTAGCAGGGTTATTAGCCTCACCTTTTTAGGGATGGGCTGGATATTCGCAATCTTCCAACACGCTGGGAAAACTCCTGTTGAAAAGATTACGAAGGGGACGGGCAAGCGTCGAAGAGCACTTACATAGGACAAGTGCTGAAATGCCATCCGGGCCTGGAGATTTATTTACGTCGAGATTTGCGAGAACCCTTTTAACTCCACGTGTTCGAAAAAATATCCGAGGCATGGAACTAGATACATTTTCGATCACGGGGTGTGGTTGATTGCTTTCCCGCAAGGATGAATTCCTTGCAAACATTTCAGCCAATAGGTTAGATTTGT
The DNA here is from genome assembly GCA_947397865.1 of Polietes domitor. NCBI lineage: Eukaryota > Metazoa > Arthropoda > Insecta > Diptera > Muscidae > Polietes > Polietes domitor. The sequence continues at coordinate 23,675,477 of OX377619.1, read as the reverse complement.
CAACCGGGTTAGTGAATATCTGGTCATCTTTAACAAGAGTTGGGATAGATGAGGAGTTATCCTTTACTCTTCTCACAAATGACCAAAAGCTCTTACTTCCCCGTTGTTCGTACAGAAACTTTTCACGTCTAAGTACCCTGGCACACATGGTTCTTGTCTGCTTGCGTAGCAGATCAGTTGTGGCATTTTTATTTAAACGCCATTTCCTGAATGCTTCCTCTTTGGATCTGACAGCAGCCTTGCATGTCTGGTTAAACCAACTTTTATTAGATGGTTTATCCGAAATAACTTTAATTGGAGTAAATGACTTCATTCCAATCAAGATAATATTTTCAATCATAGATGGCATTTTTTGAAATTCGTACTTTTAAGGGACAATTGGAAAAGAGGGCTAAAAATGGTGCCAACCAATCCACTGAAATTGTATGCTTTCATATGACTGTGTAGACGCGAAACATAAAGGAATTTTTCGAAATTTGTACTTTTAGGCAGGAAATGGGACAAAAGGGGATACAAATGGCTGCAATTAGAATAGTGAAATTCGTTGTGTACATTAATCTGACTATGTAGATGTGAAAAATAATGATAATTTCGACATTCGTACCGTTAAGATCAAAAGGGGATGAAATTGGTACCAAGCAAACGGCTGTAGTTAGAATCATGCAATTCAATGTTTACACTCGTCTGTCATTGTAAACACGTAAAATATGAGTATTTTCCCAAAGTCGTACTTTTACGGTCAAAATGAAAAAGGTATAAAACTCGTACTAAGCATGCGGATGTACCTAGAATCATGAAATTAGGTGTGGTCTATGTCTGTAGTTGAATCAAGAAATTGCAAATGGGGGAAAATGTTTCTCCCTAATGACGCCTGACAATAGACCTAATATTTGGGACACATTTTTGAAGACTAATACCTCATGTTCACTGTTTTGATTACAATTGCAGTATTATATTTATATTTAGTAATTTACTATTACTATAATAACGAAACATTGCAATTTATTTAAAACATTGCGCATAATTATGCCTTATAATTTCAAATAGTAAACAAATACAGTAATGTGCATAAAAAATATCACAATTTTCCTAATATGGTTCCGCATTTCTATGTAAAGCCGATATCCACTAATCTGCCGGTAATACTATGGAATGAACTCCGCCGTGGAGGACTGCTATAGTTAAGAAATTTAGTGTACTTAGCCACAAACCCTCTGTCCTATTCCAATGGCTCCACATATGTCATCCACTTCTCAATGTTTTGTGCGTTTGAAGTCGGATATTAGGTTTTTATATATACTCTATACAGAGCTATTAAGTAATGATTAGTAATCGTAATCATTAGTAATTAGATTACTTTTTTTAAAGTAGAAGTAATGATTACAATACGATTACATTCAGTTTTATACGATTAGTAATTGATTACGATTACAAGTAATCAAAAAATAATCAGGATTACTTGCGATTACTGAAAAATAATCAAAAATGAGTTCGACTACTATAAAAGATTACTTTTGACTATTTTAGATTACTTTTGATTTTTTGTGATTACTTTTGATTCTAGCGAAATCGGTATGAGAGTCATAGTAGTCTGTTTGTCAAAACTTTTGACTTTTCAATATATGTCAGTTTTGATTTGATTATTATTTGATTATTTTTCAGTAATCGCAAGTAATCCTCATTATTTTTGGATTACTTGTAATCGTAATCAATTAGTAATCAGAAATTGTTGAATAGTGGATTATAAAATCATTACGATTCTTTTTAAAAAGTAATGTAATTGATTACTAATCGTAATCGAAATTTAACAGCTCTGATTCGATACCATAGTTTCTAGTAGGACATAACATTTGAATGGAGTATTAGATTGCAATGATTTAAAGAGTTGGACGTCAACCTTAACTCTTATAAAGTGTGTTTTCTAATTCAAATAATTCTCTTTTAGAAAATTCACTTAGGTAATTCTCCATTTATGGCTGGACTTTCTTACATCTACCGCTCAAAAGTATTTTATAAAGATCTAATAATTCCCATTAAGAACAATTATGTTATATTCTAAATCGTTTCTCCATTTTGTAGCCCAGTGTAACACACTGCAGTAACAAAGCCAAGTTTTTCTGAAAAATATTAAATTGTTTCTGCGAATATCAACATTTCCTTATATCCTGATCTTATTAATTCCCGCGTTTTTGTTTTTGTCTCATACCCTCCCTATATGGTCACATTGTATATGTAGTTTCTAATAAATCCTATAACACGTTAAGTACCCCATCCACCAAATAAGGATCGTTTTACATATTCGAAATAATGATGATGACGATGATCATCATTATCAGCATCTCCACTGAGTGGTAGTGAATGAAGAGTTCCACACAAAAAACCTGAGAAATTTTTACATAACTTTTCGTTTTATCTGATGATTAATGTTGTTGTAATGATGGCTGCGCCAACTTATTTTGTTGTTTGTTTTTGTTTCTGTTTTTTTTGCAGTTCACTTTACTCGTTTTACGCACCTTTTTATAGAAAGCAGAAAAACAAAACAACAACAAAAAACGCAAAAACAGGCAATATGATTTATATTTGAACTAATCGAACACTGTATGGTATCGTGGGAAAATGATAGATTTCATGGCGTTTGTCAAGACTAAAAAAGGGGGAAAGTCGTCATCGTCATCGCCATCGCATTCGTCGTCGACGACAACGCCATCATAATGTTTAATCACTTCATGTTGGATTTGTATTGGAGCTGCTGCGGCTGCTTATTTTTTTTTGCGTCCGTCAGTCAGCTTTTATAAGAAACATCATAATGTGTCTAAAATGTTACAAGTTACATGACAACATACACAATTATTGAAACTCTGAGTTGTTGTTGCTGTTGTTGTTGTTATCTCATAGATAGGTACATAGTTATGGTGGAACTCGGAGATATTAGAAGTATGTATGTTTTATGTTTTTACTCGGCTTAGACGAAATACATTTCAATGATCGCAACGCACTATGCTGCGCTCGAGGGAGATATGATGTGCACAGCGAGTTCGCCTGGTGGGAGGATTCAGTCAGTCAGTAACTTCCTCACAGACTGATCTAATTAAAAGATTTTTGCCAGACAAGTGAAATGGTTTGCAGCTTAGCTTTGGTGAGATTTTGGGAGATACAATTTCAGATAATGAATAACGTGCAAAAAGCTTGAGAAGTGATATTATTTTCTTGTATGTTTTGTCGAGTAGGTGAAATTTTACAGACACACCCAAAATCTTGAATTAAGCGTAAAAAGGCAGGTTTCGGATTCCATTAAACAATTAAAAGCCAGGAACTTTGATGAAAATGAACAAAAGGTTTAAAAATGAGAATCTTAACTATAAGCAGAAATAATACGCATATGTAAATTTGCAAAAATTTTAATGAGTCATTCCATGTCAAGCGGTACGATTTTTAACCTCGATAGCTGCGATTGTTTTGAAAGTTTGTGTATGTATTCTTCTCATAATAATATTGTATACGTATTTTTGGAAAAAAATTAAAAAATTTTCTCAAGAATTATGATCAATTTAACGGTGAAAAAATACTACTTTTTGAAAAAGGTGTGTTCATTCAACCGCCTGTAACTCCTAAAATACTTGATGTGTTTTTTTAATGTGTTATATCTTGTTTTGAAGGTAATTTAATTTACTTTCAATATGTGTAAGTGGAGTATTATAGCCGGGTTAGATTCTTTAAAGTTTTTACAATTTAAATTTTCTTTTTTTTTGATTTACGATGATTTCATTAACCCATTTTTCTGAAATTTTGAAGTGGTGTTCTTAGGTATCTTTATAAGCGACCGAAACAATGGCAAATTCAAGAAGAATAGCATATGGAAAAACTATTTTTTCAATTTTTTGTATCGTGCGATTGCAGAAAAAACGGCCTGTCCCTCGAGCTCCCACTTATCCAGGTTCGACAGTATTATAATTATAAAAGATATTATTTATTATTATCCGTTCATTATTATTATTATCCGTTCTGAGATATGCATTGGTTTATGTTTGAGTCAATAGAAAAATATTTTTTCACCGAAGCACAACTTTTTATACCCTCCACCTCCAGGATGGGGGTATACTAACTTTGTCATTCCGTTTGTAACACCTTGAAATATCGACCTGAGACCCTATAAAGTATATATCGTCATGAAATTCTAAGACGATCTAGCCATGTCCGTCCGTCTATTGAAAGCACGCTACCATCTAAACGAAAGGAGCTAGGATGTCCAAATTTACCACAAATGCGTCTTATAGTCGTAGATCGATTGGGATTGAAACTGGGCGAAATCGGCCCAAAGGGAAAAATTTTTCCCTCGCAAGTGCTAAAAATCCCTGATATTTTAGAGTATTTAGGCATGTTTTTTCAATATGTCTCCTTGTACTTACTTGATATTGGGTATGCGCATTCCCCTTATAACAAAAACGTGCACCATAAAGTGATTTTATTCGAAGGGGGTGAAATGGGGCAAAAAAGGGATAAAAATGGTACATATTAAACGACAACAGCTAGAAACACGAAATTCGGTGTGTACATTCCTCTAATAGAGTAGATACATAATATTTAAGTACTTTTTCCAAATTAGTAATTTTAAGGGGTAAAATGGGAATAGAGGGATAAAAATGGTACCAACCAAACGGCTGCCCCTAGAATAATAAAATTCGGTGTATACATTCCTCTGATTGCATAGACAAGTAAAATACACGGATTTTTCAAAATTCGTTCTTTTTGGGGTTAGAATGAAAAAAGGGGATAAAAATAGTACCAATCAAATGACCGCAGCTAGAGTCATGAAATTTGGAGTATACATTCCTCTGACTGTATAGACACGGAAAATAAACGGATTTTTTGAAATTCGTACTTTTTGGGGTCAAAATGTAAAAAGGGGATAAAAATAGTACCAACCAAATGACCGCAGCTAGAGTCATGAAATTCGGAGTATACAATCCTTTGATTACGTAGACATGGAAAATAAAAGTTTTTTTCGCAAATTCGTACTTTCAAGGGATACAATGGTACAGAGGGATAAAAATAGTACCAACTAAACGACTACAGATAGAATGATGAAATTCTAATTGCGTAGAAACGTCAAGGGGGTAAAAATGGTACCAACTAAATGGGCGCAGCTGGAATCATGGAATTCGGTGTATACATTCCCTCTGACTGCATAGACACGCAAAATAAAAAGTTTTTTCCAAATTCGTACTTTTTCTTTTACGGTAAAAATTGGTTGAATCATGAAGTTAGGTTATTTTGCACTATGTACGTCTGATAATGGATTTTCAAAATTTATACTTTTGGAATTCAAATAGAATGGAAATACAACCAACTGTAGCACCCACTATCTACCAATATTTATGGCTTTGAAAATATTTTTGAAAATATAAATATAAGAATATTTATTTTTTGAATTAACGTATTGATGGCATTACCTTATAAGCGTGGTTTGAAATAATTAAAATATTATATTTATTTATAAAATTAATTTTTCAATATTTGTATTTGTTTTGGTTTGGCTATATTAAAAAAATATATTTTCCTGTAATATTACTGCACTTCTACGAAAACCGACAACCTCTGTGGAATGCAATCCTTGGTGGAGGGTATATAAAGTTCGACCCGGCCGAACTTAACGCCGTTTTTACTTGTTTTTCTTCAGAATGTTTGCTGTTAATGGAAAAAATAATTTTTTTGCCAGACTGTTCCTAAGCTACTGTTTCTATGTGAAAGTAAACAATGTTTGACCAACTTAAACGAACATCACAATATTAAAGGCACTTTGATGGAAATTTGAATTTTAAAAAAAATATGCATATATTTTGTTTGATTTTATGAATCAGTATTACGTCTCGTACAAAACTTTTTATTTTGTGAAAATTTACCTATTAAAATACTTAAATTATTGAAAACGTTCGTTTTCGGTTTCCAACAACTGCAACTTAGTACGTTCATTAATTAATATTCTACACATGCGAAGTGTGTATTGTTTAAAATATAAGTTTATATTTTCTCAAATTCCAATTTTTGTCGCCTTTTTGTTAATTTTTCCTTTTGTCCAAAATGAAGCATTTTATCCACAAGCTAATCGCGGACAAATGTCAACCGCTTTTAATTTTATCCGCCTCGTTCGAAAGGTAATCTAACAGAGATTTTAGATTATATGCCACTGTATTGCAAAAGTAATAAGTTTATTTACATTAAAAAATTCACATGCATAACATTGAATTGGCAAAGTGAGATTTTTAGTGTGTCGAGTTAGTTCGATGGGATATTTAGTTTATCAGCGCTTCTCATTTGTCATATGTGACCGCTGGTACTAATATGAACCCTGATTTAAGTCAAAGACATACATTCGTTGCGAAAGTTCTGACGAGATGGGGTAGCGCCTATCGAAACTGCGCAGTCAACTTTTAGCTGCAACAATAAAGGTCTCACTTTGCCTTTTTGCTAATTTTGGGTTCTGCTGAAGACTTCAGCACAACCTTTGGTCTTAAACCAAAATAAATGACAACACATGTCATGTTTTTTTAAAGCAATTTCCAGTATTAAATCTTTGGTCTAATTTCCACCAAATTTCGTTTATGCTATTTTAATATGAGAGGGAAAAATAAGTCCATCCAAATATTTAGAATGCATTTTAAAAAATCTCCTTTAGTACCTGAGTCACTTTAAGCGACATCCTTTTACTTATACTTAGAAATTAGTTGACTTTGTCTCTAAAAGCTTAGTTGTCTGCCCGAAGTCTCTCAAACATATAGGGTGGGCCATGTAACATTTTAAATTTGAACTATTGATTACTTTGACTTTGAAAAATAAAATTATTTTATATTTTTATATATACGCAAAATGGAGAAATATTAAAAACTCACTTCCAAAGTAGTGAGTCTTTAACGCAAACTGTAAGAAATGTACGTGAACAATTTTCGAGAAGAGATCGGCCTTCAGTTCAGCCTTCATGATGCTCATTTTCTTCTCGATAGCTATGTCAATAAGCAAATTTGCCGCATATGGGGTTCTGAGAATACACAGGTGACTATTGAGAACCCAATGCATACACAACGAGTCACTGTTTGGTGTAGCTTTTGGGCTGGCGGCATCATTGGGCCATGTACTGAAAAATTGGCTTGATTGATTGGGATGAGGTACTGCCAAGCCATTGGTGGTATTCATATGCCATTCCAGTAAAACCAGAAACTTGAAAAAATAATCAGTACTTTTTTTATAGCCCATTCTAATTTAAAGTTTTAAATGGTCAGCCCTATATTATCATTTCTCCACAACCCACTAATTTGTATAGCTGATGCTACTTTCAAATTGTCATACCGCTCTCGTGCAACATTTTTATTTGATTTGATTTGATTTGAACTGAACTGATGAATGTTGCAAATGCCTCTAAACTGCCTATATCTGTAGTGTAGAGATTACAGTATTACCAATTTGGTCAGACAAAGTTGAATATTAATGAACATTTGCTGTTGTTGTACTTGTTGTTGTGTTGCTTTAATGCAATAAAATTCATTAAATCATGCGATCGGACGGGTTAACGCCGTATATCGTAACGTATCGCATCGTATATTTAGAGTATGTTTCTGTCCGAAGGTTTTTTGCATTTTCTGTAATTTATGTTAAAATGTTTTTGTCACTAACTGCGTTTTTTGTTGTTGTTTTGTTTTTTCATCTAATTGGTATTATTTTAATTTGAGATTTTTGTTGCAGGCCTTGTGAACGAACGTCAACGTGGTGGTGGATGCAGGCATGGATAGATGGCCAAGTGGTTGTGACAAAATTGGTGGTAAGTTCGCAATTAAAATGTGTTTGTTTTTTCTTCATAAAACCCCTCAATGATCACCCTACATTGTTAAACAAAGGACTTGATGACCATATATATAAATAATCATAAGACAAGTCTTCGAAATATTTTAGTGAATATGGGGTGAAAGTCAATTGAGAAGTGTAACATTTAGATGATTTCCAGCCTTGTGACCTGTGTAAGGCCTTCTCGAGGCGACTTGGCTTGAAAGTTAGTTTGATGCTGTTGCTATTTCCCAATTATATATCTTATTAAAAATGCTAATCTGGTGGTATGTGCATTTTGTGTTTTCGCTTTGATTCGATTCGATTTCATTCCATTTAATTGGCTTGTGAGAAAACTGGTCGTCGCATTAGAATGAGAATTTGGTTAAAAGTTGTAAAACATACTTCGGATTGGACAAAATCGTATGTGGTTTTGCCAAAAACATATACAAATCTAGTTGTCCGACCCTTTTTTAAAGTTGTAGGCAAACAAAAATGTTGCAACTCATTATTGAGTGCACAGATAAATAAATATTTAGTAGCTCTACATGCTCAACATACAGGGTGGTCCAAATAAAGGTAGAGGCATTTTTGGGCGGGAAAGAACAAAAGAAAAATAATGATATATACACAGCCAACGTGCTTTAGTTTATAAGGATTTGTGTTGTGTGTGTATCTAAAATGGAAGAGTTGCCCATTTGAAATTAGAATCGGCTACAAAAAATTACTGGTTACTTTTTCAAATTTCTGGTTTTATTGGAAAGGTTGAACTTTGTCATTTAATAATGGAACAGAATATCATTCATATAACTACCACAACTGGCTCGGCTGTACCTCATCCGACCATAGAGTGACTCGTTGTGGATGCATTGGCTTCTCAATAGTCACGCGTGCGTTCTCTGAACCCCACATGAGACAATTTGCGTTATAGACTCACTACTTACTTCCAAAGTTTTTAATAATTCATAATTTTGTTCGATCGTATAGTGTCCCATTTTACAAATATCAAACATAAACCAGCAAATAAAAATAAAAATAAAAATAAAAATAAAAAATAGAGTGACTCGTTGTGGATGCATTGGCTTCTCAATAGTCACGCGTGCGTTCTCTGAACCCCACATGAGACAATTTGCGTTATAGACTCACTACTTACTTCCAAAGTTTTTAATAATTCATAATTTTGTTCGATCGTATAGTGTCCCATTTTACAAATATCAAACATAAACCAGCAAATAAAAATAAAAATAAAAATAAAAATAAAAATAAAAATAAAAATAAAAATAAAAATAAAAATAAAAATAAAAATAAAAATAAAAATAAAAATAAAAATAAAAATAAAAATAAAAATAAAAATAAAAATAAAAATAAAAATAAAAATAAAAATAAAAATAAAAATAAAAATAAAAATAAAAATAAAAATAAAAATAAAAATAAAAATAAAAATAAAAATAAAAATAAAAATAAAAATAAAAATAAAAATAAAAATAAAAATAAAAATAAAAATAAAAATAAAAATAAAAATAAAAATAAAAATAAAAATAAAAATAAAAATAAAAATAAAAATAAAAATAAAAATAAAAATAAAAATAAAAATAAAAATAAAAATAAAAATAAAAATAAAAATAAAAATAAAAATAAAAATAAAAATAAAAATAAAAATAAAAATAAAAATAAAAATAAAAATAAAAATAAAAATAAAAATAAAAATAAAAATAAAAATAAAAATAAAAATAAAAATAAAAATAAAAATAAAAATAAAAATAAAAATAAAAATAAAAATAAAAATAAAAATAAAAATAAAAATAAAAATAAAAATAAAAATAAAAATAAAAATAAAAATAAAAATAAAAATAAAAATAAAAATAAAAATAAAAATAAAAATAAAAATAAAAATAAAAATAAAAATAAAAATAAAAATAAAAATAAAAATAAAAATAAAAATAAAAATAAAAATAAAAATAAAAATAAAAATAAAAATAAAAATAAAAATAAAAATAAAAATAAAAATAAAAATAAAAATAAAAATAAAAATAAAAATAAAAATAAAAATAAAAATAAAAATAAAAATAAAAATAAAAATAAAAATAAAAATAAAAATAAAAATAAAAATAAAAATAAAAATAAAAATAAAAATAAAAATAAAAATAAAAATAAAAATAAAAATAAAAATAAAAATAAAAATAAAAATAAAAATAAAAATAAAAATAAAAATAAAAATAAAAATAAAAATAAAAATAAAAATAACTAGTAAATCAAAAAAAAATTTTTCAAATCCATGCTTTATGCAAGCAGAATTCTATTGGGCCTAGAAATTCTTTTTTAGTTATCTTTTGTAGAAGGAAAAATTACTGCAAAATTTCAGTTTTTTATCTGCCATAGAACGGCATATATTCGAAAATGGGTTTTAACTTCGTATGGGAGGTGCCACGCCCACATTTCCATTACCGCCCATTTTTGTCACAACTACGCACATTAATGCTAGATGCACTTACACAAAATTACAGTAGGTGTAATTTTGGTTTTAACTTCATATGGGAGGTGCCACGCCCACTTTTGCATTACCGCCCATTTTAGGCGCAACTACGCACATTGATGCTAGATGCACTTACACAAAATTTGAGCACTACACGTGTCATAGAACTGACACTATTCGATAATATGTTTTAACTTCGTATGGGAGGTGCCACGCCCACTTTTCCAATACCGCCCATTTTTGGCACAACTATGAACATTGATGCTAGATGCACTTACACAAAATTACAGCACTCTAGGTGTCATAGAACTGACTATATTCAATAATAGGTTTTAACTTCGTATGGGAGGTGCCACGCCCACTTTTCCAATACCGCCCATTTTTGGCAAACTATGCGAATTGATGCTAGATGCACTTACACAAAATTTCAGCACTCTAGGTGTCATAGAACTGACAATATTCAATAATAGGTTTTAACTTCGTATGGGAGGTGCCACGCCCACTTTTCCAATACCGCCCCTTTTTGGCACAACTATGTGAATTGATGCTAGATGCACTTACACAAAATTTCAGCACTCTAGGTGTCATAGAACTGACTATATTCAATAATAGGTTTTAACTTCGTATGGGAGGTGCCACGCCCACTTTTCCAATACCGCCCATTTTTGGCACAACTATGCGAATTGATGCTAGATGCACTTACACAAAATTTCAGCATTCTAGGTGTCATAGAACTGACAATATTCAATAATAGGTTTTAACTTCGTATGGGAGGTGCCACGCCCACTTTTCCAATACCGCCCCTTTTTGGCACAACTATGCGATTTGATGCTAGATGCACTTACACAAAATTTCAGCATTCTAGGTGTCATAGAACTGACAATATTCAATAATAGGTTTTAACTTCGTATGGGAGGTGCCACGCCCCTTTGTCCAATTGGTCAAATTTTTCCATTCCCTTGTATTGTCATCGAAAATGATTAAGTGTGCAAAATTTGAGCAAAATTGGTTGAGAAAAAAGCTTTCAAAAATTGATTTTAAATTTTGTGGCACACAAACATATATAGAAAGTAACCTTATATAAAGCATGGAAAAATAAAAATAAAAATTAATGTTTTTCCACATTTTAAAGTCAAAGTAATCGGTAGTTCAAATTTAAAATATTAAATGGCCCACTCTCTATATAAGATGGATGAAATATCTAGTATTTTTATCGATCAAGTGCATAGACCTGCAGTTTATGTATTCTATGTCAGAATATTCTCTGAGTATTTACTACACATGTTTGAATTATTACTAAAAACAATAGACAATTCATTTGCTGATCTTCTCATGGATACCAGAGGTGATGATGTACCTACTTAAATATTTCATAACCAGGAAGTTGCCATAAATATTAGGCCAAGACCAGATCGGCATCCCTTTGGCACTATCACATAATAAATATTTATGTATTTACCATCAATATCAATTATTTCCTGTTACCATCATTTACACAAATTATCAACGCACACACAGATTCCCCGCCGATAGATAACAAAAGACCCCAAAAACAACGAACCGCATAAGCTTTTAACCATAAAATGACTTGGTAGAAAAAGAAACGGCAAACACCCGCCACCGAATCATCAAAGATGATTATTATAGATCACTATCGGATCGTTGTTACAACAAATTTACATTTTGTTACCAACATCAGCAACAACATCTCAGGAAGCAGGCAGACGGCATTAATTACTTCAATTTCATGAATAAACAGAAATTATGAGATTTTTCTCTGTACAACATAGCAAACATTTTTTACAGCCATCGCTGAACATTTTGGTTAATTTGATTTTGCCTTTGACGACGATGATGAAAGGTGGAAGTGTTGATGAGGGGTGATTGACGTGGTCTATTGTTTAGCGTTTTAAGGGCAATATAAGTGATCGCTACTATGGGTATGAGACGAATATTGTTTTTCATTATTGAGCACTAATTTCAGTGCGAACTGATTCAACAGAAGGTGTTCAATTCATATTTAATTCAAATCAATAGGCTTCTAGTACACTATGCAATCAAAAGGGATACAAAAATATGCCCGGGAACTAAAAAAATATTTTTTTATTTTTTTGAGTACATTGAGGTTCCACAACACCCAATTATAACTCTATGCAACAAAAAAATACAAAAAATGTGTCCGAGAACTACAAATTTATTTTTCGTGTGTAATACTACTGATTCACAAAATCAGCGTAAATTTTTTTAATGAATAATTGTTATTCATTTTTTTACTGAGTCCAAAGAAATGAAAGTTTGAAATATAACAAGTAAAAACGGTGTTAAGTTCGGCCGAGCCTAGCTTTATATACCCTCCACCATGAATTGCATTCGACAGAGGATGTCGGTTTTCGTAGAGTGCTGTAATATTACAGGAAAATATACATTTTTAATATAGCCAAACCAAAACAACAACAAATATTGAAAAAATAATTTTATAAAAATATAATATTTTAATTATTTCAAACCACGCTTATAAGGCAGGACTACCAATACGTAATATTCTTATAAAGAGTGATTTTTTTGAGGTTAGGATTTTCATGCATTAGTATTTGACAGATCACGTGGGATTTCAGACATGGTGTCAAAGAGAAAGATGCTCAGTATGCTTTGACATTTCATCATGAATCGTCTTACAAACGAACAACGCTTGCAAATTATTGAATTTTATTATCAAAATGCGTGCTCTGTTAAGAAAGTTCATTGCGCGCTTCCATTTTATGGTCAGTTTAATCGACCCACTGAAGCGGCTATTCGGGCTATTGTGACTAAATTTCGCACCAAATTTACATTGTTGGACATTAAACCACCAACACGCTTACGTAGAGTGCGAACTGAAGAAAATATCGCAGCTGTATCGGCCAGTGTTAATGATGACCACCAATTTTCGATTCGTCGCCGTTCGCACCAATTGGGTCTCTGTTACTCAAAAACGTGGAAATGCCAAAATTGGACTAAGCGGATGGACCACCTAAGACGCAGCCGCGGTCAACATTTAAATGAAATTATCTTCAAAAAGTAAATGTCATGGACCAATCTAACGTTTCAAATAAAGAACCGATGAGATTTTGCAAATTTTATGCGTTTTTTTTTAAAAAAAGTTATCAAGCTCTTAAAAAATCACCCTTTATTTATATTTTCAAAATGCTTAAATACCATAAATATTGGTAGATAGTGGGTGCTACAGTTGGTTTTATTTCCATCTATTTTCTATTCTATTTTAATTTCAAAAGTACAAATTTTGAAAATCCATTATCAGACGTACATAGTGCAAAATAACCTAACTTCATGATTGAACCAATTTTTGACGTAAAAGAAAAAGTACGAATTTGGAATGTATACACCGAATTCCATGATTCCAGCTGCATCCATTTGTATACACCGAATTCCATGATTCCAGCTGCATCCATTTGGTTGGTACCATTTTTACCCCATTGACGTTTCTACATCCCTTCGTACCATTGTATCCCTTGAAAGTACGAATTTCGAAAAATCCGTTTATTTTCCGTGTCTACGCAGTCAGAGGAATATATACTCCGAATTGCATGACTCTAGCTGCGGTCATTTGATTGGTACTATTTTTATCGCCTTTTTTCGTTTTAACCCCAAAAAGTACGAATTTCGAAAAATCGTCTATTTTCCGTGTCTACGCAGTCAGAGGAATGTATACTCAGAATTGCATGACACTAGCTGCGTTCATTTGGTTGGTACTATTTGTATATCCTTTTTCCATTTTAACACCAAAAAGTACGAATTTCGAAAAATTCGTCTATTTTCCGTGTCTACGCAGTCAGAGGAATGTATACTCCGAATTGCATGACTCTAGCTGCGGTCATTTGGTTGGTACTATTTGTGTCCCCTTTTTCATTTTAACCCCAAAAAGTAGGAATTTCGAAAATTCTGTTTATTTTAAGTGTCTACGCAATCAGAGCAAAGTCTACACCGAATTTCATTATTCCGGGTGCAGCCGTTTGGTTGGTACCATTTTTATCCTTCCGTAGCCATTGTATCCCTTGAAAGTACGAATTTGTTAAAAAAAAACCTTTAATTTTTCATGTCTACGTAGTCAAAGGAATGTATACTCCGAATTTCATGAATCTAGCTGCGGTCATTTGGTTGGTACTATTTTTATCCCATTTTTTCATTTTAACCCCAAAAAGTACGAATTTTGAAAAATCCGTGTATTTTACTTATCTTTGCAATCGGAGGAATGTATACACCGAATTTCATTATTCCAGGTACAGCCGTTTGGTTGGTACCATTTTTATCCCTCTATTCCCATTTTACCCCTTAAAAGTACGAATTTGGAAAAAAAATACTTTTATATTATGGGAATCAATTAGAGTAATCTACACACCGAATTTCGTGTTTCTAGCTGTTGTCGTTTAATATGTACCATTTTTATCCTTTTTTGTCCCATTTCACCCCCAAAAAAAAATAAGAATCACTTTATGGTGCACGTTTTTGATATAAGGGGAATGCGCATACCAAATATCAAGCAAATATAAAAACATATATTCAAAAAACATGCTTAAATACGCTAAAATATTAGGGATTGTTATGGGTATTTTTAGTCCTTGTGAGTGAACATTTTTTCCCTTTGGGCCGATTTCGCCCCGTTTCAATCCCAACCGATCTACGGCTATAGGACGCATTTATGGAAAATGTGGACGTTCTAGCTCCTTTCGTTTAGATGCTAGCGTGCTTTCAACAGACGGACGGACATGGCTAGATCGTCTTAGAATTTTATGACGATCAAGAATATGTATACTTTATAGGGTCTGAGGTCGATATTTCAAGGTGTTACAAACGGAATGACATAGTTAGTATACCCCCATCCTGGAGGTGGAGGGTATAAAAAAATTTACTCATAGTTGAATCATTTTTTCCTACTTTAATGGAAAATTTTACTTAATTCTTGAACTAAATTGGACTACAAATTTTACTCAGATTTAGGACTAATATTTTTATGATGAATATTTTTGTAAATGGTCACTATTTTCTTCATAATAATGCTATTTTTTATTTTTATGTAAGGTTATGTGTTCGACAATTCAACATTAACAAATTCATAACATGCATTAGAATTTCTTAAGCCGAAAAATTGCTCATCCGGACCCAAAAACCATGAGACAATATTTGATTTTTGATTGGACCTCACCATATACAATTGAAACTATAGTTCGTATGTAGGAAAACTGTGTACTAGGGCGTATCGATTTTTATGGGGAAAATGGAGGCAGGAGGTATTACTGTCCAAAAAGGAAAAAAGATCTTCAAATTGTCCTTCAATTTATACAAAAAGAGAATATATAAAATACGATTGAAACGTAGAGATCCACACCTTTCATTTGATATAATATCGTAAAAATACGATGCCGCGTTTAAAAGTAATATGACTTTTACTAATATTCCCTAACCGAAAAATATACTGAGTGAAAATTAAATGAAAATATTATATACGAGTATAATACCACTCTGGAACACAATGTAATAAAAAGAAGGTTCTGACAGCAGATTATGATAGAGGGTGTAAAAAAGAATATACGTTTATCGGCGTTTTCAAAGTTTACGTATGGTAGTATTACCCCCTTTTACACTTTCTTTCGATGAAGAAGCATATGGAACCTTGTGATATTTACATTCCATGTATAGGATCAGAGATATAAGCCGAGACAGAATTAACGGCGCCACCAGTTATACAGCCAACCGATTTTTAGCCGACAAGCCGCCGCCGTCGCATAATTCTGCACGAGTCGCGCCGCCGCCGATTTTATCGACTCACATAATATGGATGCATTTAATAATTTCTTTTAGCAATTACAGCTTTTCTTGTGAGGCATATTTGACCAGACATCTTGAATATCATAATCCTTTCAAAAAATGATAAAGCTCTACCTACTTTAACACATTAAAGAAGCACAATCAATAATTACCCAACATATCAAACAGGAATAAAACCGTAATACAAATTGAGAACAATATTATAAAAATAGTGAATTCGCAACGAGTTTTTAACAATACTTGAGGAATTCGTATAATACACAACAGTTTCTCAAATTCGCACACGTACTTTCATCCTTTCTTGTAGTGTTTCATTTGGGGGAAAGTGTCAACAAGGCACGCTTCATATTTGGACAAATTTGTTTTGTGTTTGATTTCAAAGTGAGTGTGTTAAAAAATTGGCAATATTTTAATAAAATAATTAATAATGCCCAATAAATATAAAAAGGTGTTCGAAGAGAAACAAAAGAAATAATTGAACTTCTTTTTAATAATAAAAACCAAACCAAACCAAAAAACTAATGCATTGGATGACGATTTAATAGCAGCCCAGCTAAAAATAATACCATCGAGTGTTTCTATAAGAAGTAAGTTCAATTAAAAATATTAAATGAAAATATTAAACAATAAATTTCTACATGTCATAGATAGAGCTTTATCAATGGGCAACACGGAGCACAAGTTCATAAAAGACACGCGAATGTTCGCATTAATCGTATTAAGCTGCGAAACAATTACCCAAAATGTGAATATGAACATTAAAATTATTGATTTGAACTGGGATATTGTCCAGGCTTATTTCTTATTTTTTTACAACTAATTTTTAGTTACAACTGAAACGTACAAAAAATGGACTGAATTAATAAAATTAATTAATATTAACGAAAATTACCGAAAAAAATTAATGTAAGCTTATTCTACAATTACAAGGATAAGCTTAAGACAATATTATTTTCGTAAGCTTATTCTACAATTACTAGGATAAGCTTATAGTAAGCGTACACATTTAATATTATCAAGAGGGTTCCGTTTCGATTTTTCTACAATTGTTATACAAGCATTTTCAAATGGATTCTCAACTCTTTTTCAAGCTTGAGGCTTGTGTTGGTAAGCTTATTATAATATTCTTCTCAAGTCATTTGCTATGTTGGGAAGGTTCATGCTCCAAAAGTGTCCGACCAGTACAAATAAATATACATGTGTGTGCCGACGAAGATCATCGTTGCGAGATTTGTGGCTTTGTGTCCTACACAAGAGTGGCCAAAGAAAAAGAGTTTAAATATAACCATGCAAGAAAGGATAATTACAGCATGAAGATAAAGTCTTCCAAACGCCCATTTTGCTTATAGTTGCTGTTTATTGTTTTTTTTATAGGAACACATGGTCACGCATACTGCAATTGACTTATAATATAAACCCGATTTTCAAATGAAAATACAATCATTCAACTTACTATAGACGTGATCATATAGTGAGATACCAGATTCAAAGAAAGATTCACAGTAGTAGGTTGTCGAAGTCGACTGTTATAATTTCTTTTGTAAGGGTTGTCAATTTTGATAGTAAGATTTGACCGAGTTAGAATTAGGCGGCGTGGTTGAAGTCGATGTGAGCCGATGAAATCGGCGGCGGCGCGGCTCATACAGAAACATGCGGCGGCGGTGACTTTTCGAATAAAAATTTCCCTCATATGGACTAAAAAGACCCATAATAATCCCTAATATTTTAACGTATTTAAGCATGTTTTTTGAATATGTCTGTATATATTTGCTTGATATGTGGTACGCGCATTCCCCCGATAGCAAAAACGTGCACCATAAAGTGATTCTTATTTGTAGAGGGTGAAATGGGGGCAAAAAGGGATAAAAATGGTACATATTAAACGACAACAACTAGAAACACGAAAATCGGTACATAATATAAAAGTATTTTTTCCAAATTCGTACTTTTAAGGGGTAAAATGGGAATAGAGGGATAAAAATGGTACCAACCAAACGGCTGTACCTAGAATAATGAAATTCGGTGACTACATTCCTCTGGTTGCGTAGACACGGAAAATAAACGGATTTTTCGAAATTCGTACTTTTTGAGATTAAAATGCAAAAAAGGGATAAAAATAGTACCAATCAAATGACCGCAGCTAGAGTCATGAAATTCGGAGTATACATTCCTTTGACTACGTATACATAAAAAATAAAAGGTTTTTTCCAAATACGTACTTTCAAGGGATACAATGGGTACGGAAGGATAAAAATGGTACCCACCAAACGGCTACACCTGGAATAATGAAATTCGGAGTATACATCCTCTGATTGCGTAGACACTTAAAATAACAAGATTTGTCGAAATTCGTATTTTTGGGGTTAAAATGAAAAAGGGGATAAATATAGCACCAATCAAATGACCGCAGCTAGAGTCATGCAATTCGGACTATACATTCCTCTGACTGCGTATACTCGGAAAATAAATGGATTTTTCGAAATTCGTACTTTAAAGGGATACAATGGTACAGAGGGATAAAAATAGTACCAACTAAACGACTACAGCTAGAATGATGAAATTCCAAATGCGTAGAAACGTCAAGGGCGGTAAAAATGGTACCAACCAAATGGTCGCAGCTGGAATTATGGAATTCGGTGTATACATTCCTCTGCCTGCATAGACACGCAAAATAAAAAGTTTTTTCCAAATTCGTAATTTTTCTATTACGGCAAAAATTGGTTGAATCATAAAGTTAGGTTATTTTGTACTATGTACGTCTGATAATGGATTTTCAAAATGTGTACTTTTGGAATTAAAATAGAATGGAAATACAACCAACTGTAGCAACCACTATCTACCAATATTTATGGTATTTAAGCTTTTTGAAAATATAAATATATGAATATTTATTTTTTGATTTGAAATAAATAATGGTTTGAAATAATTAAAATATTATATTTATTTATAAAGTTATTTTTTCAATATTTGCATTTGTTTTGGTTTGGCTATACTAAAAAATTTATCTTTTCCTGAAATATTACTGCAATTCTACGAAAACCGACAACCTCTGTGGTGGAGGGTATATAAAGTTCGGCCGGCCGAACTTGACGCCGTTTTTACTTGTTTATTATTATTTTAAACTAATTTTTATTATTTTTCAATGTCCAATTGTGATTTAGTAACAATATTTTTGCTGGCACGATTAATGTACAAACCGAATTTCATTATTATATTTGCAGCCGTTTGATTGGTTCCATTTTTATCCCTATTCGCCCCATTTTCCGGCTAAAAGTAGCAACTTTGAAAAAAATTCTTTTTATTTCGGGAATATACATCCTGAGGTGGAGGGTATAAAAACGGAAATATATTTTAATTTATTTTTTAACAGCTAACATTCCAATGAAGAAAACAATGCGTACATGTAAAAGATCAATGGATAAATGTACAAGTTTTGACACTGTTTGCTGACACAAAATAATATAAAAATATATATTTTATATATATTTTCTGAACGCGATCCATATATTCCATAGGCCTTGTTTTCGTCGCTAAAATCGTAGATATTTCAAAACAAAATAAAATATTATGTCATCTAATTTCTAATTCTAATTTCTATTTATAAAGAAATTAATTTAAAATAAAAATCTTTTGCGTCTTGCGAAAGATTGCAATAACTTCTACATAAAAATATACATGAATACATAAAAAATAATAGGCATTCTTTTTGCTTTTATATATTATCTGCTAAAAATAAAACAAAACATTTTGTTTTCTATTTTCGTGCCATTTTCTTTTCTTTTTTTGTGATTTTTTACGAAAAAAAGTTTTTTTCTTAAGTTTTAGTAGACTGCTCCTAAACCACTCTGTTTATGTAAAAGTGAAATTCACAGCATTTGTAGCCATCAACTGTGTCTTTAATAAACGAGTGTGATCGGGCCTATATTTCCACAATGAGCGTACAACTATTAAAGGTGCTTTCGGTGAAAATTTTAATTTGAGTAAAAAAATTAAAAAAATATATCAACAAAATATATTTTTGTGTTGATTTTATGGCTCATTATGCCTCAAAGCAAACAAAAATATTGTTTTAAGTCTCGGAAATGAACATTTTATTTTCTTTGCATAGAATATTAAGTTAAGTTATAACTTAACTTTTAATAATTATAATAATTATTTCGCGGGAATCCCGAATTCCTGGGAAATGAAAATTTTCGAGAAATGGTGCAACCTACTTTGTTGGTATTCATCAATTTTATCTCGTATCTTACCGTTTCATTCGACCATAGAAAACTGCAGATATCAATACTTAACTTCTGGTTAAAATTGTGCAATCCTGGCTCACAGTGATTTGGCTCTTATCCAAATTTCAATAAATACCTGGCTTTAGTGTTATTGAAAAAGCAATTATGTTATGTTGGGTCAATTGGACTAATTTAAATGTTTCTACCATCCTTAGCTACCAAAGGACTTGTTATAAAGCAAACACTGGCAAAAAGTCAACATACCACCACTTTTCTATGAAGGGTATTGGAAACAAATGATCTGTGGTGTTGGCATACGAGCCAACTAAAAATAGGCTTATTCTAATTAGCGTTAAGTTTGTTGACTGTTTGGTGAGGTGTTGTGTGTGGTGACTGGACCGCAACTCGCTTACTTGGCCATTTGTTTGGCTTAAATCCAAGCTACTGTTGGTCGGGTTTGGTCTGGTCTGCTACCGGTGTACGGGCATTTACGCATGTGCGTGTTATTCAAACATAAATATTTGTCTTTGGCATGATGCTGCATAAAATGGTCTTAAACGCATTAAATTGTCTGTCAACAACAATGTCAAACGAATGAACAGACTTTTTTTTGCTTTCTCACTTCACTCCAGTCAGCCATCTAGGTAGCCAACGTCGTAAGACGATTTCAAGACTGACTTTGAGTTTTTTTTTTGATTTTCTGGTCGCTCCTCCACTTTATGGTTCTTTGACTAATTATGTTATAGTCAAACGAATGGTGTGGACGCGACAACGCTTTGTTGTCTTTTCAGGCCTAACAATGAGCATTTATTTGTGTTTGTTTAAAATTGAAATTCGGTGCTCCATTTCATATTGGGAAAAATCACAACTACGGACTATGGGAGGCTGAGGCTGACGCTGTCATTGGAAACGATTGCTTGTCATTTGTATAATTTTTAATCCGGCACGGAAATGATGTCATGGGTTTTAACGTTAATTTTCTAATTTTTTGTCTGTTGTTTATTTGTTATTTGTGTTGTGTTTGTGATTTGTTTTTGTTTGTGGCTTTTATTTACCTTTAAAGCGTGTCATTCTTTGATTAGTATAGATTTTTCTCTCAGTGGCTCGGCGGATTTTTGCTTTTCATCCGTGTCTCGGGTTGATGTCATGTTTTGTCATGTCATTAATATGTTCGATGGAAATCAATCTGTAATTTTACAAAAGAAAAAATCAGTTAATTAGCAATTCATTTGATGGCACGCAGACAGGATGTTAATGATATGTAAGATTCAGTCCCCGTATGTAGATCCGTTAATGGGAAGCAATCCATCCGTGTTGTATCCTATTCTTTCTTTCCGGCAGCACAAATTTCCTATGATTTTTGATTTTCATTTCCGTGTTTTTCTATTTTTTTTTTTTCAATTTTATTTTCTATTATGAAATTTTCCCAGCTTCCTTAAATGATGTTGCTTTTCTAATGTCTTTTACACAACTAAATGCATTCTCATTTTTTATGTTTTCAACCCTTGTCGGCTGAAACAAATGCAACCCTTTTCATGGAGGATGTTGTTAATGGAACGTTATAAAAAATGTTTAGTACTAAAAGGGGGTGAGTTTTTTCTGAGGGATTTCCTTTCCAATAAAAGGGGTAAAATCAATTTGAATAACAAAAAATGTTTTAGTTCCTGCAGTTGTATATAGAGGGCGCTTCAAAAAAACATAATAAAAACAAGTAAGGAAAGGCTAAAAAATATGATACACTCCACTTTCTATCCGAATACAATTCAATTCAGTAAAGAAGTGAAAACGGGAAGATTTTTTGTATGTTTCCTAATCACAGGCTAATATGACCTGGTCTAAAATTTGTCAAATCGAAATGAATATTTGTATCGGGGCTATATCCAAACATGACTAACTTTCACAATATGTTCTTCCAATTCAAGTATAACGTGTTATGCTCAATTGAAGAAATTCGGTGAAAATACGCGGTTTCTGGGGAGGAAAAAGTCGATCCAGGAGCGAAATTTGTATAGAAATCTGAACCGAAATCTGAACCGATCTGACCTATTTTCACCACAGGTATTCCTAGTTTAAATATAAGATGTTTTGCAAGATTTGAAGAAGATCTGTTAAAATATATGGTTTCTGGAGCGGCAAAAGTCAAATCGGGAGCGAAATTTGAATGGGGGCTATATATAAATCTGAAGCGATCTGACCTATTTTCACCATAGATGTTCCTAGTTTAAATATAAGATGTTTTGCAAGACTTGAAGAAGATCTGTTAAAATATGTGGTTTCTGGAGCGGCAAAAGTCAAATCGGGAGCGAAATTTGTATGGGAGCTATATAAAAATCTGAACCGATCTGACCTATTTTTACGACAGGTGTTCCTAGTTTAAATATAAGATGTTTTGCCAATTTTGAAGAAAATCTGTTGTAATATGTGGTATCTAGAGTGAAAAGAGTCAAATCGGTAGTGAAATTCGTATGGGGGATATATCTAAATCTGAACCGATTCAAATTAAATAGCGTTCGTCCTTGTCCCGAAAAACTTCGATGTGCAAAGTTTCGTTTGGTTCTGGCTACAATAGCGACCTGTATCGTGATTACAAGAATAGATGGACGGACAGACAGACAGACGGACATTGCTAAATCGATTCAAAAAGTGATTCTAAGTCGATCGGTATAATTAACAATGGGTCTATCTCCCTTCCTATTGGGTGTTACAAACAAATGCACAAAGACATTATACCCTGTGGTGTAGGGTATAAAAATGTAAGTCTCTGTATGAACGCTTATTTTGGACAAACTTTGGAACATTTTTGTGGTGATCCCAGAAACTTGGAGAATTTTTAATAGTGTCATGGTGGATGATAAATGAAGCGATTACACAAATTTTGAGTTTTCTCTCCAATTTTGATGAAATTTTCCAAATATGTACCTTTCCATATGAGCATCTTCCAGTGGTCCGGACGCGACATTCGCACGCCTTAAACTACACCAAAATCAAGAAAGAACCTGAAAAAGTCGATCTGCCTTTTAAGTGTTCTAAATCGATTAAAGAGTAATACATTTTAAAAATATATCGTCAGGATTTAGTACAAAATTGTAAACAATTTTACATTGAAACAGACGCTAAGAAAAACAGAAGTACATTTGAAGGTCATATTGAAATATACAAAGTTCAGAGATTTTTTGAGAACTTTGTTTTTCCATATATACAGGATTTTCCAACAAGTGGTGTTATTATGGTGTTCAAAGAAAAATATAATTTTTTGAGATAAATGATCGGATGTTTATTTCATAATAAAGAGGAAGGTATGCCGTTAATAATGAAAAACAACATCAGCCAAATGGCCACCACGACAACGCTTACAGGACCTTTTCATGAAATTTTCCATAACCAAATCGCAAAGTGGCTGCCCTATGCCCTCGATAGCCTCACGAATTCTATCTCTGAAGTCTTGACGAATTGACGCTGGACTGTTGGCGTAGACCTTCTCTTTCACGTGGCCCCAAAGGAAGAAGTCGCAAGATGTTAAATCACAAGATCTCGGTGGCCAATTGTGATCACCTCCTCAAGAGATAACACGGTCCAGAAACTTTTCCCGTAAAGGAGCAATAGTTTCGTTGCTTGTGTGACACGTGTCGCCGTCTTGTTGAAAGTAAACGTTGTCCAGATCAATGCCATCCAACTCCGACCATAAAAAATCATTAATCATCTCTCGATAGCGCAATCCATTTACCGTAACTGTTCATCCAACCTCATTTTCGAAAAAGTAAGGTCCAATGAACCCGCCGGACCATAACGATGAGGATGGAGAGGTTTCTCAACAATAACTCTTGGGTTTTCCGATCCCCAGATGCGAAAATTTTGCTTGTTGACATAGACAACGAGGTGGAAATGTGCCTCATCAGTCAATATGATTTTTCGATGGAATTCCGGATCATTTTCATTCATGATTTTTAATAATTTCATTGCGTTGTTGAAACGTGTATCGTTCCATTTTTAGTAATGGCGTAATTTCTACTTGTCAAATGTCAAAGAATAAAAGCTTCAAAAGTGACAGCTACCGAAATACCGGGTGATTCAAAATAGCACCTCTTGTTGGAAAACCCTTTACATGTAATTGAAGGTTAGAGGATATATTTTGTACGTATATTTATGAAATATGAGAATTATGCTTAGATTTTTTAATTAGGTGCAGCAGAAATACGGACGCTGCAAATATTTCAACGCGTAGTAAAAAAAGTAGTAATTTTCGTTATAACACTTCAACTTTCAATAAAAATAAAAGAGAACAAGATAACTTCAAGTTTCATAATAAAAAAAGTTGTCGAAATAAGGCAAAAATAAAGTTAAAAGCTATTAGTGTGGTCTGATTTATTTTTTTTGTAGACCTTTTTTGGAAGATATAACCATATGACGAGTAGTAATGCTGCCAATTTTCAAAAACTAAGAAATTGTGGACACTAGAGTGGATCGAAAATGAAGTTTAATTTTCTATTTTTATTTTGTAAATCCAAGAAAAAATAGAAAATATTATTTTATATTTGTTTCTTCTTTAATTATTTTTGTAAAATAAATTTTAATTATAGGTAATAGTGTCAGATGCTACACAATGTCCTGATTTACTCGACAACAATTAAAAACGTGATCACATTCGAAGTTCAGAATATTTATGTGAATTCTGACAAAAGTTTGAAGAATACTGAAATATTTCCGAAGGGCCTTGTATAACATTTTTTGATGTATTTTGACTGATAAAATTCAAATTTTCGTTGAAGTTATAGGATGGGCCTGATTATTTTTTTCAAGGTTTAACTATGTCATTTAATAATGGAACACATCAGTCATTCATATGACTACCACAACTGGCTCGGCAGTACCTCATCCAATAAAACCCATTTTTCAGAACAGGTCCCAATGATGCCGCCAGCCCAAAGTTCACACCAAACAGTGACTCGTTGTAGATGCATTAGTATGGGTTCTCTGAACCCCATATGCGTCAATTTGGGTTATTAACATAGCCGTCGCGATGAAAATTAGTTTCATGAATGCTGAACTGAAGGTCGATCTCGTCTCGAAAATTTTCCACGTAAATTGTGTTATTTTCCAATTTTGTTCGAGCGTCCCATTTTGCAAATGTCAAACATAGACCTTTCAAAGTAATCGGTACTTCACATATAAAATGTTACGTGGCCCACCCCATAACTTTAATATTTTTACTCCCATTTTAGAAATATATGTCCAACCCACCCGTTTATATGTTATATGATGATGGCTAAGAATACTTGATGAACTTATTTTCGAAAAAAAGTTTCTCGCTATCACGAAAAAAATCATCAAAAAAAGAAAAAATTTAAAAAAAAATGTTTTTAATAGTTATCATTCTAACGAAAAAAAAATGTCTATCCATAAATGTAGAAGTTGTGGTCGTCTTTGTAGACGCAAAACTTTTGAAAAGATGTGATGTTTTATTATACCCTCCACCTCAAGGATGGGGGTATACTAACTTTGTCATGCCTTTTGTAACTCCTTGAAATATCGATCTGAGACCCTATAAAGTATATATATTCTTGATCGTCATACAATTCTAAGACGATCTAGCTATGTCCGTCCGTCCGTCTGTTGAAAGCACGCTACCATTTAAACGAAAGGAGCTATAACGTTCAAATTTTCCATAAATGCGTCTTATAATCGTAGATCGGTCGATTGAAACGGGGCGAAATCGGTCCAAAAGGAAAAATTTTTCCCTCACAAGGACTAAAATACCCATAATAATCCCTAATATTTTAACGTATTTAAGCATGTTTTTTCAATATGTCTGTTTATATTTGATATTTGGTATGCGCATTCCCCTTATAGCAAAAACGTGCACCATAAAGTGATTCTTATTTCTTATTTGAATGGGACAAAAAAGGGATAAAAATGGTACATATTAAACGACAACAGCTAGAAACACGAAATTCGGTGTGTACATTCCTTTAATTGAGTAGATACATAATATAAAAGTATTTTTTTCAAATTCGTACTTTTAAGGGGTAAAATGAGAATAGAGGGATAAAAGTGGTACCAACCAAACGGCTGTACCTAGAATAATGAAATTTGGTTTATACATTCCTCTTATTGCATAGACAAGTAAAATACACGGATTTTTCAAAATTCGTAGTTTTTGGGGTTTACATGAAAAAAGGGGGGACAAATAGTACCAATCAAATGACCGCAGCTAGAGTCATGAAGTTCGGAGTATACATTCCTTTGACTACGTAGAAATAAAAAATAAAAGGGTTTATCCAAATTCGTACTTTCAAGGGATACAGTGGGTACGGAGGGATAAAAATGGTACCAACCAAACGGCTGCACCTGGAATAATGAAATTCGTTGTATACATTCCTCTGATTGCGTAGACACTTAAAATGGACAGATTTTTCGAAATTCGTACTTTTTGGGGCTAAAATGATAAAAAATTAAAGGATAAAAATAGTACCAATCAAATGGCCGCAGCTAGAGTCATCCTCTGACTGCGTAGACACGGAAAATAGACGAATTTTTCGAGATTCGTACTTTTTGGGGTTAAAATGGAAAAGGGGGATAAAAATAGTACCAATCATATGACCGC
The DNA here is from genome assembly GCA_947397865.1 of Polietes domitor. Lineage (NCBI taxonomy): Eukaryota > Metazoa > Arthropoda > Insecta > Diptera > Muscidae > Polietes > Polietes domitor. Next base: position 23,648,545 of record OX377619.1, on the reverse strand, counting down.
AGCTAGAGTCATGCAATTCGGAGTATACATTCCTCTGAGTGCGTAGACACGGAAAAAACGGATTTTTCGAAATTCGTACTTTCAACGAATACAATGGTACAGAGGGATAAAAATAGTACCAACTAAACGACTACAGCTAGAATGATGAAATTCTAATTGCGTAGAAACGTCAATGGGGTACAAATTGTACAAACCAAATGGGCGCAGCTGGAATCATGGAATTCGGTGTATACATTCCTCTGGATATATTAAAAAATTTATATTTTCCTGTAATATTACTGCACTTATACGAAAACCAACAACCTCTGTAGAATGCAATTCATGTTGGAGGGTATATAAAGTTCGTTCCGACCGAACTTAACGCCGTTTTTACTTGTTTTTCTTTTAAATAATATTTTTCTTTTATTTTGGTAATATCTGTCATCTTAACGAAGAAAACAAGGCCTAGTTGGAGAAAATCTTTAGATAAATGTAGAAGTTTTGGACCTTCTTCTAGAAGTACATGTCGTATTCATGTCGTATTTGTAAAGAAGTTTTACGCACTATTTAACAAAAAAAAAAATAATAATAAATCATGATTTATATACCCTCACTCTACAGAGTAGGAGGGTATATATCATTTGGGACAGAAAAAAGTGTAACGCATTGAAGGAGTAACTCAAGACCCTAAGTATGTTTGGACCAAACCCGTTTGATTAATATCGTTTTCGAGGCACTACGAAATAACCTCCAAATTAATAGTGAAATAATCCCAAAAAATTGGGCAAAAATTAATTGTGGATAATTTATCTTTTTGGTAGTTATTTCATTTTTAATTTGGGGATTATTTCATAATGAAATAACGCACAAAGAAATCACCCCAAAACATTTTTGGAATAATTTTATTGTATTTTTCGTTTTGGGCATTATTTTTTTAATTGGTGTTAAGTTCATTTTCAAAAAAACTGTGGGTAAATATCTGAATAAGGCCTTAAAGCTTTTCTCCTCTGAGGTACATCCAAAGCCGGGGTAAAGGTAATTTGGGGCTAGTTCCATTGGGTGATTTTTTTTTTCATTTTTACTTTATAGTTTATTTCATTATGGAATAACATCATAATCTTTGAGGTATTTTTATATTTCATTGGGTATTACTTCATTTTTGCGTTTGGAGGTTACTTCGTGGCGCCCAAAAATAAAGGGTGATTTTTTAAGAGCTTGATAACTTTTTTTTTTAAAAAAACGCATAAAATTTGCAAAATCTCATCGGTTCTTTATTTGAAACGTTAGATTGGTCCATGACATTTACTTTTTGAAGATAATTTCATTTAAATGTTGACCGCGGCTGCGTCTTAGGTGGTCCATTCGGAAAGTCCAATTTTGGGCAACTTTTTCGAGCATTTCGGCCGGAATAGCCCGAATTTCTTCGGAAATGTTGTCTTCCAAAGCTGGAATAGTTGCTGGCTTATTTCTGTAGACTTTAGACTTGACGTAGCCCCACAAAAAATAGTCTAAAGGCGTCAAATCGCATGATCTTGGTGGCCAACTTACCGGTCCATTTCTTGAGATGAATTGTTCTCCGAAGTTTTCCCTCAAAATGGCCATAGAATCGCGAGCTGTGTGGCATGTAGCGCCATCTTGTTGAAACCACATGTCAACCAAGTTCAGTTCTTCCATTTTTGGCAACAAAAAGTTTGTTAGCATCGAACGATAGCGATCGCCATTCACCGTAACGTTGCGTCCAACAGCATCTTTGAAAAAATACGGTCCAATGATTCCACCAGCGTACAAACCACACCAAACAGTGCATTTTTCGGGATGCATGGGCAGTTCTTGAACGGCTTCTGGTTGCTCTTCACTCCAAATGCGGCAATTTTGTTTATTTACGTAGCCATTCAACCAGAAATGAGCCTCATCGCTGAACAAAATTTGTCGATAAAAAATTTCGAACCGAACACTGATTTTGGTAATAAAATTCAATGATTTCCAAGCGTTGCTCGTTAGTAAGTCTATTCATGATGAAATGTCAAAGCATACTGAGCATCTTTCTCGTTGACACCATGTCTGAAATCCCACGTGATCTGTCAAATACTAATGCATGAAAATCCTAACCTCAAAAAAATCACTCTTTACATCCGTAAGTGTTACGCCAATCTCCATTTTGACCATAAAAGTACGAATTTTGAAATTACGTTTGTATTGTGAGTCCACGCAGCCGAATTTTTTTGAGAATATAGCCATATTTAACATCTAAAGTACAAATTTTAAAAAATAGTTTTTGTTGTGCGTCATAGGAATGTAAACTAACTAACTGCAACTATTAGAGGTTCCATCTTCTAAAAATGTCTGATACTTAATTTTATTAAACAATCATGCTATCTTCTAGCAAACATGCTAAGCGGTGAACTTTTCATTTGAGACCAAAAAAGCTCAGTTTTCCATCATTATACCAATGCAAGTGTTGGGTGTGAATATAGTAGACTTTAGGAAAAAAATATTTATTAAAAATCACCTGCGACTATCTATCTATCGCACAACAATCACCATATCCCCAAGTAGTCAATTAAAAATTTGTCTTTTATCATTTAAACACTAACAATCAGTAAAAACATATCACAGCCAACAAATGTCCCAAATGTATTCGATTTTTTTTTTTGCTCCACAAAACGATAAAAACCTGATAGCCGAACGAACAGCAACACCATCGCCAGCACCAATGAGGCGATGAAGGAGACACTGATGCAGCAACAGCAGCATGACGAGATGTGTTGGCACACCAATAACAGCCATGAGAACAACATGGCAACGTCACATACATATGTACGTCTAAAGAAGGCTGCAGCAGATTGTAAACTATAAAATAAATTATGAAAACATTAAAATAATTTACAAATTGCATAAACATTAATAAAGTGTATGAAAGGAAGAGTCTCATCTGCAATCTGCAAGGCAGGCCTGTCTGCATGGAGGCTCTAACTCGGCTTGATGCGGATGGAGAGACGACGACTCGATGTAAATAATTCAAAGAACCGGGAAAAAATCCCAACAATTGTAATATTTCTGTTTTCTTTCCATTATTTTTTTTTTGCGCGCGCACCACAATTCCGAGAAATTCTAACGAATTAAATAATGTTAGAATAGCAATGATGAAAGATAAAAAAGAAAACTTGTAATATCTCAAACACAACAATGAGGTTTTGTGTTGCAAATGAAATGTTTGTCATATATATATATTCAGAGATGGAGCCGCGAGGGTGGTTTAGAGAGGTGAGGTTAAGCTTGAAATGAGTTAAGCTAAAATATATAGTTTCAAATAATAACAATACAGTAAAATTTGTTAGAAAAATGTTTGAGTTCTGAGCAAAAAATCAACTCCAAAATTGAGGATATTTGTTAAATCCTTCTACTAAAATTCCAAGATTCCACATCATGGGTCAGAACATCTCTATTGATCCATAGCTTTTAAATTGGCCTTGTTTTCTTCGTTATGGTGGCTGTTTTTAGAAATTAAAAAAATACAGTTGAACTTCGATTAACCGTGATGCTCGGGACCGGGTTAATCACGGATAAGCGAAAATCACGGTTAAAAGAGGTAAAATTTTACATGTATAAATTTTATTATTTTTATTTATTTTTGACAAAAACATGTAAATCTGCGTCTATAAATAACTTATCATATCTCTAGGAATACATACATTTATTTAAAAAAAATCTTTATGGAAGTCTGTCTTATGCTTTTAGCTTTTGATTGTTCTTCCAACAAATGAGTTTGTATGCGATGCATTTTATCCGGTTCTGAAATACTTGGACAATTAAAGTTTTCTAAAAAACCTAACAAAATACTACTAGCCTCTATTGCCTGAGCCAATGTAGGCGTTTCGTCCGCATTTCCTGCATCTGATTCCTCGGAATTTGAATCAAGCTCATCTTCTTGGCTTTGGGTAACCATGTCTACGATTTCGTCTTCAGACTTTTAAAACTTGTGGAGTTACAGAGTCCCTCGAAGCTGCGGCTGCACACAAAGCTGTCTTAATATTCAAAGATTTAACGAACTCACGTCTGTCATTAGCACCAACAAGTTTTTGAACGATCAGTTTACGGTAGTGACATTTGAAGCTCCGAATTACTCCTTGATCCATAGGCTGAATCAAGGACGTGCAATTTGGTGGGAGATATTTTACTGTAACGTTTTCAGATATCATAGCATTTACATCTGGGTGTGCTGGACAGTTGTCTAATAGTAAAAGTATTTTACAGTTATTTTTGAGACCGATGCGCCGTTGATGTTCCTTTGCTTCTGGTACAAAATTTTGATTAAACCACTCCAGAAATAGCTGTTGTGTTACCCAAGCTTTCTTATTAGATTTATAAATCACAGGAAGGTGTTCAACGTTTTTTAAAGCTCTTGGATGGACACTTTTTCCTATTATCATCAATTTACACTTGTGAGTTCCTGCAGCATTTGAACAAACTAGCACTGTGATTCTCTCCTTGGATTCCTTGTACCCTTCAATAGAATATTCATTATCAGTAGCCAAAGAACTCTGAGGCAAACACCTCCAAAATAGACTGATTTCGTCTGCATTGTAGATCTGTACAGTTGTAAGTTGTTCGTTTTTAATGATTTCATCCAAGTCGTCCACAAACATCATAATCAGCACACTCCTTTTCTCCCGTAGATTTCAGTCGACGGATTCCATGACGTTTTTTTGAATTTATCCAACCAACCAAATGAATAAGTGCACTCTGAATTCATGTTTAACTTCAAATGGAACATTTTTGCCTTTTCGACAATCATTTCGCCTGAAGTTCAGAAGCAAATTTCAGTTTAAGTTCATACAATATCTCGATTTCAGTTAACTTACCTGAAATTGGAGTTCCCTTAAATCTTTCTTGCCGAAACCATTCATATGTTGCGAAATCAACTTTTGGATTTTCGGATGTTTTTAGTGTATATCTGTGTTTAAGGCCAAGCACTGAATCAGTATCGGAGCAAAATTTTAAAATCCGATCTTTGTTTTTTATTAAATCGGATACAGTTTGAATGCCAACTCCATATTTTTCAGACAACATTTTAAAAGGTACTTTACGTTTTGAGTATTCATAAATCAGCTCCATTTTTTCTTTAATTGAAAGAACCTTTCTTGCTCTTTTCGCGGATTTAGTTTTTGACGGTGGCATGATGTAAGGAAAACACATCTTGACAGATCAAATTTTACACTGTTGAATGAATATGAAATTTGATATGAAAATTACACTTTCATGAAAAAGGGGAATCACCGAATTTTAATATGAGAGATGTGCGTGTTTTATACGAAAAAACAAACAAGCCGTCACATGGACATGTGCATCACGGATAATAGAGGTAAATCACGGTTAATAGAGGTAAAAAATCAAACACTCAGCTTCACGGTTAATAGAGTGACGGTTAATCGAATTTCAACTGTATTTCTTTTTAATTTATGTCTTTTGATCAGTTTTTTTGTTTTCAGTTCAAAAATTCAAAATTGAGTTCTGTAAAAGATTGAAATTAGATAAAAACGAAAGGATTATTTTGATATATTAAAATTGAAAATCGGATATATTTTAGAAAATAGCCCAAATTTTTATTTTTTCTTTTTACGTCTTTTTAACATTATTTTACGTATTTGTTCATAATGCGCAGAAACAATTCTCATATTACAGATTTGCACTTTTTCCAGATTTTGAAAACTGAAAAACCCTAATTTCTTTTTTCGACTTTGTCGAACTGTTTCTCTCACCTTTTAAGTGATTTTTCACTCGAATTTATTTTATTAGAAATTGAGTTTTTTAGCTTTACTTTGGACCAACATAACTTTTTTCCTTTGAGAGCCTGTGAAGAATGTAATACATAATTGGAAAGGTTGAAGGGTTTCCCGTTTGTGCAGGGAACTTTTGCACGCACGAAATTGCATCATGGGGAAAAAAGGATACATTTAGTGAGATTTTTGTCCCAAAACTCGAATTACTCATTTGTAGGCAGTTAAACAGATGAGCAAATTTTCTTTATCTTCACGCTTGTCTATGCCCAAAAAATCTTAGTATTAACTGATTTTTCAGACAAATCGAATTAATACAGTTATTGGAATTCAATCAGGAGGAGTCATTGATTAACTGTTCGTATACAGGAATATAAATGTAATTCCCTTCAATGGTACTCAAGTGCACCTGCCTTTATTGCACTTTAACATTTTTAAAATTTTTTAATACTTTAACCAGATAAATTAATTTTCATAAAAAACCTTTAATATTTATACTGTTATTTTGGAAATATAAGTTCCATAACACCCATTTTTACATTTATACAATTAAAGTACCTATGCTGGCTACATGCTAATGCTGTGAATTTCGCTTTCCTTAGAAACAATGGTTTAAAAACAGTCTCTGAAGAATTAAAAACAAATATTCTTTTTTTTCAGATTTTTTTTTGATGGCACGAAAAAAACTATAAAGGATAGGAAAAAAATTAAAAAATATTTTGCATTATTTTTGAATAGCTAACGTTATAACGAAGAAAACCGTGTCTATATGTAAGAGATCTATGGATAAATGTTATGGGTAAAAGTTAAAGATTTTTTAAATCATGATTTTCTAAATTTGTAGATCGTTTTTGAAAATACCTTAATTCTTCAATAAGGGTTATAACTTCTACATTTATTCAAAGACTTGTTTCAAAAAAGATCCCAAATAAAATATTCCTTTGTATAATGTATAAAGAGTTTATTAAAAAAACATTTTTTAATTCTTTGGGCACTGTTCCGTCACCGCTGCCTGTATGTGAAAGTTTCCGACAAATTAATTATAATGTAAAAATGGACAAAGGGGTTCGGTTTCCCATGGATAAATCAATAATAAAAAAATATTGAAATAAAAGAAGTAACAACGGTGTTAAGTTCGGTAGAACCGAACTTTTTATACCTCCACCATGGATTGTATTCCATAAAGCCTGTCGATTTTCGTAGAAGTACAGTAAAATTACAGGAAAATTTTATTTTTTAATAAAAATAAAAACATTTTAAAAATAATTTTATAAATAAATATAATTTTTTAATTATTCAAACCACATATCGAAATAAGTCAATTCAAAAAAAAATATATAAAGAGTGATTTTTTTGAGGTTAGGATTTTCATGCATTAGTATTTGACAGATCACGTGGGATTTCAGACATGGTGTCAAAGAGAAAGATGCTCAGTATGCTTTGACATTTCATCATGAATAGACTTACAACCGAACAACGCTTGCAAATTATTGAATTTTATTATCAAAATGCGTGCTCTGTTAAGAAATTTCATCGCGCGCTTCCATTTTATGGTCAGTTTAATCGACCCACTGAAGCGGCTATTCGGGCTATTGTGACTAAATTTCGCACCAAATTTACATTGTTGGACATTAAACCACCAACACGCTTTCGTAGAGTTCGAACTGAAGAAAATATCGCAGCTGTATCGGCCAGTGTTAATGATGACCATCAATTATCGATTCGTCGCCGTTCGCAGCAATTGGGCCTCTGTTACTCAAAAACGTGGAAATGCCAAAATTGGACTTTCCGAATGGACCACCTAAGACGCAGCCGCGGTCATCATTTAAATGAAATTATCTTCAAAAAGTAAATGTCATGGACCAATCTAACGTTTCAAATAAAGAACCGATGAGATTTTGCAAATTTTATGCGTTTTTTTTTTTAAAAGTTATCAAGCTCTTAAAAAATCACCCTTTATAAGGCAGCATTCTTCGAAAAAGCTTAAATATTCTAAATATTGGGGGATAGTCCATTATATCTTACGCACACAGTGCAAGATAATCTAACTTCATGATTCTACCCATATTGTCGTAAAAGTAAAAATGTTTTTATTTTGCGTGTCTATGCAGTCAGAGGAATGTATATATATATGGTTGGTAAAATTTTTACTCCCTTTCCCCATTTTATGGTTGGTTGGTTGGTACTATTTTATTATTATTATTTATTCCCCAAAAAGTACGAATTTCGAAAAATCCGTTTATTTTACCCGTCTACGCCATCAAATGAATGTGTACACCGAATTTCGTTATTCTAGGTGCAGTCGTCTGGTTGGTACCATTTGTATCCCTCTATTCCAATTTTACCCATTAAAAGTACGAATTTGGAAAAAATACTTTTATATTAAGTACCTACTCACTCTAGATGTTGTCGTTTAATAGGTACCATTTGTATACCCTCCACCTCCAGGATGGGGGTATACTAACTTTGTCATTCCGTTTGTAACACCTTGAAATATCGACCTGAGACCCTATAAAGTATATATATTCTTGATCGTCATAAAATTCTAACACGATCTAGCCATGTCCGTCCGTCTGTCCGTCTTTTGAAAGCACGCTAGCATCTAAACGAAAGGAGCTAGAACGTTCAAATTTTCCGTAAATGCGTCTTATAGTCGTAGATCGGTTGGGCTTGAAACGGGGCGAAAACAGACCAAAGGGAAACAATTTTCCCTCACAAGCACTAAAAATACCCATAATAATCCCTAATATTTTAGCGTATTTAACCATGTGTTTTGAATAAGTCTGTTTCTATTTGCTTGATATTTGGTATGCGCATTCCCCTTATAGCAAAAAAGTGCACCATAAAGTGATTCTTATTTGTAGGGTGTGAAATGGGGCAAAAAAGGGATAAAAATGTTACATATTAAACAACAACAGCTAGAAACACGAAATTCGGTGTGTACATTCCTCTAATTGAGTAGATACATAATATAAAAGTATTTTTTCCAAATTCGTACTTTTAAGGAGTAAAATGGGAATAGAGGGATAAAAATGGTACGAACCAAACTGCTGTACCTAGAATAATGAAATTCGGTGTATACATTCCTCTGATTGCATAGACAAGTAAAATACACGGATTTTTCAAAATTTGCACTTTTTGGGGTTAAAGTGAAAAAGGGGATAAAAATAGTACCAATCAAATGACCGCAGCTAGAGTCATGAAATTCGGAGTATATATTCCTCTGACTGTGTAGACACGGAAAATAAACTGATTTTTCGAAATTCGTACTTTTTGGGGTCAACATAGAAAAAGGGGATATAAATAGTACCAACCAAATGACCGCAGCTAGAGTCATGAAATTCGGCTTTGACTACGTAGACATGAAAAATAAAAGGTTTTTTTTTCCAAATTCGTACTTTCAAAGGATACAATGGGTACGGAGGGATAAAAATGGTACCAACCAAACGGCTATACCTAGAATAATGAATTTTTCGATATTCGTACTTTCAAGGGATACAATGGTACAGAGGGATACAAATAGTACCAACTAAACGACTACAGCTAGAATGATGAAATTCTAATTGCGTAGAAATGTCAAGGGGGTAAAATGGTACTAACCAAATGGGCGCAGCAGGAATCATGGAATTCGATGTATACATTCCTCTGACTGCATAAACACACAAAATAATTTTTTTTCCAAATTCGTACTTTTTCTTTTACGGCAAAAATTGGTTATTTTGCACTATGTATGTCTGATAATGGATTTTCAAAATTTGTATTTTTGGAATTAAAATAGAATGGAAATACAACCAACTGTAGCACCCATTATCTACCAATATTTATGGTATTTAAGCTTTTTGAAAATATAAATATAAGAATATTTATTTTTTAAATTAACGTATTGGTTAAGGCAAGGCTACCAGTGATTTGAAATAATAAATATTTAATATTTATTTATAATATAATTTTTTCAATATTTGTATTTGTTTTGGTTTGGCTATATTAAAAAAATTATATTTTCCTTTTATATTACTGCACTTCTACGAAAACCGACAACCTCTGTGAAATGCAATCCTTAGTGGAGGGTATATAAAGTTCGGCCCGGCCGAACTTAACGCCGTTTTTATTAGTTTTGCCTCATTTCACCCCCTACGAATAAATATCACTTTATGGTGCGCGTTTTTGTTATAGGGGGAATGTGCATACCCAATATCAAATAAGTTCAAGCAGACATATTGAAAAAATATACTTAAATACTCCAAAAGATTAGGGGTTATAATGGGTACTTTTAGTCGTTCTGAGTGAAAAATATTTCCCTTTTGGGCCGATTTCGCCCAGTTTCAATCCCAACCGATCTACGACTATAAGACGTTTTTATGGAAAATTTTCCTAGCTCCTTTCTTTTAGATGCTAACGTTCTTTCAACAGACGGACGGACGGACATGGCTAGCTATATACTTTATACGGTCTCACGTCGATATTTCAATACCAATCGATTTGCAACCATTGCACCCATATGTCGAAATTATGAATTCCATACCCATACTTTCCCAGCAAAAAGAGAGCACCATAAGAAGTGAAAAAGAATCTTGTGATTCGGAAGTGGTGAAAATTGGGATCTTCACCAATGAATTTAACATGGAGTTGTCATAAGAGCGGTGTACTTTATTTTGAAAGATTTAAAAGTTAAATAAAATAACACTTCTTAATTTTACTGATATTATGTAGTATTAATAATTAATAAAAAATGAAATATTCAAAGAACATTAATAAGGAAATACATTTTTATTTTTTAAAACGTTTAAATTATACAAAATTAATTTTCCCGAGCTACGATCCGAATCCGAGACCATGTGGATGCAAAGCGGACACCTTACCTCTGTGACCACATACTAAAAATTTGTCTCCATTCACTTGTAAATTGTTATAATTATGGAATTTTTTGGAAGTTATTTAAAAGAACGTCCTCAAAAGCGGGAAAATGCACTTTTGATTAAAATGTACTTCCAACTTTTTTTGCTGGGTTATGGATTATCCGATGAATATTTCATGGTGTTGCAATGGGAACGATAGGAATTTCCAATTGTATTACTACTCATCGTATTAAATCGCTTAAAAGCTTATTTTAAATAGTTGAATATATTTTTAATATTCTTGGAACTATTGCTAATTTTTTGACATTCTGAAGTGATTTTTGTCCATTACATTCATGTTAATTAAAACAATTTAAAAGTTTATTTTTTGTAACCACCATTATCAGACCTTCGTCGTTTTACTTGTTAACCAGGTTGGTCAGACAGACAGACATACACACACTGACATCTCTCTTTCTCTCTCCGTGTGTTACTTTCTGTCATAAATTATCGCTGCTTTCGTTTAAATGTTTTAATGTAGAACGTAATGCATCGTCGAGAATGTAAAGTGCAAGACAAGAAAGAAAAAAACAGGCAACAAAAAACACTTTAAAAGCATTTAATGTCATCCTGTTGATTCATTGAACGAACAGCAAAAAGAAAATATCTTTCGATGGTGATGGTGTTTTTTCATCATCTTCTGCTGCTCTTTAATTCATTGGAAATGTTTTGCTGTTGCGGTTTGTATTTCGACTGTCCGTCCGTTTGTCAGAATATGCATTGGAAATTTTTGCATTGCATTTGCCACAGTTTAAATATTCAATAATGAGCTGATCATCATCGATGCTCGAGCAGATCAGATCTGATCACAGCGAGTCTTTTATTAATTACAAACATCGTCTGACTCTTTAGTCGCACAATGAACAAATGAGTTGAGTAAAAAACACAACAGCCAAGTCATAGCTACAACATCCTGTTATTTGCTTAATGAATGGACAACAGCAAATAAATGTTTAAATATTTACATTGTACGCCAAAGGAAATGCCTGACATTTCGACGTTAATGTATTATTTATACATTCAGACATCCTTGAGCGACAAGGAAAGGGAGAAGCGTTCCGTATTGCCAAGAATTGTTATTCTTTTTTGTACAAAAGCGCAGCTTGGTTTAATACACCTGTTGCTATATTAACAGGTAGTCCTTATAAGGACTAAACACTTCCTTCTAAAGTCGAAAGTGAATTGCAATTATGCAAAATGCTCTTCTCATGCGAAGGATGGTTGTGAATTCGACCTTTTGAGCAACATTTCTGAGAAAATTGCTTCTTTAAGGATGATTTTTGTTTTCCCGAGGTTTTTGACATTTTTAAATATTAATTTTGCTAACAGTGTCCAACAAGTTAAGACTTATTGAATGGAAGAGAACAGCGGCCTATAATTCTGAAAGGCATGCTGAGAAGATAATTTTTGCAGAATAAACTTATAGTCCATCTGGTCTGAGTTTCCTTTTACAGTACATCAAAGTTTACATTTTTTGGTCGAAGGGAACTAAATGAAACAACTAAAGTAAGGAAAGGCTAAAGTCGGGCGGAACCGACTATATGATACACTCCACTTTCTATCCTATTACAATTCAGTTCGGTAAAAAGTGAAATCGGGATGGATTTTTGTATCCTGTAAATGTATGTGTTTGACAAATAATTTTAAATCGGAAAGAACATCTGTATTGATACATGGAACGCTATGACCCACTTGTATGTTTATAGGTGAAATATAATATGTAAAGTTTGGCCAAAATCGGTTAAACATTTGGGAACAACATTTGTATATATATAAATAAATGTATATCTAAATCTGAACCGATCTTATCCACTTTCACCATATATGTTTCAGTTAGATTATTAAATATTGTGCCAATTTTAAAGAAAACCGAATACAATAAGTGGTTTTTAGAGCGGAAAATGTCAAATCGGGAGCGAAATTTGTATGGGAGCTATATCTAAATCTGAACCGATCTTACCCACTTTCTGCATAGGTGTTTCTAGTTGTATTATATGATGTTGTGCCAATTTTAAAGAAAACCGAATACAATAAGTGGTTTTTAGAGCGGAAAATGTCAAATCGGGACAGCTATATCTAAATCTGAACCGATTTGCCTCAAATTAAATAGCGTTCGTCCTTGATCCACAAAACTTACTTGTGCCAATTTTTGTTAAAATCGGACAAAAATTACGACCTGTAATTTGATTACAACAATAGATGGACAGACGGACGGATTGCTAAATCGATTCAGAAAGTGATTCTAAGCCGATCTGTATAATAAACGATGGGCCTAACTCGTTTCCTTTTGGGTGTTACAAACAAATGCACAAAGACATAATACTCTCGTGGAGTGTATAAAAATGTTGTAAGTTAACGTCTGAGCGAATCATACATCAAAGAATTCATTCTAAATAGTTTCCCTTTCAATAGGATTAAGTTATATATATTTAGTTATTTTTTCATTTCATACCTTCATTATAGAAAATGTAAAATAATCAAATATCGAAAAAATGAATTCTCTTGCGCTGTAAAATTACTCTTTGTGGTTTGTCTGGTCGATATATCTTATGGGTAAGATAAAGATATTTATTTTTTCAATTTCGATCTCAAATATCTTCTTTAATGGATAATGTTGGAGCGACATAAAATTTAACCCTTTTTTGTAAAGAGTGATTTTTTTGAGGTTAGGATTTTCATGCATTAGTATTTGACAGATCACGTGGGATTTCAGACATGGTGTCAAAGAGAAAGATGCTCAGTATGCTTTGACATTTCATCATGCATAGACTTACTAACGAGCAACGCTTGCAAATCATTGAATTTTATTATCAAAATGCGTGCTCTGTTAAGAAAGTTCAGAAAGAAAGAAATTGTGTTCAGCGACGAAGCTCATTTTTGGCTCAATGGGTACGTAAATAGGCAGAATTGTCGATTTTGGAGTGAATATCAGCCAGAAGCATTGCAAGAGCTACCAATGCATCCAGAAAAAGTCACAGTTTGGTGCGGTTTATGGGCTGGTGGCATCATTGGACCGTACTTCTTCAAAGATGATGCGAATCGTAACGTAACTGTGAATGGTGAGCGCTACCGTGAGATGATATCCAACTTTTTTTTGCCCAAAATGGAAGAACTGAACTTGGTTGACATGTGGTTTCAACAAGATGGCGCTACATGCCACACAGCTCGCGATTCTATGGCCATTTTGAGGGAAAACTTCGGAGAACAATTCATCTCAAGAAATGGACCGGTAAGTTGGCCACCAAGATCATGCGATTTGACGCCTTTAGACTATTTTTTGTGGGGCTACGTCAAGTCTAAAGTCTACAGAAATAAGCCAGCAACTATTCCAGCTTTGGAAGACAACATTTCCGAAGAAATTCGGGCTATTCCGGCCGAAATGCTCGAAAAAGTTGCCCAAAATTGGACTTTCCGAATGGACCACCTAAGACGCAGCCGCGGTCAACATTTAAATGAAATTATCTTCAAAAAGTAAATGTCATGGACCAATCTAACGTTTCAAATAAAGAACCGATGAGATTTTGCAAATTTTATGCGTTTTTTAAAAAAAAAAAGTTATCAAGCTCTTAAAAAATCACCCTTTATATGACGAAGGAACGAGTGTTTTAAATTAAGAACATGTGACATTAGTGACATTTTTAACAAAAAATTAAAAATTAAATTAAAACGCAGCAAAATTTTATCTTTTTAAATTTGTACTTATAAGAGGTTTGCGGGACAAAAAGGGATAAAAATGGTACCAACTAAAATATTGGAGCTACAATCTTGAAATTTGATATGTAAGTTCTTCTGACCATGTTGAAACGCAGTAAAAGTGATTTTTTTCGAAATTTGTACTTATAAGAGGTGAGCAGGACAAAAAGGGATAAACATAGTACCAACTAAATTATTATAGCAAGAATCGTGAAATTTGGTATGTTAATTCCTCTGACCATGCGCATTAAAATTGGATTTTTCAAAATTTGTACTTTTAAGGGTTAGGAGGGACAAAAAGGTGTAATAATGATACTAATTTAGGTATTGCAGCTATAGTCGTGAAATTGGGTGTGTCAATTCCTCTGACAACGTAGAAGAACAAATCCAAATTGGTTTTTCGAAATTTGTACTTTTAAGGGGAGAGCGGGACAAAAAGGGATACAAATGGTACCAACTTTAGGATTACAGCTGGAATCATGAAATTTAGTATGTAAATTCCTCTGACCATGTAGAAGCGCCATCAAAATGGATTTCTCTACGGCTGTAGGTTTTTGTTAAAAACTATATATACGAAGTAGGGTTTGCATTCGCATATTTTTCATTTCCCGTATCCCGGGAAATTCGTACGGGAATCCCGCGGGAATTCAGTAGAAATTTTCGCATATATTTTCCATCATTTCTAAAATAAAAATGTTGTACAATAATTTAGCTCATATCGATTTTAATTAGGTACGTCAAATATTGCACTTTGATGACAAAATATTTTTAAGCTGCATTCGGATATGCCAAAAATTCACTTTTTCGGAGATTTCCTGTCACAAAAAACCGGAAAAAGTAGATTTTTGTCGTGTATCCGAACTCCCAAAAAAAAAAGAAGCCAGTCGTTTGAAAATATTTTAAACAATGCTGTAGAAACGCAAGTAACAATATTCTATTAACAAGTCAAGATAGCTGTCTAAAGAAAGAATTTATAGTTTTCGAAGCGGCAGGACAAAGATCAGACAGCATAAACATTTTATTTAATGCTCTACTGACTACATCTGTTGAATGTGAATGATGGTTCTCCGTCGCGTCCACATTTTCCAATAAAATAAGAAATATCTGATGAGCCATAAATGCATTGTCTGCTCTTAATTCAAATATACACTTGCAAATTTTGATTTAATTAATTTTGAAACTCGAAAAGATTTTTGAATTGAATTCTGTAACAGGTTCGTCGTGTAATAAATATTTATTATTCTGAACTGGGGAACTCTGACTCAAGACCATTTTGCATGTATATTTCATAGAATGACAATTTATTTAAAAATAGCATTGTGACATTTATTATTTGGCTGCACACTACCACTATCATGATTTTCACCCTGTGAAAGGTTTCGTTAGGTGGCTTCGCACCGACTTTTAAGTAAATGATTTTCACCAACGAATGAGAAGCACAACTCATTTGCTGAATATCCGATCAAAAATGCGCACCAAGTAATAAAGCACACATGCACACACACCTTAATAAATTGTGAATTTTTCATTTAAAAAAATAAGCTTAACTCATGGCAAACGACATATTGACGATTTCCCGTGCTGTCCCGGGATCCCGGGAAATTGAAAAAATAATTCCCGTTTCCCGGGAAATAAAAAGTACGGGAAAATGCAAACCCTAATACGAAGGGAGTTCAGCTAAAACAGCGCACATCGACAAGCACATTCCTTTGACTGTATATGAGTGTTATGTTTCCAATTTACTATTTTAGAAAAGAAAATCAAATAAATACTATCCTAAAACAGAGACGGATAAAACTAATAACAAATACCTGGCTTTTTCGCGTGCGAAGCAGCGGGTACTGCTAGTAAATAATAAAAAAATAAATATTTGAAATACATTAATAAAGCAATAAATTTGAATTTTTTTAAGCAAAAAATTTTTCAATTGTTAACATTATACAAAACTAAACATTGTTTATTTATAAAAGTAATAAAAAACAATAAAGTATTTTTCCCGAGTGGACACCTTACCTCTGTGACCCCATACTAAAATATTGCACCCGCTTATATGTTCAATTGCAAGTAGTTATGATGGCTACAAATGTTGCGAATATCAATTTCACATAAAAACAGTGATTCCGAAGCAGTCTCCTTAAAATTGATGTTAAATGTATTTAAAAAAATATTCCACTTAATAACAAATAAATTGTTATAAGAGAGCACTTGCATCATTGCTCAATGAAGAAATTTTTTAAGAAAGAAAGAAAGTGAGTACATTAAAGGACATTAATGCAACTTTATATTCCATGTGATCATCATTGCAACTAAGCAACGCTTTGGCCTCTTTAATTTATTTATAGTTTCGTTTAGTAATAAAGAGTGATTTTTTTAGCTATTATCTTTTTGGCAACACTGGTTCAAACAGCGGACGCACGTTTCTTGTTTTGTTTAACTGTCAAACATCTTCAGTTTGGTCTATAATTTAACCATGAATCGTCTTACAAACGAACAACGCTTGCAAACTATTGAATTTTATTATCAAAATGCGTGCTCTGTTAAGAAAGTTCATCGCGCGCTTCCATCTTATGGTCAGTTTAATTGACCCACTGAAGCGGCTATTAGGGCTATTGTGACTAAATTTCGCACCAAATTTACTTTGTTGGGCATTAAACCACCAACACTCTTACGTAGAATGCGAACTGAAGAAAATATCGCAGCTGTATCGGCCAGTGTTAATGATGACCATCAATTATCGATTATTCGCCGTTCGCAGCAATTGGGCCTCTCTTACTCAAAAACGTGCAAATGCCAAAATTGGACTAAGCGGATGGACCATTTGAGGCGCAGTCAAGGTCAACATTTGCATGAAATAATCTTCAAACGTTAAATTATATGGGCCGTATTATCGACTCAAATAAAGATTTCATGCATTTTTCTGAGTTTTATGTGTTTTTTTAACTTTCCTATAGCTTTTAAAAAATCACCCTTTACAAGTCAGAAACAATATTTTTAACCTTTTATTTTTCGAGGATGGTGGACCTTTCTGGAGAAATGTCCATATATCACTAACCCACCTACGTCAAAGGTGGAGGCGTATTGTCACAATTTTATTTATTCCTTTCATGTCATACACGTTTTGGAATCTAATTACTCGCATTGTATTTCATTTGAATTTAGAATATGACATTAATTAAATATCATTCGAAGCCATTAATTATATATCATTTTACATTATTAATTTCACTACAATGATTCTGCGAACGTTTGATTTCGCTGTGAGTCATGGGCAAATTGCCATTGACAATTTGCATAGAAATTTAATACAATTACCAGCCTTTTACGTGCATTCGCAAATAATTGTCTCACAATAAAATTCCTTCGAGCAATTTCAATACCATTTAAATTTAAATGCATTTGATTGACAATGACACTTACACCAATGCAATTGTCACAAATGAGCCGGAGATCTGAGATATTATTGAACGCATATCGAGGCAAAATTTGAAAGTTGAAAAGTGGGACTATTTACTGTAGTTGTTGTCTTTGTTGGTCATTAAATAGCAAAAAAAACACTGTAACAAAATATAAAATATTAATGATTTCTATATGGTAATGACCATAATTGTGCAATTGCGAAAATCGTCGCCAGCATTTGTTTTTGTAGTTGCCGTGAGTGTGTCTTGTGATTGTTTGTGTTTGTGAGTGTTCGCTGTTCTTAATAGAATTAAGGCAATTAACATTTTTCAAGTTTATTTCAGTTATTGGCAACAAGTGGAAAATAATCAGCAAATTATTTAGATAATTCAGTTGACGCTGTGCCAATCAGAGGATTTGTGAACGAGGGTCGTATGATAACAACGATACAATGAAATTGAAAAAAAATGAGGGCAACGTAAAAATTTATTTTTTACATGCATTGAGACATACTATTCCATAAAATCAATATTACATTATTAAAATTTTAAAAAATCTATTAATAAATATAGAAGTTATGACTCTTCTTGTAGAAGTAAAGGACTTCCAAAAAATCGTTTTGGCCGAAACCTCAGACTATTGAACAGAGTTGTGTGGAGCATACGCATTATTTTGTCAAACATGAAATGGACTCAAAATTCGAAACTTACTACGGTATTGGAAAAAAGGAACGAAAAAGTATACTCTATATAAAGGGTGGTTAAATTTTAAGGGCTAATGTTGATTTTGAATAAACCGCAAATTATTTAGGAAATTATTGTCATTTCTTTTTATTATGATAATATTGGCATGGTTCAATTAAGTATGAAACAAAATATCGTCCAAATGGCCGCCGCGACCTTGGTGGCACACCTCCATCCGATGGTCCAAATTTTCGATGTCGCTGAGGCATAAGTGATGTTCTATGCCGTTAATGTGCCGAATTATCTCATCCTTTAGCTCTTGAATTGCTGCTGGCTTATCGACGCACACATTTTCTTTCAAATAACCACAAAGTCCAACGGTGTCAATCACATGATCTTGGCATGGTTCAATTAAGTATGAAACAAAATATCGTCCAAATGGCCGCCGCGACCTTGGTGGCACACCTCCATCCGATGGTCCAAATTTTCGATGTCGCTGAGGCATAATTGATGTTCTATGCCGTTAATGTGGCGAATTATCTCATCCTTTAGCTCTTGAATTGCTGCTGGCTTATCGACGCACACATTTTCTTTCAAATAACCACAAAGTCCAACGGTGTCAATCACATGATCTTGGCGGCCAATTGACATCGCCCCCACGTGATATAACAAAAGAGCCATTGTTTCGTTAGCTGTGTGGCAAGTGGCACCGTCCTGTTGAAACCACATATCGTCTACATCCGTATCTTCCAATTCGGGCCAGAAAAACTTCGTTATCATCTCACGATAGCGAAGACCATTCACAGTAACTGCCTGACCGGCCTCATTTTGGAAAAAATACGATGAATAACTTTAACGTGTTGCTCGATTGTGTATCTTTCCATGGTTCAAATTGGGTTAGTCTGAAATTGAGAAAAGTAAAATATGAATAAACTAAGGAGTACACTTGAAATGGTTGCTAACGTAGTGTGTTATTAACGAAAAATAAAAATTGTGTTCGATTTTAATAGGGGTCTTATGGGTAGGATAGGAATATTTATTTGTTCAATTTCGATCTCAGATATTTTCTTTATTGGATAATGTTGGAGCGACATAAAAATACTGTACTAATGGGACCATTTTCGTAGATGAATGTCGTCACCATGTCTTTTGTACATAAATTTGCATTCTATAAAATAAATTTTTTAAAAGCTATAGGAAAGTTTTTCAAAAAAAAAAAAACACATAAAATTCAGAAACAAACATGAAATCTTTATTTGAATCGATAATACAGTCCATATAATTTAATGTTTGAAGATTGTTTCATGCAAATGTTGACCTTGGTCCATCCGCTTAGTCCAATTTTGGCATACTCTTTCCAACATTTCGGCCGGTATCTCACGAATAAATGCTTCAATGTTGTCTTCCAATGCGTCAATTGAAGCGGGCTTGTCTGTATAGACAGAGCTTTAACATAGCCCCACAAAAAATAGTCTAAAGGCGTTAAATCGCACGATCTAGGCGGCCAATTGACCGGTCCCGAACGTGTAATAAATTGTTCACCGAACTCGCTTCTCAATACGCCCATTGTTGCGCGTGCTGTGTGGCACCGTCTTGTTGAAACTACATGTCATGCAAGTCAAGCTCTTGCATTTTGGGCAAAAAAAGTTGGATATCATCTCACGGTAGCGCTCACTATTCACAGTTACGTTACGATTCGCATCATCTTTGAAGAAGTACGGTCCAATGATGCCACCAGCCCATAAACCGCAACAAACTGTGACTTTTTCTGGATGCATTAGTAAAGAGTGATTTTTTTGAGGTTAGGATTTTCATGCATTAGTATTTGACAGATCACGTGGGATTTCAGACATGGTGTCAAAGTGAAAGATGCTCAGTATGCTTTGACATTTCATCATGAATCGTCTTACAAACGAACAACGCTTGCAAATTATTGAATTTTATTATCAAAATGCGTGCTCTGTTAAGAAAGTTCATTGCGCGCTTCCATTTTATGGTCAGTTTAATCGACCCACTGAAGCGGCTATTCGGGCTATTGTGACTAAATTTCGCACCAAATTTACATTGTTGGACATTAAACCACCAACACGCTTACGTAGAGTGCGAACTGAAGAAAATATCGCAGCTGTATCGGCCAGTGTTAATGATGACCACCAATTTTCGATTCGTCGCCGTTCGCACCAATTGGGTCTCTGTTACTCAAAAACGTGGAAATGCCAAAATTGGACTAAGCGGATGGACCACCTAAGACGCAGCCGCGGTCAACATTTAAATGAAATTATCTTCAAAAAGTAAATGTCATGGACCAATCTAACGTTTCAAATAAAGAACCGATGAGATTTTGCAAATTTTATGCGTTTTTTTTAAAAAAAAAGTTATCAAGCTCTTAAAAAATCACCCTTTAGTTATTGCAATGCTTCTGGCTGATATTCACACCAAAATCAACAATTCTGCCTATTTACGTACCCATTGAGCCAAAAATGAGCTTCGTCGCTGAAGTGGAGTTAAGTGGTAAAAAAGTGGATCTTCGGCCAACTTTCCAAGAGCCCATTCACCAAAAATTTTAAGTTGCGGTATGTCGTTCGACTTCAATTCTTGCACCAGCTGTGTTTTGAAAGGCATCACACCTAAATCCTTCCGCAAAATTTTCTACGTTGTTGAGTAACAGAGGCCCAAATGCTGCGAGCGGCGACGAATCAATAATTGATGGTCATCATAAACACTGGCCGATACAGCTGCGATATTTTCTTCAGTTCGCACTCTACGTAAGCGAGTTGGTGGTTTAATGTCCAACAATGTAAATTTGCTGCGAAATTTAGTCACAATAGCCCGAATAGCCGCTTCAGTGGGTCGATTAAACTGACCATAAAATGGAAGAAGCACGCGATGAACTTTCTTAACAGAGCACGCATTTTGTTAATAAAATTCAATAATTTGCAAGTGTTGTTCGTTTGTAAGACGATTCATGGTTAAATTATAGACCAAACTGAAGATGTTTGACAGTGAAACAAAACACGAAACTTGCGTCAGCTGTTTAAACCAGTGTTGCCAAAAAGATAATAGCTAAAAAGTCACCCCTTATAAATGCAAAATGGTCTTGAGCCAGGAGAATATGACAAAAACTTGAATTTTTACAAAAATTGTCTCTTTGTGAAAACTTCAATAATTCAGTCAATCAACGAAGAATATTGCAAAGTGGCGTTTTACTTATCACTAAGGGCGTTTTAAAATAACTGAAAAAGTATTGCCAATGTTGGAAAATGGCGAAAAAGAAACACAATGGTTTGCTGGACAAATACACAAACATTCCTCAAGTTATCAATAAATGAATACAATATCCTTGGAAAGGTTTAAGTTTCTTCTTTTTAAATCCGGTGGGAAACTGAAAATTGGTTGGCAAAACCGTTTTTTTAGCTCAAAATGATTGACATTGGGAGTGTTAGGCAAATTTGACAAACATATTCTTGTTTTATCCGACAACAACTAAAGAAAAATAGAGACGTGATCTCAGCTATTCTATTTCAGTTTTGAGCCGCACTGTTTCATGTTCCGGAATATTCAAAGGACATACAGAGTAAATTGAAATCTATCAAATTGATATTTCCCCTCAAAACATAACATCAGAATTACAAACTCTTGAACTCGGTGTAATTCGATATTTGAAGAATCTTTATCGATACATAATATTAAAAGTAGCTTTAACGCGTATGTAAAAAACTAGCAGTGCCCGCTACTTCGCAAGCGGAAAAGCCAGTTATTTGTTATCAGTTTTATCCATTTGTGCTTTTGGATAGTATTTATTGATTTTCTTTGTTTTGTCGATATAGATAAATCGAAAATAGTAATTTAGAACCCAAATTTAGAGTCATAGAAATGTGCTTGTCGAATTGCACTATTTTAGCTGAACTTCGTTCGTATTTTTCATTTTCTACCAGTTTCGAACAAAAAAATGACAAACGTTTATATCCTGGATCTCATGTTTCCAAATGCAGCCGGCCATTTTATAAGTTTTCACCTCTTTCTCAAAAAGTACACACTCGATTCTCCCCTAAAAGCATGTACTTTATTTGGTACAACGCCCGCATCCTCCTAATAAGTACAAATTTTGAAATATATCCCACGTTTACATAATTAAAGGGTTGTACACCATTGTTATCCCCTTTGTCCTGCTCACTCCTATAAGTACAATTTAAAAAAAAATCATTTAGATTGCGCTTCTACGATGTCAGAGGAATTTACACACCAAATTTCACGACTATAGCTGCAAGACTTTAGTTGGTACCATTGTTATCCCTTTTTGTCCCACTCGCCCCTTGAAAGAATAAATTTATGTTGCAAGTCTACGTCAGAGGAATGTAAATACCGATTTTCACGAATAGCTGCATTACTTAATTGGTACCATTTTTATCCCTTTTTGGCTATTTCCTTTCAAAAATTCCTATTTGTAGCTCGTCTTCATTGTCAGTGCAAGGAACACACCGAATTTCATGTTTCTAGCTACTGCCGTTTAGTTAGGGCGATGGTTCGATGTTTATCCCTTTTTGATTCTACTTTACCCCCTAAAATGAAAAACCCTTTCTTAGTCGGCGTCCACGTCATATTTGGGAACTACCCTGAAAATTTCATGACCCCCGTCTGGGCGCTGGTCAATGATAAGTCAGTCAGCCAGTAACGCAACTATTTTATATAGTCATCTACCTCTCGTTGACAGAGAAGTAGTTGTTGGCAATGTACCAGGTTCATCTGTAGTAACTCTTCCACCATAGTATACCATAGTAGTAACTCTTCATCTATATGAAACCTCAATAGTCTGTCTTCTTTTATAGAAGGATTCCTAAGTAGTCAGTCCTCTTTTATAGAAGGAGACTTTGGTAGTAAACATTCTTCTATAGAAATACATCTTAGTAACTAGTCTTCTTTTATAGAAGGAGACAAGTAGTTTGTCTTCTTTTATAGAATTAGAGAGAAGTAGTTGTTGGCAATGTACCAGGTCATCTGTAGTAACTCTTCTTCCATAGTAGATAGTAGTAACTCTTCATCTATATGAAACCTAAGTTGTAAGACCTCTTTTATAGAAGGAGACTTTGGTAATAAACATTCATCTATAGTAGTTAGTCTTCTTTTATAGAAGGAGACAATTAGTCTGTCTTCTTTTACAGCCGAATTCCAAAACAAGACTACCAATTTCGAAGAAAAGATGCAGAAATAAAGATAAAGAAAATTTTCTGAAGTTGTAGATATTCTGCTATTGATTAGGCAAATGTAATTGTTGGCAACGTACCAGGTTATTACTATATAAATCCTTTGTTTTCCCTCTTCTACCATAGGATGTCATAATAGTCACTCTTCATCTATATGATACTTCAGTAGTCTGTCTTCTTTTATAGAAAGATCCCTAAGTAGTCAGTACGCTTTTATAGAAGGAGACTTTTATAGAAATACACCTTAGTAGTCTTCTTTTATAGAAGAAGACATAATTACTCACTTATAGAAGGAGACTTTGACAGTAAATCTTCTTTTATAGTAATTGACCTTAGTATTCAGCATTCTTTTATAAAATGATACCGAAGTAGTCATTCGTCTTCGCAGAAAAAAATGCAGAAATAAAGTTAGTTGCGTCCGCAGATGAAAATGTACTGAAGTTTTAGATATTCTGCAATTAAATAGAGAGAAGTAGTTGTTGGCAATGTACCAGGTTCATCTGTAGTAACTCTTCCACCATAGTATACCATAGTAGTAACTCTTCATCTATATGAAACCTCAATAGTCTGTCTTCTTTCGTGTAAGGATCCCTAAGTTGTCAGTCCTATTTTATAGAAGGAGACTTCTTCTTTTATAGAACGAGACTCGTAGTCTGTCTTCTTTTATTGAAGGAGGCCTAAGTAATCAGTCTTATTTTATAGAAGGAGACTTTGAAAGTAAAACTTCTTCTATAGAAGTAGACCTTAGAGTTAGTCTACTTTTATAAAATGATACCTTAGTAGTCATTCTTCTTCGAAGAAAAAAAAATAGAAATAAAGTTAGTTGCGCCCGCAGTTGAAAATTTAATTACGTAATTAAATAGAAAGAAGTAATTGTTGGCTCGACAGCACCTCATCCGATCAACCCAATTTTCTCAATTTTTTTTCTCAAAGAAGTGCTTTCGGTTCATGAGAACGATGACATTCTCAGCTACAGCACTAACGTTTTCGATTGAACGTACTGGACGAGAACGTACACGGGTTGGTTTGTCCACTAACGATCCATTTTCATGAACTCGCTTCACAAATTGACGCTGAACTGAAGGCCGATCTCTTAGCAACTTTTTGATAAAACTTGTGGTCAATGAAAGCAAATCAAAATTTTGTACTAAACTGATTAATATATCTCTGATATATTGTTGGAGTTGACCGAAATAAATTTTATTCATCTTTTTTTCGATCACAATGGACTCTTCTGGAGAAATACCCATGGTGTGAGTAAATATTTAACTAGAATCATGTGCAATGCATGTTTTAATTTCAATGAAAAGTTTGAAATTTAAAATTAAACAACATTCAAGTTTTGAATGTACACCAAGGACCAAGCAACTGAAAACTTTTTAGGGCCCATTTAAATTCTTACGATGTCTACAAAACTTTCAAGCATTGGCCAAAAATAATGAAAAATATAGACCTGCTCCTCCACGGAGCGATGCCTCCCTCGTAGACAACGTTCCTTTAATTTGATGAAAAGTAGCTTGGCAAAACTTGAAATATGCAAGTCAGCAGCAGATACGGCGGCGACTGCTGCTGTTTAGTTTTTGTCAACTTTTTTGAATACCTGCTCTTGGCGGCAGTGCTGTCAATCAAAATGCAAATGATATTGTGTCACCACAAACATCAGCAGTCAGCCAGTCAGTCAAATCAGTCAACGGCGACTTGAGAATTCCAAAGCCAGCATCCCAAATCACAGAAGCATCATCGTACGACAGGCATTATACGACAGCATCGCATCAGCGATCGACAGCAAATGTTTCAATGAAAACCAAAACCAAAAACAAAAAAATCAAATTAAATTTAAATTCCTTAAACATTACACAACAAAGCGAAAAATTTACATTTCTCTGGTATTTTTTTCGATTTCGGTTTTGGTTTTTTGTGGCACAACAGCAACATAAGCATGCAACATCAACGAGTGAGTGGAAATTCTTGGCACATTGTGATTCTGATCAGGGTTTCGTTTTTGCATCACGACGACGACGACGACAGACACTCGCATTTGTTGATTGCATAAAATTGTCAACAATTAATTGTGTTACTTTTCCATGCGGGTCGTCATCATCGCCATCGTCGGGTAGCCACAACGATTCGTTTCGAGTCAAGTGTTGAAAACACAACTACACTCTGGCACTTTGTGTCAAATTGACATTTCAGTCGAAATGTCAGTGTGACAGACAGGTGTCATTTAATACTGAGAAATCACAGCTAAATATGTACACAAATCAAACAAATTAGGTAGAGATAGATCGATGTACATGGTTATGGAGTTATTGATTTTCTCGCTTTGTCGCTTTGTTGCTATTCGTATTTATTTATATTATTATTATATATCTCTCTCCTTTGTCTAGCTATGACCATATATATGTATGTGCAAACAAAAAAAATATTACGAGGTCTGTATTAATTATTCAATTCAATAATAATTTTCACAACAAAACATGTTTTTATTGAAACACAAAATTTATATGGAAATTTCGTTCAAAATAGTGTCGGTAATTTATTGTGTGCCGCTTGCGCAAAATTTACATAAATTACATTTCATTTACGTACGTATTTATCATTGAAATATGGGGAAATCATGACAAATTCCTAATAAACACAACCGCGGCAATAAATCAATCTCAGATGACATTTAAACTAGTCAGTCAATACTTTTGGTCGTCATTGTTTTTTCTTTCTCTGTCCAGTTGAGATCATCAGCGTCGACTTGAAAGTTAAATAAACCAGGCATTTAAACAGCAAAATGAGCTCTTATGTATTGTTAGTATTTTATTTAAAAAGAATTGATGTCATCGATTCCTGACATTTATGATCGTTTGCTCTTGGTTTTCTGCGGTAAGAGTTTTTTTTTCAGGGTTAAAATTTTGATAGAGTCTTATTTATGGAGACATAAACACTTCAGGTTTTGATATCTTCAACTCAAATTAAATTGAGCAATCTCTATTTGTCCAGCAACAGCTCTCATTACCAAAAAATTTTATATGGATGCCGCGTTCAAAACCGTTCACCAAAATTAAAATTGAGGAAAATCAAGGAGGAAGTTTTGAAAATTTTCGAATTTCCTTGACAATTGGCGATCGCATTTGGTTATTACAAGATATTTTGTTAGACGAAAATATTGAAAACTGTCGCAACCCTGCACAGAAAGAATTTTCCTTCATATTATTTATGAAACGATTTCATAAATGGCTTTCCACAAATTTAGTGATTTTTTTAATATGCATGAAAAATTCATAAATAAACTGAAATGTTTCATACAATTTTTTTTCCAGTTAAATTTTGCAGGCTTCCTTTTCTATGAATTATAGAGTCCAGATATGGGAGTTTATTGTCTTCTTCATTTTCCATAGTGAAGAAAAACACATAAAAATGACAAAGAGAAGGAGGAGAAAAATCTATAAACCGCTGACATATGTACAAGGATTTTCTGAAAGGTTTAAAAATGATGACGTTTATAAAAAAAAAAAAAACAATTTCCAATTAGCACTCAAAACAAATAGTACAGTAAAAAATTTATTCAGCAAAACTAAATCTAAGATAAACAAGTAAGGAAAGGCTAAAGTCGGGCGGGGCTGACTATATAATACCATACACCACTCCCAGCGTATGTACCTCGCTTTGATTACTAAACCCAGGTATTTCATGGGAGCAATTTTTTGTAGCTCATATAAATTATACAGTTACTATAAATTCATCATTAGTCATATTTAACGTATATGGTTAATAATATGGTAATTGATCCAATTATCCGACAGACAAATACAAATTATACAGTAGTAATAGGATGAATCGGACCGACATTTCAAAAGGGGGCCTATAACAACATTTTGGGCCCAAAACATGGGCCTATATATTTCTCATTCACGGTAGGTATTCGTAGTTGAAACATATAATGATCTGCAAAATTAGATGAAGATCCGATGTAAGATGTAGTTTCTGGAGCTGTAATAGATCAGAATGGGGCCCCATTTGGGTTATATCAAAGTAAGGACATTTGGGCATCTCCCAAACAAGTAATGAAAGGTTAAAGACGGATGGACTTTCTATCTCATTACAATTCAATTCGGTAAAAAAGTGAAATCGGGAAGGTTTTTTGCATCCTGTAAATGAATGTGTTTGACAAAAAATTTTAAATCGGAAATGACCATGACCATGACCATGTATGTTTATTGGTGAAATATAATATGTAAAGTTTGGCCCAAATCAGATAAACATTCGTGAGCAACATTTGTATGAAGGCTATATCTAAATCTGAACCGCTCTTACCCACTTTCACCATAGGTTTTTTAGTTGGATTATAAGATGCTGTGCCAATTTTAAAGAAAATCAGGTGCAATATGTGGTTTCTAAAGCGGAAAAAGTGAAATAGGGAGCGACATTTGTATAGGGGCTATATCTAAATATGAATCGATCTTACCCACTTTCAGTAAAAGTGTTTCTAGTTCCATAATAAATTGTTGTGCCAATTTTAAAGAAAATCGGGTGCAATATGTGGTTTGTAGAGCAGAAAACGTCAAATCGGGAACGACATTTGTATGGGGGCTATATCTAAATCTGAACCGATCTTACCCACTTTCAGTATAAGTGTTTCTAGTTCGATTGTAAATTGTTGTGCCAATTTTAAAGAAAATCGGGTACAATATGTGGTTTATAGAGCGGAAAACTTCAAATCGGGAGCGACATTTGTATGGGGGCTATATCTAAATCTCAACCGATCGTACCCAAATTTTGCATAGGTGTTTCTAGTTGGATTATAAAATGCTGTACCAATTTTAAAGAAAATCTGGAACAATATGCGGTTTCAAAAGCGGAAGAAGTGAAATCGGGAGCGACATTTGTATGGGGGCTATATCTAAATCTGAACCGATCTTACCCACTTTCTGCACTGGTTATAAAATGTTGTGCCAAATTTAAAGAAAATCGGGTACAATATGTGGTTTCTGAAGCGGAAAAAGTGAAATCGGGAGCGATATTTGTATGGGGGCTATATCTAAATCTGAACCGATCTTACCCACTTTCACCATAGGTGTTTTAATTTCGATTATAAAATGTTGTGCCAATTTTAAAGACAATCAGGTACAATATGTGGTATCTAAAGCGGAAAAAGTGAAATAGGGAGCGACATTTGTATGGTGGCTATATCTAAACCTGAACCGATTTTTCCCAATTTCTGCATGGGTGTTTCTAGTTGGATTATAAGATGTTGTACCAAATTTAAAGAAAATCGGGTACAATATGTGAGTTGTAAAGCGGAAAAAGTGAAATCGGGAGCGACATTTGTATGGGGACTATATCTAAATCTGAACCGATCTTGCCCACTTTCAGCATAGGTGTTTCTAGTTCGCAGACGGACGGACGGACAGACAGACATCGTTAAATCGACTCAGCTGGTGATTCTAAGCTGATCGGTATACTTAAAGGTCTAGCTCGATTATTTCTTGGTGTTACAAACATTTGGCGCGAAACTAACTTATAATACCCTAGTTCACGAAGTGGTGTAGGGTATAAAAAGAGGACAAGTGTAATGTAGTATATAAGATTCCTTGTAATGGTGACAAGTCCAACATATACCAAAAGGTATATGTATATTTAGTGGCCCATCTACTTATATTAGTTTGCAGCAATTATTTGGCGCAGAAATCAAAATACTTAAGCTAAGCGAACTATAAAATGAATGAGAATTATATCTTATACGCACACTAAAAAATATAACACATTAGTGAGACCAGTTCATTCTGGTAATGCAATGTTACATTCGGGTTAAGAAAAAGTTTCATTATTTTTTTGTGACGGAAAAAGTAAAGAAAACTTAATATAATTGGCTAAACAAGTATTGTAATAGTAAATTTAATCCTCTACATTATAATCCAGCCAAAGATTTTCATAATATTATCCATATTTGCCTTGATTTTTACAAAAAATAGATTTCATTGCATCAATGAAAACCATTTCGTTGTATTTATGACACAAAAAAACATTAAAAATATTGTTAATGAAATATTTCATTACGGTAATTAAACATTTCATTGCATGTATGAAGCATTTCTTTGCATCAATGTAAACACATTGATGAAACTGTTTCATTGATGTAGTGAAGCATTTTTCTTTCAGTGTAGAGCGGAAAAGTCAGATCGGAAGAGACATTTGTATGGGTTCAATTTAAATAGCGGTTTTTGTGGTCTTTACTCAGCAAGTAGCTAAATCTGATCTCTAAATACTTTGGAAATTTCAGAGTAGACTTTTCAGTAGTTTCTGCAATATCGTCAAAAATGTGTTTTTACTTGTTTATACCCTCCACATTAGAAGAGAGTGTATATTACCATCAATGGTTGATTTTCTTCCTCTCAATTCTCTTTCGATTCCTTTCCATTTCCTTTTCTTTGTATATATCAATGTATATAGATATATATGTATATCCTGTGTCGTAGAAAAATCTAGGATAATATTCCGAATGAAATGGGCTATGGCGTTCAAATTTTCCACATCGGTTGGATTTGAAAATGGGCGAAGTCAATCCAGACGGAAAAGTTTTCCCTAACAAGAACAGGAAATTCCCCAAAAAGGTTTTTTTGCAAAATTCATACTTTCATAGGTGGTGTTTGGGACAAAAAGGGATAAATCTTGGACCAGTCAAAGCACCACAGCTAGAAGAATGAAATTCGGTTTTACATCACTCTAAGTGTGTACACTTGAAAATATTTCGAGGGGGTAAAATGAGAAAAAATTAGCCATATAATTGTGTGAATTCCTTTGAATGTGAAGATGCTTAACACAAATTATGTTTTCGAAAAATGGCGAAAGGGGATAAAAATTGCACCAACCAAACGACAGCAGTTAGAATCATGATATTCGGTGTTTACATTCATTTGGCAGCCTAGATGTGTAAAAATAAGATGATGGTTTTTACAACGCACATAGAAATAGTGGATCAGTCTCAAAATGATTGAGGAAATAATTGAAAAATAAAAAAATCATAAAAAATAGAAACAAATCAGAGATAAAATAATAATTTTTAATATCTAACATTCTAACGCAGAAACATTCTAACGTAGAAGTTTTGACACTCTTTGCAAAAGCAAAAATAAACAAGGCCTATGACCCTTTTGTAGAAGAAAGGAATTTTCAAAAATTATTTTACTTTTTTACCAACTTTTTCTATAAATTGATTTAGTCATACGTGACAACTAGAAGAGATTTAAAGTCTATATTTATCTTAAGATATCTAACTATTATCCATAAATCTTGTACGTGTTGAAACTATTTTCTCTGATATAATGTTTGCTATTTACAAATAAAACAAACTATTTTTCCGTTTTTTTCTAGTTTTTCGTGCCAACAACGGGATATACAATGTACCATTGGATTTTGTGATACAATTAAAATGTGCGTTTTATGGAAGTATTTCCACTTTTTGCTTACAGATGATATAATTGATTTAATTTTTTAAGAATATTTTAAAATGTGTTGTCATTTATTTTGGTTTAAGACCAAAGGTTGTGCTGAAGTCTTCAGCAGAACCCAAAATTAGCAAAAAGGCAAAGTGAGACCTTTGTTGTTGCAGCTAAATGTTGACTGCGTAGTTTCGATGGGCGCTACCCCATCTCGTCAGAACTTTCGCAACGAATGTATGTCTGCGAAATGTTTGATAAAAAAATAAATGACAACACATACAACATAACAGACCAACAATACATACAAACAACAATATTTTAAAATTGCAAAACCTATGCCAATTGTCAATATATTCGTATCCGTTTTTATTCGCCCAAATACAACTCTGCATTATACCTTTGAAAATGTTAAACTGGCAACTCCATTCTTCCAATACTCGTTTGTGGTGGAAAATATTTTCTATTAAAAAACTTACCCCTTAACCCTTTCCACATGTCTCTGTAGCTCTTTCCAGTTCTAAACCATACATTAAAAAAAGGGTTAAAATACAAATTCACTCATGAGTATGAAAAGGGGTTGATATTGCGTTTTTTAGAAGCATCGCTTTTTATCCACCCCTCGAAAGTACAATTTTGTGTTAACACCATTCCATTCAATGTTGCCGCAAACGTTGTGTTGCGCATATTCAAATTTTAAAATCACTGGAAGCCATTGGAAGCACAATCATTTCCCCTCATTTGCATACAAAAAAGTATAAAAGGACATTTATGTGGTGTTCGGCAAACATTTCGGTTTCAAACGCGCTCTTGTTCGCAACGCTCTTCATCGCAACATTTCACGTTTTCTCGGATTATTTTACTTTGGAATAGCTGCAGCTCCATGGGCAAAAATTACCTTGGATTACCTTGGACAAAATTTGTCTGAAGGATTTTTTCAAAATGGATAACTTTGCGTCGTGGAGAATATTGGATTATTTACATTGTGGATTAAAAAAAACTCAAATAGCAGATATTTTGCTTGGAACTTTGCATCGTGGATTATATTGGATTACTTATTTTGAAGATTACCAAAAGCTGAACTATACGATATTTTCTTGGAAGAATTTTCAATTAAGAAAATTATTTGTTTCGAAAATGCACTATTCATAAAAAACTGTTTCAAATAGATTTACTGAGAAAGGATGAAACTTTGTTTGAGTAGGAAGGAAATTATAATTTGGGTCAGATATAGTGTCTTTTTAATAGATTTCGGCCTTCTAAATACAATTGTGTGTTAGTAGCGTTAGACCAAACTTTATCAATTTTTTACAAGTTACAAAAATATGAAAATTTGCAAAGCTGAAGTTAAAAATTAATCTCGTGTTCTAAACTAGAAATCAATATTAAATATGTTTATGGATAAATTAAAAATTATTATTATACCCTTCACCTCCAGGATGGGGTATACTAACTTTGTCATTCCGTTTGTAACACCTTGAAATATCGACCTGAGACCCTATAAAGTATTATATTCTTGATCGTCATAAAATTCTAAGACGATCTAGCCATGTCCGTTCGTCCGTCCGCCCCAAAGGGAAAAATTTTTCCCTCACAAGGACTAAAAATACCCATAAAAATCCCTAATATTTTAGATGTTTTTTCAATATGGCTCCTTGTACTTACTTGATATTGGGTATGCGCATTCCCCTTATAACAAAAACGTGCACCATAAAGTGATTTTATTCGTAGGGGGTGAAATGGGGCAAAAAAGGGATAAAAATGGTACATATTAAACGACAAGAGCTAGAAACACAAAATTCGGTGTGTAAATTCCTCTAATAGAGTAGATATACAATATAAAAGTATTTTTTCCAAATTAGTACTTTTAAGGGGTAAAATGGGAATAGAGGGATAAAAATGGTACCAACCAAACGGCTGCCCCTAGAATAATCAAATTCGGTGTATACGTTCCTCTGATTGCATAGACACGTAAAATACACGGATTTTTCAAAATTCGTACTTTTTGGGGATAGAATGAAAAAAGGGGATAAAAATAGTACCAATCAAATGACCGCAGCTAGAGTCACGAAATTTGGAGTATACATTCCTCTGACTGTGTAGACATGGAAAATAAAAGGTTTTTTTCCAAATTCGTACTTTCAAGGGATACAATGGGTACAGAGGGATAAAATGGCACCAACCAAACGGCTACACCCATAATAATGAAATTCGGTGTATAAATTCCTCTGATTGCGTAGATACGTAAAATAAACGGATTTTTCGATATTCGTACTTCTTGGCGTTAAAATGAAAAAGGGGGTACAAATAGTACCAACCAATTGACCGCAGCTAAAGTCATGAAATTCTGAGTATACTATAAATGTATGTGTTGTGAGTGTGTGTGTTTATTTTTTTGCATAAACTCGAAAATGCCCAATAAATGTTCTGTCCACATAATAAAATTTCAAATTTATTCACCGATTAATGCAAACATTCCTCTGGCTGCGTAGACACGGAAAATAAGCGGATTTTTCGACATTCGTACTTTCAAGGGATACAATGGTACAGAGGGATACAAATTTTACTAACTAAACGACTACAGCTAGAATGATGAAATTCTAATTGGATAGAAACGTCAAATAAAGAGATTTTAGATAGTCGTACTCTTGAGGGGGTAAAAATGGTACCAACCAAATGGAATTCGGTGTATTCATTCCTCTGACTGCATAGACACGCAAAATAAAAAGTTTTTTCCAAATTCGTACTTTTTATTTTACGGCAAATTGGTTGAATCATGAAGTTATGTTGTTTTGCACTATGTACGTCTGCTAATGGATTTTCAAAATTTGTACTTTTGGAATTAAAATAGAATGGAAATACAGCCAACTGTAGCACCCACTATCTACCAATATGTATTGTATTTAAGCTTTTTGAATAGAAGAATATTTATTTTTTGAATTGACGATTTGGTAGCCTTGTCTTATAAGCGTGGTTTGAAATGATTAAAATATTATTTTTATTTATAAAAATATTTTTTTTATATATGCATTTGTTTTGATTTGGCTATAAAAAATTATATTTTCCTGTAATATTACTGCACTTCTATGAAAATCGGCATCCTCTGTGGAATGCAATGGTGGAGGGTATATAAAGTTCGGCCCGGCCGAACTTAACGCCGTTTTTACTTGTTGTTTTAATAAAATTCCATTATTCGTAGGGGGTACCTTTAATACTTGTGTTGTATCAACTTTTTCCTATGGATAACTATAGAAATTAGGACCCTCTTTGCGGACGTACGAGAAGTTTAAAAAAATCTTTTTTTTATTTTGGCTTAAATAGTTTTTTTGCTGACGCGATAAAAACACTATGCAACAAAAATTTTTCCGAAGAGCAATATATAACATTTTCCGTTGTATTTCAGGCTCATTAGCTAGAAAACGATATTAGAAAAGAATTTGTAGATATATTTCTTATCTTTTTACTAAAATTCCAAATTTTGTCAAAGGTACCTTAAATTTTTGTACTCCCATTTCTGCAATATAAGTACTATAACACCAGCTTATACATATGTTCACCTTAAGGAGCATTTAATTTTCACATAGCAACATTGTTTTGGAAAAGTTTGCAATGAATGAAATGAAAAAAAATGATTTTTTCGAAAAATTCATTAAAAATAAAACTATTTTTTTTATTGTTTAATAGCTTACATTCTAACAAAAAAACATTTCAGTGTGTAAAAGATCTGTTATTGTTCTGGCTCAAATTATAAAATTTAATATTAATTTATTTCACTGCACACTGCCATTATCATGATTTCTGGCCCATGACGACCTTCTTCACGTGACTTCGCAGGACTTTTCAACCAAATGGCCGGACTCATTAAGTAAATGATACACCCACAACTAACTTTCGAAAATTAATTATTTTTCCAAAATCCATATTTTTTGGGTTTATTGTGTCGTCTTGTAAGCAAAATTGGTATCCAAATTTACAAGATTTGAGGCTTGCCGCCCTAATGTTATAGAGTGTGGAACATTCTATTGAATAATTTTAAGAGGGACATTTTTCAATTTTAATAGAAATTTAAATAATGACAACAATTTAGCAAATTTATTTTGAATTGAAATTGGGAGTAACTTTTGATATAATTTAGAAATTTCGGGATGATGAATTGGATTGGAATATTAGTCTAGACAACTTGTTTAAACGTTTTATCGTAATAAACCTCACATTACACAAATTTTGCAACAAAAAAGAGGAAATGTAAAAAAAAGACCCGCAAAATAAGATTATTTTTCCAAATTTGTACTTTTTTACTTTTACGGCAAAAATTGTTTGAATCATGAAGTTAGGCTATTTTGCACTATGTACGTAAGATAATGGATTTTCAAAATCATGATTTCGACCATGTCAAAAGTCTATTCAAGTGGCTTCGCAGCGACTTTTCAATCTCCTTATAGAGGCCGGGTTTGACGTTGAAAAGTCGCTGCGCAGACACTTGAAAAGACATTTGACATGGTCGACTACCGTGATCGTGGTAGCCTGCAGCCAAGTAATAAATGTCACCATGCCATTTGTAAATAAATTTGCATTCTATTAAATATAGATGCAAAATTGTCTTGAGCCAGGGCAATATCCCAGTTCAAATCAAATATTGATTACAGACCAAAAAATACGAACGAAAAAAACTAAAATATAAAATTATTTATAAATAATAAAATAAAAATAAAAGTATAAAAAATAATAAATATAAAAATTTTATAAAATTAGTTTTTCAATATTAGGTTTGGCTATATTAACAAAAATTATATTTTCCTCTAATATTACTGCACTTGTAGGAAAATCGACAGCCTCTGTGGAATGCAATCCATGGTGGAGGGTATATAAAGTTCGGCCCGGCCGAACTTAACTCTTTTGTGTTTGAATGGTTTGGGAAGCAGTTATCCTTAATGGTTCCCCGGAGAAAATAATCCAAAGGGCTCAAATCACTGCTCCGCGGCGGCTAATTGACATTACAATTTCGGCTGATTATTTGATTTTTAAAAACAGGGCGTCAAATGTCGATGCTTGCGTTGGTTGTGTGAGATGTGGCCCCGTCTTATTCAAACCAAATGTGGTCCATATCATTTTCTTGATTTTTTGGAAACAACATTTCGTTGAGCATGGCACGGTAAAGCTCACCGTTGACGATAGCGGCGGCTCCTTGCTCATTTCCGAAGATAAATTTACCAATTATGCCGCCAGCTCAAAATCCACACCAAATAGTGACTCGTCGTGGATGCATTGGCTTCTCTGAACACCATATACGGCAATTTTGCTTATTGACACAGCCACCGAGATAAAAATGAACTTCATCTGAAAACACGATTTTTCGGTAAAACCATCTTCAGACCATTGCGCGAAGCGAAAACGTATCGGGCATTCATGAGGCTTCAGTTGTTGGACCATTTGAACTTTGTAAGCCTTCATAACGAGGCCTTTATGCAAACTTTTTCTCAAAGAAGTGAGAGAAATGTTCAGTTCCAGAGAACGATGTAGTAATGAAGTAATAGGTAGTTCAAATTTAAAATTTTGGATGGACCATCCTGTACTTACTAACTTGATTTTAAAGTTTTAGGCGCATAATCGGACTCATATACAGCCGTTCGACAAAATTATTATAAAAAACGTGTTATTGCCAGATTTCTTTGGGATTTGCTTAGGCCATTGAAGACTGATGTTTTTTATTTAATTTTTCCCAATATTTAGGTTGTCTTAGTCAAAATTTTTTTGTTTGGAAAAAAACCCTATGTTGATTTTTGTTTTTGTCCCATAACATTGTAATTATTTTATTAAATTATGTTTGTATTCCATGGCAGCATTGTGATACAATTAATACAAATGCTACCGCATACAATGCGTTTTGGTATGTGAAATTTGTCCATTAATTTCGTGGAGGGAGCTCGTCATCCATTAACTGCATGCCTTGAACATATAAAAGGTATAAATGATATGTTGATGAATTATGCGTTTAATATCGGGTTATTACTCTGGAGTAATTATACAAATAATATCGGTGCTTAAATGTTGGCCAAACAGACGCAAAGTCTTCAACATCATGGCAAATTGCAATAAATTTAATTTTCACCCGCAAATTATGAATACTCGCGAAGAACTTTATTTTTTAAATAGTGCCCTTATGTAAATCACCATAATTATCGGAGTATATTAAGTCATAAAAATTATGAAAATGCAAACGATTAAGGGAAAAGCTAACAACATTTTTGTGTGGTGTAATTTTCTTTAATGTGTGAAGTTCCCCCTCGGAATCCGGAACGGGAGGAGCCACAACCACCAGCCCCTCAATCGTAATTATATTTATAATTTCTTTTGGTTAATGAGTTGTTTTCATTTTTAAATATAGCAATGTTTGCAGTAGTTATTAGGCAATATGATGTGAGGCATGAAAAAAAAAGAAAAGGACAAATGAATAATGTGGCAGTTAGAACTGACACTGATTTATGTCAGAATTAATTCATCACGGATTGGGAAAGAAATCACTCACAGTGCATTGTGCGATGGTAAGACAAATTGCATCTTCCTATAGGTTAATTAAATATCTATGGAAAAAATCTTCTTCTTCAGCCTAATGAAGGAGATTCCTGAATATCGCTATGCAGCTCACAGGCTACTGAATATTCATTCAGTCTGTCAGTCATTCAGGCTGACTTGTTTTGACTCTTTTCCTTTTCATTATTTTCTGATGTAGACTCTTTGCTGGTGCAGCTAATCTCATGTTATGAATGGATCAAATTTGAACACGCCATCAAAAAGTGCAAAGCTTCATAGTAAGATACTGGATTAGCTGGATTTGTCAAAATCAATTTACAGAAAATTTTAGAAAATTAATTCGTTGGGATAATTAGTAGAGTAAATGAAACATATGCGCCTCGTATTTGCCGACTCAACTCTTTTTGTAGAGAGATAGAGAGAGAAAAGTTCGATTATCTTCATAAAGATATAATATACAAGTTTGCAGTCACTTTGTTATTAAGGTAAATAAATTCTACATTTATTCATAGATTTTTTTCTAAAAGGTCTTGATTTTGTAATTCTTTTGCGTCTACAGAGAGGGCCATACCTTCTATATTTACTCATAGATCTTTTACATGTAGACACTTCATTTCTTCATTACAATGTTAGCTATTTAAAATAAAATTTAACACAAATGTTTCTATTTTTAATGTTTTATTTTCTTGCCAACATAAAATATTTTTTTGGAAAAAAATATGTTTTTCCTCATTGCTTTGGAGACTGTTCACCACTGTTTCTATGCGAACATTATAATTGCAGGATTTGTAGCCTGGTAAGGATACCATTAGGTATCCTTATCTTACATATATAAAAGAGTTCCGTTACTGACTGACTGACTTATCATTGACCAGCCCCCAGACCAAACGGCTTAAGGGTCATGAAATTTGCAGGGTAGTTCCCAAATATGACGTAGACGTCGACTAAGAAAGGTGTACTTTTAAAGGGCGAGCGGGACAAAAAGGGATACAAATGGTACCAACTAAAGTATTACGTTGAAATTTGGTATGTGAATTCCTCTGACCATATAGAAACGAAGTAAAATTTGATTTTTTCGAAATTTCCACTTTTAAAGGACGAGCGGGACAAAAAGGGATAAAAATGGTACCAACTAAAGTATTATGGCTAGAATCGTGAAATTTGGTATGTAAATTCCTCTGACCATATAGAAGCGTAGTAAAATTGGATTTTTTGAAATTTGTACTTTTAAGGGGCGAGCGGGACAAAAAGGGATAAAAATGGTGCCAACTAAAGTATTACAGCTAGAATCGTGAAATTTGGTGTGTAAATTCCTCTGACCATATAGAAACGAAGTAAAATTGGATTTTTCGAAATTTGTACTTTTAAGTGGCGAGCGGGACAAAAAGGGATAACAATTGTACCAACTACAGCATTACAGCTAGAAACGTGAAATTTGGTATGTAAATTCCTCTGACCATATATAAAGTAAAATTGGATTTTTCGAAATTTGTACTTTTAAGGGAGGAAAGGGATAAAAATGGTACCAACTAAAGTATTACAACTAGAATCGTGATACAAAAAAGGAATATACAAATTATTTGTTCAAAACTGTGTAGAAAACGGGAGTTGAGTTAAAATAGTGCAATTCCAAAAGTCCATTTTGTATGTTGTCTAATAGGAGATTTCGAAATTACTACCTTAGATTTACCTATATCCACCAAAAGCAAATTAAATAAATACTATTCAAAAACATAGACGGATAAAACTAATAGCAAATAACTGGATTTTTCGCGTGCGAAGTAGCGGGCACTGCTAGTTAAACCAATAAACAAAAATTTTTCCTTTGTTTTCTATATTTTACGATTTTTTCGTGTTAACATAAAATATGTTTTTTCAAAAAAATAATTTTTCTCATTTCTTCGGAGACTGTTCCCAAACATCTGTTTATATATGAAAGTAATAATTGTCATTTGTAGCCATAATCATTAACATTAATTTGACATAAAAGAGGGCATTATCAGACTTTTAATTTTCAAAATGAGAGTACAAATATTAAAGGTATCTTTGAGGAAAATCGGAATTTTAGTGAAAAAAATTATTCAAAAAATTTGTGTTGATTTTATGAATCGGCATTGCTCACTGAACACAACAATATTTTGAGATTTTTCTTGAATTTTAACTGAAATTTACAAAAATATTTCAAAGAAATCGTAATGAAAATTTCACCACTTCCAAACTCACACAGTAGCAAAAAAGCATCTAAGAAAGATACTTTAAAATTAAAAAAAAATTAAAATTAAAAAATGTAGGCAGGATTGTCAGATTATTGTGGACCTCTACCGCGAAATCAAACAATCAACAAACCGCAACACTGGTTTAAACAGCTGACGCACGTTTCGTGTTTTGTTTCACTGTCAAACATCTTCAGTTTGGTCTATAATTTAACCATGAATCGTCTTACAAACGAACAACTCTTGCAAATTATTGAATTTTATTATCAAAATGTGTGCTCTGTTAAGAAAGTACATCGAACGCTTTTTACCGAAAAATCGTGTTCAGCGACGAAGCTCATTTTTGGCTCAATGGGTACGTAAATAGGCAGAATTGTTGATTTTGGAGTGAATATCAGCCAAAGCTAAATATCAAATATCAGCATTGTAAGAGCTACCAATGAATCCAGAAAAAGTCACAGTTTGGTGCGGTTTATGGTCTGGTGGCATCTTTGGACCGTACTTCTTCAAAGATGATGCGAATCGTAACGTAACTGTGAATCGTGAGCGCTACCGTGAGATGATATCCAACTTTTTTGCCCAAAATGCAAGAGCTTGACTTGCATGACATGTGGTTTCAACAAGACGGTGCCACATGCCACACATCACGCGCAACAATGGACTTATTGAGAGGCGAGTTCGGTGAACATTTTATTTCACGTTCGGGACCGGTCAATTGGCCGCCTAGATCGTGCGATTTAACGCCTTTAGACTATTTTTTGTGGGGCTATGTTAAAGCGCATGTCTATACAGACAAGCCCGCTTCAATTGACGCAGTGGAAGACAACATTGAAGCATTTATTCGTGAGATACCGGCCGAAATGTAGGAAAGAGTATGCCAAAATTGGGCTAAGCGGGTGGACCATTAGAGGCGAAGTCAAGGTCAACATTTGCATGAAATAATCTTCCAACATTAAATTATATGGACCGTACTATCGATTCAAATAAAGATTTCATGCATTTTTCTGAATTGTATGTGTTTTTTTTTTGAAAACTTTCCTATAGCTTTTAAAAATCCCTTTATATGCATTTTGAAAAATCTCTCTAGTAGAAAGTTCACATTAATACATACATTCGTTCAAAATAGCGTTTTCGGTCGAATACATTTAAAACGTACATGGTTTGTTTATAACATTCCCGTCGATTTTTTTCCTGATTTTTTAGGTTGGAGTTTCATTAGTAAAAACAACAAAAGATCAAAAAATCAATTATCTTTAAAATAAGTCTTGATTTTTTTAATTGTGCTTAGGCGTTTTCACTCATTACCAATGTTCCTATCTCGTACCTTTTATCTTGATTTTAGTAATTTTCAATTGGTCATATTTAAATTTTTTTGTTTTCGTCCACTATAAATCAAATATTTTTCAGTGTGCAGTTATCATACTAAGTTGCAAAGAAATCGCAAATGCTAATTTAAAAAGTGACTTTAAGTGTTATTTTATAATTATAAAATGACTTGCATACAAATTGTAATATATTTTTGTACAAAGTAACGCCAATATAATAAAATCGGAGGACAGACCGATCTAAAATTAACCAAGAAAATCGCCAACTAATTTATAAATCACCAAAAAATCGCTATGTCGCCAAATTGAACATAAAGTCGCCAAACATATTTAAAATTCGCCACGGTGTAGGTGTGCGAAAGAACTGCCCTTCTTGCAACCCTTTGGTCAAGATGGTTAAAATTGAGTTCTCACCAGTAGACCAGAAGTCCGTCTAAGAATGAAGCTTGAACTACCGATTGTTCTTGTTGTACCGAAAGGAATGCTACTTCCACTTATTCCTCGCAGCAAATTACTGGCCCCCTTCCAGTTGAAGAAATCACCGCATTCAATGTGCAACACCATCTAAATCATTTGACTCGAGCACGTCCTCTCCTGCTCCTCACAGAATTTATTACATTGCGATAATACCTTTTTGTAAATTTTATCTCAAAAGTTTTGTTACCATTTCGGGTGAAATGTAGAAAATTTATGAATTTCCAAGTGGTTGGTTGTAAATTTTGTGGAAAGTCAAAAATTTAAAATTCAATTAAACGAGGAGAAAAGAAGAAGAACCATCGTATGTATCATCCATGGTGCTTTTGGGGCCATAAAAATTACGCTCAATAAATTTTCAGTTCATTTTTTGCATTTTTTTTGTTTTTGGTGTGTACTTATTTACTTACTCTCGGTTGGTTACAATCACTTTTGTGTTGAGTTTTTATGATTTAAATGCAATGCAAAAAACTAAGCAAAGCAAAGCTAAGCTGGAGCGGAGCACTTTTTTTTGCGAAAACAGAAAAAATAATAATAAAATTAAAGCAAAATTTAAATTACACCCACGCACGAAACCTTCATGCCAAATGGCAGACAAGACAAGTGAAGTGGCATAGCGACATAGGGGTGGGCCGTGACGAATTGCAGGCACGCTGTTCGAAGTTTTGCTATGATAAGTGGGCAGTACAATTGATCCATTAAAGCCATTTTGCCATAAATTTATTAAATTTTTAATATTGGACTAAGCACACTTATGCCGAAGATCTTTGTTTACAATTTCCTGGTTTATTTTGGCTTTCTAAGATCGATAATGAATTAAAAATTAAATGCGAATAAATATTTAAAAAATATATTTACTAAAATTCCAATTTTCACTGAATGTATGATTTGAACTCTCACTTTGGTTGTAGAGGTGATTTCACACCCGCTTATTTGTTCAATTAAAGGTAATTATGATGGCTATGAATTTAACTTTCACATAGAAACAGTGGTTTAGGAATAGTCCCGAAAAAGGAAGACAACATTGATTCTTTTTTAATATTTTGTTCTTGGTAGAAAATAATTATGTTTCTATTCATAATGGGAAAACATATTTTGTTTTATTTTTTGATAGCTAATATTCTAGCAAAGAAAACAATGTCCACATGTAAAGGATATATGGATAAATCAAGCAGTTGTTACGCTCTTTTTGACACAAATGATTTTTTTAAATCATGATTTTAAATTTTTTTAATTTAATTTTTATTTAAAAGTCCTTAACAAAAAGAAAACAGAATATTTTTATTTTGTAATATTTGGATTTGTAACGAAGAAAACAAGGTCTATTAAAACAAGTAAAAACGTAGAAGTCCAGTAATATTACAGGAAAATATGATTTTTTTTAATATAGCCAAACCAAAACAAATACAAATATTGAAAAGTTAATTTTATAAATAAATTAATATTTTAATTATTTCAAACCACGCTTATAAGGTAATTCTACCAATACGTCAATTCAAAATATAAATATTCTTATATTTATATTTTCAAAAATATTTTCAAAGCCATAAATATTGGTAGATAGTGGGTGCTACAGTTGGTTGTATTTCCATTCTATTGGAATTCCAAAAGTACAAATTTTGAAATCCAATTATCAGACGTACATAGTGCAAAATAACCTAACTTCATGATTCAACCAATTTTTGCCGTAAAAGAAAAAGTACGAATTTGGAAAAAACTTTTTATTTTGCGTGTCTATGCAGTCAGAGGAATGTATACACCGAATTCCATGATTCCAACTGCGTCCATTTGGTTGGTACCATTTTTACCCCCTTGACGTTTCTACGCAATTAGAATTTTATCATTCTAGCTGTGGACGTTTAGTTGATACTATTTTTATCCATCTGTACCATTGTATCCCTTGAAAGTACTAATTTCGAAAAAAATCGTCTATTTTCCGTGTCTACGCAGTTAGAGGAATGTATACTCCGAATTTCATGACTCTAGCTGCGGTCATTTGATTGGTACTATTTTTATCCCCTTTTTCATTTTAACCCCAAAAAGTACGAATTTTGAAAAATCGGTGTATTTTACTTATCTCTGCAATCAGAGGAATGTATACACCGAATTTTATTATTCTAGGTACATTATTCTAGGTTGGTACCATTTTATCCCTCTATTCCTATTTTACCCCTTAAAAGTACGAATTTGGAAAAAATACTTTTATATTATGTATCTACTCAATTAGAGGAATGAACACACCGAGTTTCGTGTTTCTAGTTGTTGTCGTTTAATATCTACCATTTTTATCCCTTTTTTGCCCCATTTCACACCCTACAAATAATAATCACTTTATGGTGCACGTTTTTGCTAAAAGGGGAATGCGCATACCAAATATCAAGCAAATATAAACAGACATATTCAAAAAACATGCTTAAATACGCTAAAATTGTAGGGATTATTATGGGTATTTTTAGTCCTTGTGAGGGAAAAATTTTTCCCTTTGGGCCGATTTCGCCCCATTTCTATACCAACCGATCTACGACTATAAGACGCATATGGAAAATTTGAACGTTCTAGCTCCTTTCGTTTAGATGCTTGCATGCTTTCAACAGACGGACAGACGGACGGACGGACATTGCCTGATCGTCTTAGAATTTTATGACGATCAAGAATATATATACTTTATAGGGTCTCAGGTCGATATTTCAAGGTGTTACAAACGGAATGACAAAGTTAGTATACCCCCATCCTGGAGGTGGAGGGTATAAAAATCTATGGATAAATGTGGAAGATATGGCTCTTTTGTATATATACAAAAATGAGACGATGATTGAATTTTAATATTTTTTAATTTGGTATTAATTTTATGAATCAGTATTGCTCAATGTACACATTGAGACAGACATGAAATTTGTATTTTTGGTTGCATAGTTTTATC
This sequence comes from Polietes domitor, assembly GCA_947397865.1. Lineage (NCBI taxonomy): Eukaryota > Metazoa > Arthropoda > Insecta > Diptera > Muscidae > Polietes > Polietes domitor. The sequence goes on along the minus strand of OX377619.1, from coordinate 23,604,031 downwards.
CAAATCAGAATAATTTAATTTTTTAAATTTCTTCATTTGTCAACATCTGAAAAAGTTTTGGTGTAAATCTGCCATGACGTTACAAATGCACTGACAAACTTAGCACACTCTCCACATCCATGTTGCGGTGGAGGATATAAAGACTGAATGAAAAGAAACGATTAAATAGAAGATTTAATTACCACAAAACAACGCCACTGCCATAAGCGAAGGAAACTGCAAACTGCAGCTTGCAAAACTCAACCCACCAAATTATAATACAACGTCGAGAAATGACTTGGCAAACAATTGAAATAAAAAAACGACCCAATCTTGTTAACGGATTTAATATGCTGTTCTTTCTGTTTGTTGTTGTTGCTATTGTTGTTTTGGTTGTTATAATTCTAGTGCTGAAGACGATTTTGAGCACACGCTCAAAATTTCCACGGACACGAAATGAATGAGGTGGGCAAAATGCGGCACCAGGAAACATAGACTCAATCAAATTATTCAGTAGTCGCTGCACCCGACTTTATTACACATTTTTTGGGCTTTTAAAAATTAAATTAATTAAATGTGAAACTAAAATAAAAAAATATACAGGATACTTATTAGACCGATAGCCAGGTATGACTGTGAAGTCTAGTCATTATAAGCGCATTTAAGAAGAAAGATATAACATAGAGAACAAATTAGACAGTCTTATCCAAGGAGAAAATATAGTCCTGCTTGGCCACATATGTATATAGCATGAAGGATGATTCTATCGCGAAAAAAATATTATGATACTCATACTCCGTTAAATTGAATTGATTGAATCGGACATGTAACGAAAAAAGGGGCTCACAAAGAGCTATTGATGACGATGGCCACCCGAAAGGATGTCAGTTATGCCAGTTAGTCTGAGATCCGTGCCACTTTTTTCGGACCCAGTGAAAATCGCTTACCGCTTGAGTAATTTGATGTGAAGAGACCACCAATAGACAAAATTCTCTCCGATTTTGATGACATTTTCCAAATATCACATTTTATATGATGAATAAGGCTTCATTTCCCAATTTTCAAAAATTCCTTAAATAAAGTATTTTTGTCATAAGGTAATTTTAATAATGTTTTTTTTGTTGTATGAAATACAAATATTTTTTTCTATTTTCAAGCAAATTTCTTCTAGTTTTTCAGAAAATTTTCAAATCTTAACAAAAGACATTTTTTTAATTTTTTTATTTTTTTTTCTATAAACGAAAAATACCTTAGATTTTTGTAAAATAAATTTTTAGTTTGGTACTTACTCTAAAAAAATTACAAACGGGATTGTCAAAATTAAAACTATATACATATTTGGAAAAACTATATATATTTGTGTACCTGATCACTTCACATGAATTTGCTCATTTGTGTTATTCGGTGCAGCCATCTGTACTTCGATCAACGTCAAATGCTAAGCCTTCATCAGAAGAGTCAAACGCAAGTCTATGTGATTTTGAATCGCGGAGTAGCGACTATCGATCGGAAATTATTTCGAAATTTATGTGATGTCGATATTGACATAAACTGGGGGATATAAAAATCTATTTAAATAGATTTTTTATATCCCTAAAATGTGAAGTCATGTAAAAAGGAGAAACGATCACCAAATGGAAAGTGGAGTACAGACTTCATCTATATACATTATCTAGTTTCACCTGTATATGACCTTGTTCAATTATAAAAATTAGTATCCGCTATTTTTCTGATCTAACCGATTAACTTTTTTGTAAATATTAGACTAATAACAAGATTTTTTGTTGAGGCTTAACTAATGAAGCTACCAAAAAACGAAGGTATACATAAGGATACAACATATCGAGGGACTACCATTTTCTAGTCTCTGGTTTGAATATATTTTTCTCAAGCCACACGTTAGTTTGTGACTGTGAAAGGGGTCGAAGGTCGTAATTCTCTACACCGGCAATATTTTTCCAGATTTATGGCATATCGTATATAAAATTCCATCATTTTGCCGTTAATAGTCAGGCTAAAATAGGATAAATGTTGGCTGTAAACTCAAAAATTGTGAAAAGGGCCTTAAGTAAAAACTCATGTAACTTTTTATCATATAGAGATTAACAAAAATTTTTTTATATATGATTGCTGACTATTGGATTTCAACAACAAGCGACAAGCGATTTTCGTGACTGACTACATATATGTTACAAGGGACATTGGTTCTTAATACACATGCTAAAATTCAGTCGGATCCGTTGGCTACATCACGGCAAATTCATAAAACAAATAATGTCATGTGTGAAAATCATTTTAGCCATATTTGCCGCGAAAATGAAAATTTTTATTATTTGTTTACTATGCCCTACCACAATAACCACTTTTGTAAAAAATAAAAAAAATAATAAAAATGGTACCAGTCTAAAGGACGAACTTATTTATAAATTTGGGCATTAATGTCTATTTGTTTATTTCAAAATTCAAAGTGTTCAATTTTTAAACATGCAAAAGTGGCTATGCGAATAATAGGAATTTTTGAAAACTTTTTAATCGTAGCAATTATAATCCTCTTTAGATTCAACTGTAGAAGAACGATAAGAAATTACACTTAAAATTAAGGAGAAAATTAGCTTTTACGCTCTCCTGAAAAGTTTTGTTTTTGTTCGTAGCCACTTTTGAGTCCTCGATATATATCTTTCGTGAGAAAAATATATTATAAATTCTATACGAAAGGAATACATTTTCAAAGTTTGTTATTTAAAATTTAAAACAAATTTGTTTTCAATTTCCAGAGATCTTTCATTTGATACCCATACTGACATAAATGGATGTGTAGAAATATTTAAATAAATTTTTAGAAATTTCTATATCCTTAACATATGACCTATATATGTTAATCTTCAAGTCCAATGAAATTTGGATTGTCGCTCGGTGTTATTAGTTTGTTTTTCAATTTGATGAATTAATATTTTTAAAAGAATTACTCAAGTTTTCAAAAACAATCCGCCCAATTATGAATATTCGCTCGTATTTTTTCCCTTTGTGGATTGTGAAATTAGCTGTTTTGATTATGACATTTAATGTTGTACTAGTGCGGGAATTCAATATTTAAACCGTTTTGTGTTTTCTTAAGATATATGTAATACTAGCTGAACCCCGCCCGCTTCGCCTGGCAAAAAAAAAAAAAACAAATGGTTAAATTACGTTCCAATTTTCAGCCTTCTAGCTCTCAATAATACTTTTGCCACGCCCACTCCACCCACAAGATGAAAATCCAAAATACGCCATCAAATTCATCTTTGTAATGATCAGTAATATATACGTTACAATTTTCAGCATTCTACCTAAAAAACACTATTTATTATTTATTATTATTATTTATTTATTTATTTGCCAACTTTGCCCACAAAACGAAATTCCAAATATTGGCATCAAAGTGATGTTTCTCGTGGTCAGTAGTATATATGTACCAATTTTCAGCCTTCTAGCTCCCAAAAACACTATTGCCACGCCCACTCCGCCCACAAAATGAAAATCCAAATTTCGGCATCATATTTATCATTCTCGTGGTCAGTAATATATATGTACCAATTTTCAGCCTTCTAGCTCCCAAAAACACTATTGCCACGCCCACTCCGCCCACAAAATGAAAATAAAAATTTCGGCATCATATTTATCATTTTCGTGGTCAGTAGTATATATGTACCAATTTTCAGCCTTCCAGATCCCAAAAACACTATTGCCACGCCCACTCCGCCCATAAAATGAAAATCCAAATTTCCATTTTTTTAAAACCCGTGCTGAGAAAATACCTTTCCAACAAAGTACAAATCATCAAAATCGGTTTGGCCAATCTCGAGTTATGGGATTACATCGCTTCGGAAACTTTCTTTTATAAAGAGTGATTTTTTTGAGGTTAGGATTTTCATGCATTAGTATTTGACAGATCACGTGGGATTTCAGACATGGTGTCAAAGAGAAAGATGCTCAGTATGCTTTGACATTTCATCATGAATCGTCTTACAAACGAACAACGCTTGCAAATTATTGAATTTTATTATCAAAATGCGTGCTCTGTTAAGAAAGTTCATTGCGCGCTTCCATTTTATGGTCAGTTTAATCGACCCACTGAAGCGGCTATTCGGGCTATTGTGACTAAATTTCGCACCAAATTTACATTGTTGGACATTAAACCACCAACACGCTTACGTAGAGTGCGAACTGAAGAAAATATCGCAGCTGTATCGGCCATTGTTAATGATGACCACCAATTTTCGATTCGTCGCCGTTCGCACCAATTGGGTCTCTGTTACTCAAAAACGTGGAAATGCCAAAATTGGACTGAGCGGATGGACCACCTAAGACGCAGCCGCGTTGTTGAAGCCTGTATCGTTCCATTTTTATTAATGGCGTAGTTTCTACTTGTCAAATGTCAAAGAAAAAAGTTTCAAAAGTGACAGCTACCGTTAATAAATAAAATAAATTTCAAAAATTGTTAAGAAAAATTCTTTATTTTTTCGTTTGTTTTATTTTGGTTTGTAATCAATATTTGATTTGAACTGTGCTATTCTTCTGGCTCAAGACCATTCTGCATCTATATTTAATAGAATGAAAATTTATTTACAAATGACATGGTGACATTTATTACTTGGCTGCACACTTCCACTATCATGAATTCTACCCTGTGAAAGGCTTCATGAGGTGGCTTCGCAGCGACTTTTCAACAACATACCCGGCCTCTTTAAGTAAATGATTCTCACAAACGAACGAGAAGCATAAATTACTTGCCGAATATCCATTTAAAAAATAGCACCAAGTAATAAATCTCATTGAGTTGTATTTGTAACCTCTGAATGTCTAGAGCACGATCGACAACGTCCTCAAAATCTCCCCCGCTGTCGGCCACTGTTGTTGGCCACCTCTGCTTTCCACAGCACTATTTACCACGAAATATTATAATGTTATACTGGGGTATTAAAGCCTTTGAATGTGATTTGGTTGTTGGCGGCTACATATGGCGTGGGTTTTCAGTGCAGCGAGTAAATGAAAAACAACAACAACAACAAAAAATGCAAAAGAAAATTTAATGCGCGTCGACGATTTAATTTTAGTACGATTTTTCCTGGCGCAAAATTTGCGTGTCATTCGTATTCAGATACGGTGGAGTATCATTGAGACTGAAAGATTGTGTGATAGCAAATGAAAAATGCACGGACCACAATCCGGCAAAATAGAAACTAATCTCGTAGATTATTCTTTGGTTGGCGTTGTGAGTGTGAATGTGGCAAGCATATTGCAATCATCGCAATGATGATGATGATGGCGATGATGATCGTAATATATAATTGTGATACGAAAACGGCTGGCGGTTTGGGGCATATGCATTTCGTCGGTGGCAATGCATTGCAAGGCAGTGCGATTGCCGGCAACAAAAGCTTAATTGCCATTGTTTCTGCCTCAGCGTCGCCACATGCAGTCAATGTTGGCTAGATCGTCTCAAGACGCAAGACTCGGCAGCACTATTTGAAGCCATTACAATTAAATAAAATAGTAAAATTATGCGATGTTATTAGTGCTGTTGCTGCTGCTGCTGCTACTCGTGGTGGTGTTGGTGTTGCAGAAATAAAATAAAATCAACTGAATTAACATTTTGTTTGCAATTTAGTAAAAGTTTCGGTTGTTTGTCTGTTTAGATATATTTTAAATGCTATTACGGCTAATTAAGGTAATTAATCTCAATATGTGTGTGTGCGTATGTGTGTGTGTCTGAGCTAAATGAAAGACTGCAAGAAAATATTAAACATTTTCAAATACATATTTATATACATATCCATACATATGTATATATATATTTATAAAGTTATGAATTTTTCGGTAATAAAAATAAAAGCAAAGACGGTTCCAGTTGCTAATGGTATTTTGGCATAATCATCATTTGTTCATCATCATAATTGTGCAGCAGCGTGGTCGTGGTGGTTGTACTGCTACTTACCGCTGACGAGTTATGCCTGTACGCAAAATGCAGCCAAGCAAATTGAGTTTAAAGTTGGTGTTTTTTCTGTTTCTGTTTTTGTTTTATTTATATTTTAAATCATTAAACTGCACACAAAAATCATAATTTATATAGTTTATATTGCTTTCAACTATTTACAATTTCTGTTTGTTTGTTGTTGTTGTTTTCTTTTCAGTTATTAAATTAAGAAACAACAGCCAACACACCATCACTGGCACCCAACACTGTCGTGTGTTGCCAAGAGGTCTTTTTCTCCTGGGGCGGGGGTTGGGGGCTACACATGAAAGGCTGTTCGTTGCTTAAGTCTTTTGTTTGCTTCAAGTTCTTGTGGCTAGATAAACATCTCTCTCGCTCTAGCTCTTTGCTGTGTGTGTGCAAATACATATCTGTGATAAATACCTTATTAGTTAGTTCTTCAAGTTTATTAACTTCTGTTGTTCTGTTTTTAGGTTTTTTTTCTTTTTGGTGTCTGTCATGCTTCAGTTTAAGTCTTTTGTTCAGTATTTAGTTCTGTTCTTCTCTAGTTTTATTTTATTTTGTCTTTTTTTGGTTATTACAAATTCATTGCAAAATATTTCATCTCCGCGTCAGTTGGCTTTTCGAGTTACGCCTAGTTCATGTAATTAGCCTGTGTTTACAATCAATTATTCGGCTTGGCAGAAATTAATGGTTTTTGGTCATTTCTGGTAGGCGTTTGGGTTCTTGTTCAGCTGAGGCATTTTTGAATTTTAGTTTTTAACAATATTTCTTGATGTTCCAATCCCGATATATTGAAAAGAAAAAATTATATAAGTAATGACGACATTTTAACTATGCAACAAAAATTAAAACTTTTGTGTTCGAAATTTTTTTATGGAAGCCCTCTTAATCGCAATAGGAAGTCTACCATCTTCCTTAAGAAGTGGTGATAGGTGGTAGGTATGTTTGAGGAAAGTGTCGGGGAGGGAAAATGAATGGGAATCAGTCTTACGTGTCTCCCTTCCAGGGGCTAATGCGGGACAGTTTTGGCCTTTAATTTTCCAAAAAAATATATAAAAAAACAAATGTATGGGTGCCACCTTAAGAGTTGAAGATAGAGGGTTTGAAAAATATTGGGGATGAAAAACTATTGCGGGCAGTTAGAGAGGTGGGAGCTATTTTTTTAAAGAATTTAGTATTTGCAATTTTTGGGAGGGAAAATTAATGGAGGTTGGTCTTACATTTAACTAAGGTAGGGCCAGTCTTGGGCCTTGCTGTCATAGAAAAATTATAAAGAAGTAAGTGAGTTTCAGTCGACTAAACCGACTTATATATATTCTCATTCTCAGAGAACATATAAATGGAAGTTATAAAGAATTAAACGATAATTAGTTTGGAAGGTACTAGGAGGTCACATGGAACCAGCTTCCACATTTATACAACAATTGTAAAAACTTGATCAAATATCAAGTCATAGTCTTTTCCTAGCATAGAACTTATGAATGATTTAATAAAGAGTGATTTTTTTGAGGTTAGGATTTTCATGCATTAGTATTTGACAGATCACGTGGGATTTCAGACATGGTGTCAAAGAGAAAGATGCTCAGTATGCTTTGACATTTCATCATGAATAGACTTACTAACGAGCAACGCTTGCAAATCATTGAATTTTATTATCAAAATGCGTGCTCTGTTAAGAAAGTTCAGAAAGAAAGAAATTGTGTTCAGCGACGAAGCTCATTTTTGGCTCAATGGGTACGTAAATAGGCAGAATTGTCGATTTTGGAGTGAATATCAGCCAGAAGCATTGCAAGAGCTACCAATGCATCCAGAAAAAGTCACAGTTTGGTGCGGTTTATGGGCTGGTGGCATCATTGGACCGTACTTCTTCAAAGATGATGCGAATCGTAACGTAACTGTGAATGGTGAGCGCTACCGTGAGATGATATCCAACTTTTTTTTGCCCAAAATGGAAGAACTGAACTTGGTTGACATGTGGTTTCAACAAGATGGCGCTACATGCCACACAGCTCGCGATTCTATGGCCATTTTGAGGGAAAACTTCGGAGAACAATTCATCTCAAGAAATGGACCGGTAAGTTGGCCACCAAGATCATGCGATTTGACGCCTTTAGACTATTTTTTGTGGGGCTACGTCAAGTCTAAAGTCTACAGAAATAAGCCAGCAACTATTCCAGCTTTGGAAGACAACATTTCCGAAGAAATTCGGGCTATTCCGGCCGAAATGCTCGAAAAAGTTGCCCAAAATTGGACTTTCCGAATGGACCACCTAAGACGCAGCCGCGGTCAACATTTAAATGAAATTATCTTCAAAAAGTAAATGTCATGGACCAATCTAACGTTTCAAATAAAGAACCGATGAGATTTTGCAAATTTTATGCGTTTTTTTTTAAAAAAAAAGTTATCAAGCTCTTAAAAAATCACCCTTTATTACCTAGAATAGAGACAATTGTGTTGGAGGTACAAGAACGGGAGTGGGTACAGCGTAAACATTTTTTAGGTTTAAAGTGATTATAAAAAACATTTTCAAAGATCAAATTGCAAATTGAAAATGATTTTGACTACCCGTATGGATGTTATGTCGGTTTTAAGTTTAGTCCATGCGAATGTAACTTCTTTGGAAAATTATTACCATGTGCAAAGTTTGAATTGATTCCTCTGCTCAGAAATAGCGTGTACACCAGCCAGCCAGATAGACAGACATGGCTCAAACAGCTTAAAAAGACGTGAAACGGATTTGGTCCAAACATACTTGAGGTCTTAACTCTCTCTTTCAATGCGTTACACTTGTTATCTGTTCCAAACTCCTACTCTAGAGTGAGGTTATAAAAATTATGTATAATTTTTTACTAAAATTACGATTTTTGTCCAAGACATTTTTACTATTTGTACTCCCTATTAAAGGTAATTATGATACGATATGTGGTTCAGGAACACTTTCCAAAAAATGATTTTTTCGAAAAACATCTTTTTTTTGTTGACACGAAAAAAACCACAAAAAATAGAAAAAATACAATTTTATTTTTTAGTAGTTATAGATGCAAACAAATTCCATACGTAAAGGATTTATAGATAAATATAGACGGCACAACCCTCATAGTGGAATCAAAATATCAAAAAAAAAAACATGTTTTAAACCCACTTTACAATTTAGATAACAAAATATAAATGGCAACAAAATCTATTTGAAAAAAAATGCAATTTATTACCAAGTTTTTGGTTAAATTAATTTATGATGACGATGTATACTTCTGCAAGAAGGTTCGTATCTTCTACATTTATCCATAGATTTTCTGCAACACAAAAAAGCTTAAATGTAGATATTTTTTATTTTTTACTAAATTTCCAAATTTCTTCGAAGGCAACACCAGTTTGTTAGTATAAGTACCATCCCGCTTTTCGCGGGATAGTCCAGCTTTTGTACATTATTTTTGGTACGTTATAGTTTCATACTTGCCGCTTAAAACATATTTGGCAACCGACAAAAGTCCAAAATTTCTAAAATATTTTATTAATTGCCTTATTCTAAACATTGGCTTTAGTTTTTGAGGGAATAGGTACAATTATTTATAGTAATTTCATCTGTATGTTGATGAAATTTCTTTCAATGTATTATTTAAATACTAAAAATTCAAGCTCGAGGCCAAATTTGTATTATTTAGATAATAAATTAAAAATATAGGGCGAATATGAAAATTACACGTCTGAACCTTTTTATTTCAATGTTAATAAATGTATAAAATAGAATATTGAGGCATATTAAAAATACAAAAAATCACATCCAATATTAAAGTCGCAGAAATTTTTATGTTTGACAGGTTCATTGGCACTTTTAGAGTGTTCTTTTACAATTAATAACATATTGACCCGTGACATCTTATATACATATACCCTCCTGAATTCCAAGGTATTGTGTATTCTACTTTGCGTAGAAATCTATATCAAATTATGAAATATGATATTTGTTTACTATTACAAACCACAACGCCGAATTTAGTTAAATATTGGAATAATTTAAATTGATTTGGAAAAGGCTACCAAAATTTGTATACAAATTTCATGAGTTTGCCCCATTTCACTCATAAAAGTGTGATTGTAAAACAAACGTTTTTTTGGTGAAAGTTTACACTATGAAATTACACACGAGTGAATATAAGATAGAATTGTTAACAAATGTTGACCTATTTGCAGTCCTTGCCTTTTTTACTCTGGTCTGATTCGTCGATTTTCAATCCTAACTATTAGATATATGAACACCAAATTTTTAATAACCTACGAGCTCATTTCGTTCGCGTGATCTTACACAGTGCAACATGAAAAAAAAAACAATATACGGACACCGCTACATGATAAAAGACCAAAAAAAAAGACCCGTGTTTTTTTTTTCCCCAAAGTCATGCACTTTTTTTTATGGGCCCCCAGAGATTTGAGGCCTCGGTGTAATTTTTGGAAAAAAGTGATCATATTCTCAGGCTCATATCTTGAAAACCGTTCGGAATTTTGATTTACTCTCTGAGGCAAAGTTCTAGCTCTTGTCATAAAGAACAAAAATTGTGAACATATAAAATCAAAAAAACTTCATCTTCAAGTCAAAATCGCAAAAAACCTACACACATTACAGCCTATACGATTTATTCGACGACATTTGTGATTTTGACCTTGAAGATGAAGTTTAATTGATTTTGTATGTTCTACAAAGTTGTTTATTGAGATCTTAGGTACATTTTTGTAGTTGATTGTTTCCCTGAGTTTTCAACGGTTTGACCTTGAAGATGAAGTTTTTTTGATTTTATATGTTCACAATTTTTGTTCTTTATGACAAGAGCTAGAACTTTGCCTCAGAGAGTAAATCAAAATTCCGAACGGTTTGCAAGATATGAGCCTGAGAATATGATCACTTTTTTCCAAAAATTACACCGAGGCCTCAAATCTCTGGGGGCCCATAAAAAAAAGTGCATGACTTTGGGGGAAAAAAAACACGGGTCTTTTTTTTTGGTCTTTTATCATGTAGCGGTGTCCGTATATGGTTATTTTGAAATGACTTCAAAAATGTTGCACAGTGTTATCAGACAAAAGGACGGACACACTGAAAACGGGCATGGCTAGATCGTCTTAGAATTTTATTACGACCCAGAGTATATATTTAAAAGGGACTCCGATAACTTTTTATTTTGTTGAAAGCGGACGGTCAAAGTGGATATAGAATCCAAAATATGGTGGAGGATATACTTTTACAATTTATAATACATAAAAATAGCTCCGTTTTCTATGTTCACGATTTTAGGCCTGATTTTCACGATCCCGACTTTTTCCTAAAAAAATCCAGCCAAATCCATCTTTTTGAATTCATAAATCCCGTTTTTTCCAAAAAAGAGATAGTCACGTTAAGTATAAGTCAGATTATGTCTAGTCGTAGTAAGAGAATAATCCATTAAGAAATAGATACAAATCTCAATTTATTTTGTTCCATTTTTTTAATGCCTCGAAAGAGAGAACCATTGCTTATTTGAAAACAAGTAAGTAAAGGCTAAAGTCGGGCGGGCCGACTATATGATACACTCCACTTTCTCTCGGAATACAATTCAATTCGGTAAAAAAGTGAAAATGGGAAGGATTTTTGTATGTTTCCTAATCATAGGCTAATATGACCTGACCCAATTTGTCAAATTGAGAAGAATATTTGTATCGGGGCTATATCCAAACATGGAATGAAGTGACCCGCTTTCACAATGGAATCTTCCAGATCAAGTATAACGTGTTATGCTCAATTTGAAGAAATTCGTTGAAAATACATAGTTTCTGGGGCGGAAAAAGTTAAGCCGGGAGCGAAATTTGTATGGGAGCTATATATAAATCTGAACCGATCTGACCCATTTTCACCATGGGTGTTTCTAGTTGAAATATAATACGTTTTACCAATTTTGAAGCAAATCTGTTAAAATATATGGCATCATGAGTGAAAAGAGTCAAATCGGGAGTGACATTCGTATGGGGGCTATATATCTAAATCTGAACCAATTTTCTTCAAAACTTCGCTGTGCAAAGTTTCGTTTGGTTCTGGCTACAATTGCGACCTGTATCGTGATTACAAGATTCTAAGTCGATCGGTATACTTAATAATGGGTCTATCTCGTCTCCTTTTGGGTGTTACAAACAAATGCAAAAAGAGATAATACTCTCGTGGAGTGTATAAAAATTACACGGGAAAAACATGATTTTTAGAGGTGTTTTCAGGAACGTTTAGCTCACAGATGGCTTGACCCAGTGACGAAATATTTTGTGGTTCATCATTAAACAATCCAATCTTCATTTCCTGGGGGGTGACCGCTGTAATTTATTTTCGCGACCCATCCTTATATACACAATACCAAATATTTATTTTGGCATATGATTGCTGCCTAAATAGGGAACAATTGTGACAAGCGACATTGGATCTAAAAACACATGGAAAAAATCAACCGGATCCGCGAGAAAATGACAAAACAAAAATATCAAAATTTTACAAAAAAAAAAAACATTTTAAACTGAACTTTAACAATAATATTTTTTATTAAGTTGACATGTGATTTAGAAAAATTAAGCGAAAAAGGCTTTATTTACAACTTTGACTGAAAATTTCCGGCAAAAATGTTTGTGAAATATTTTAGTCCTTAAATATACTTTATAAAAGGACTTGTTTTCGATTTTCTCGAAAGTAGGTTAAAGTGACCCATAAATATATTAGCTATAGGGTTAAGTAAGATCTTTCACAAAAATGATCCTTATAAAATTCCACAATATATTTCTGACAATAAGATTTTTCTCAAACATTAACTTACAACACTTTTTCCGCTAAGTATAATGATCACTTCGACCAAAAAATGAAAACTTTGACCCACTGTAAAAAGAAACTCAGACCAGTTGGAGTATAATTTTATTCTACAAAAATGTTCTACTCATCATGCTCCCTGTCAGAATTATAAGGTCTCTATTCTGTTCCCAAAAATGCTGTTGGACAGTGTTATTGCTTCAAGGGTTCATTAAATTAACAATTGTTCGAAACGGGTGCCCATAAAACGGGCAGAGAACAAACATATTTTTTAATTTCGAAAAATAGTCCAATACAAAACATTTAGAACACATTTTAGCAGAAGCATATTTTTATTTTAATCTATATTTTCATTTATGCTCCAATATTTTTTTTAAGAAAATGAATACTTCAACAGAATCTCAGCATAAATAGCCTCTGTGTAAGAGGCGGCTAGCATAAAACATAGACCCGCATACATACTCATACACATTTGCAAATGTTCAACCATCTCGGCCACTTTCTGGCATAACCAGCCATACATTTTAGGCTCAGGGGTGTGAAGGGGGGTAGACGTTAACATTTCTTTTTTTGTTTTCATAATAAATTGCATTTTCATGGCTGTGACTTTAACAAATTTGTTAATTACATTTGGCATTTTTGCAACTTTTTGTTTTCATTTTGAAAAAATATTCCTCTTCATATCCATGGATACCTGAACGAACGTATGCATCGTCACATCTACATATATGTACATATAAATATGTACATATGTACATTGTATGTTTCTAATTAGTACATATTTACTGGGATGTCTGAAAGGAGGTACATCTCGCTCTTGCCGCCAGTACATATCGTTTGTTATTAATAATTTTGTACATGAAATTCTAATTTTGCACGCAAACCTGACTGACTGACTGAGTAGGCTGCCTTTTCAAGTCGTTGTAGCTGTCGGTGTTTATGTTTTTTTTTGTTTTTTTTTTTTTTGATTGGTGTAACATACTTTACACTAAATTTAGTTTAATCTTTTGTGTTTATTAACATTCTTTGCTTAAATAGTCTACTATTATTTGTTTTCTTTAGGAATTTTGCTCTTCGCAACAAATACAACAACGAAATTTCATGATGCGATGCGATGCGCTGCCTTATTATTTTGTATTTAATTAGTAGCGAGTGTCCGCTACTTTGTACGCGGAAAACTGTCATATCAAACCATGGCATCTGCGAGATAACTCAAGAATTTCAAATAGTTGTTTTATGTATGTATGTATGTATTATAAGAGAGCTGCTTGGCAAATATTTATATCGCCAATAAATAATAAACAATTTTTTGGTATATCGAGAGAGAAGTATAATCAACAGCTGAGTCGTTCGTCCGACTGTTTGCCATATATAGGTATTGTGCAAAGAACACATAATGTAGTGCAAGTACCCAGCCCAGGAGTAGTGGGCTGGGAGTGATTCTAGGAGGAACAATTATTGATTCAATGAGGTGAGACCCATCATCACTGCAAAACGAAAAAGAAATTATTGCTTATAGTTGGAAACATCTATATAATTCCAAGAAATGTAAAATAAAAATAAATACCCTAAGTATGTGATAAATCCCATTCACGTCCGTCTGTCTGTCTGGCTTGCTGGTGTACACGATAACTCTCGAAGGGAGTTAATTAATTTATTCAAACTATGAACAAAGTATTACTTTTCTCAGACTTAGTTTAAATTCGGAGATGGATGAAATTGATATACCCGTTATGGTACCCCCACACATATAATCCACATTCCTAATAAAATATTCGGAACCAGTTGTATTTTGATATTTGATAAAGTTTTTATAATCACTTAGAGTGTACGAAATATCCATGAATTTGCAGTGTTCCTTTTTGTACCTGCCACACAAATTACCACTTCATACGTAAAATTAAACATTTTATAAATTCTATACGGATGATCGGAATTTTTGCCACCATCGCTGCACATACCTTTGGTCAACGTAAAACTGACAAAACTTCCATACGGATAGTCGAAATCAGTTGCCATTTTAGATTTAAAAATGTTTTTATAATCACTTTTAACCTATAAAATTTGTATGCTTTGCCAAATTAAATACTTTACATATAACTTCTATACTTCTATTCTATTGCAATATTTGGGTAGGTACTATTTGTATCCTTTTTTATGTTGGTGCTATTTCTACCACTTTTTGTGCCGTCTTTAAACATACACATTTAGAAATATTATTTTATGTTGCGCATCTACGTACTCGGAGAAATGTACACACCAAATTTCCAGCTGAAAACCATCTTATCCTTATTTTTCGCATTTCACAATTCTAGCTTCAGCCGTGGTACAAATTTTATCCCATTTAATCCCTTGAAAGTAAAAATTTCGAAAAATTCTTTGTTATCAGTGATCTGCGCTTTAAAGCGAATGTACACACCGAATTTCATGATTATAGCGTCAACCGTGTATTTGGTACCTTTTTTATACCGTTTTGCCCGTCTACCTATTAAAAGAACGAATTTCAAAAAAATCGGTCATATTGCGTTCCTAAGGGTTTTGAGGTATGTACTAGGGTTTGGGGTTTCCCGGACTTTTTTCATTCCCGGGAAAACGGGAATGGAAAGTTTCATTCCCGGGAATCCCGGGAATTCCCGGGAAAAAATATTTATTTTAGGTAGGTAAAATATGATTTAAAATGTCAACATTTAGTAACTGGTGTGTTATTTTAACCTATTAACGTCCACCATACACGTGCGAGTACACTATTTCAAGGTTTTCGTACTTTTTTGATAACTTTTAATATGAATGTAATTCCTGTTTATTTAAGTATTGGCCTATTCGGTTGGGCTTACTAGCTTATTTTTTGTATGGAATTTACTACTCTTATAGTGTTGCTGCCAAATTTTTCTTGTTGATTAATTTAAGAAAAAAAAAAACAATGGATAAAAATGTTGCCACCTTATCAAGTCTCTTAATTGTAAGTGATCGAGAAAGACAATATAATATAATAATAATCTAAAAATAAATATTTTTATTATTGTAGTAATAAATAAAAAATAGGTTAAAATACTGACATATTACAAATTAGACGAATGTTTTTGTCAAAATATTTCACAGATTATTTTTCTTTTTACTAATATTTTACTCTAGACTAATCGTCAGAATTAAAGGCGCCATAAAATTGGACATTTAAATCGCAGTCACAAGTAACTACACTACACTAGATTCAAAACTAAAAAATGATTAAGGAAACAAACAACTCGGAGAATGTTGTGATGTAATTAATTTAGAAGATTCAAATAAAAAATTTACAGAAACAAAGTAAAATATTCTAAAATGTAAAGTAATATAAAAAATAATATTAAATAAGTAATTAGTTCTTACAAAGGGTTATTTAAAAATACCGTAGGATATATTTCTATTCATATCTGATTTATCCTGAATGTTTCCAGGTGAAAAATTTTAAATATATCCCAATTTTTAACAATTTCTTACTGGTTTCATATGTAAAGTAAATTGTTATTTAAGAAGATTTTCACCTTTTATTTTGTCGATTCTTCTAGGAAAACAAGAAATTTAAAGTATAACCAGCACGAGGGTTTAAGTATTGACATTATGTCAGCCATAGTATTGCCGGTATGATATTTTTGTTTCACAACAAAGATCATGCAAATTTATTCACAAAAAATTTGTATTCCCTTAGCTGGGTTTCGTAAAAAATGGGTACTTAGCAAATTTAAAATGTTCTGTTTGTAATACTAAACAAATACCCATTATTATTGTCAGTAATGTAAATATATGAATTTTAAATATATCTAAAATTTCTAATTAATATAGTAATATATGTAAATTAATGCTCAAAATAATTAATAAAATATTTATTTAATATTTCCCGTATTCCCGGGAAATCAAAATTTTTTTCCCGGGAATTCCCGTCCAAAATTTTCCGGGAATTCCCGGGAAAAACGATTCGGGAATTCCCGGACCCCAAACCCTAGTATGTACACACCGAATTTTATTATTCCAGCTCCATCCGTTTGATTGGTACCATTTTTATCCCTTTTTACCCGATATCACCCACAAAAAGTACGAATTTTGAAAAAATGGTCACATTCGTGCTATAAAAGTAATGCCCACTCCAAATTTGAAGATTCTAGGCCCAGCCGTTTAGTCAAGCGGTGGTACAATTTTTATCCCATATAATCCCTTAAAAGTACAAACGTCGAAAAATTCTTTCTTATTAATGATCTGGGCTGTAAAACGAATATACACACCGAATTTCATTATTGTAGAGTCATTCGTGTTGTTGGTACTTTTTTATCCCCTTTTACCTTCAAAAGTACAAATTTCGAAAAATTCCTTCATTTTGCGATTCTAAACATTTTGAGAGATGTATACACCGCAGTACATGGTTTCAGCTCCATCCATTTAATTTGTACTATTTTTATCCCTTTGTACCCGATTTCACTGCCAAAAAGTGATCGGTCACTCAATCACGCAACTTATTTATATATATATATTAAAATAAAAACTGTATGGTGTTTCCTATGTTACATGGGAAGATTTAAACCAAAATATATATCTAATTTGACAATGTAAGGGATGTTACAAATGTAGCTCTATTCATTCTAACTTTTGTCGCAACTTGTATGAAAAGATTCAACTGTGTGCCATGCGTATTGAAAGGAAGGTAACGACTTTTAAGCCACAACAGAATCGCAATTTTTGCAAATTTTAAAAAATTGTATTTCGTGCAAATATTAATTACAGGCAGCTCCCGGTATGACGCATGTTAATTTTTAACTTTTCATTTTACTTATTTGATACGTGTTTACAATTCTAGGGTGACACTTTGAAATGGTTAAACTAATACAGTTAGGATCATAGGAAGTTATAACTATTTTTAACAGATATTCTCCCCTTTCATTTGATACTAATGCCACTCTAGTGTGGCTGCCAAAAGGACGATAATAAATTATTTAAACATAGGTATCCTTTGGAAAATAAAAGTCCTGTAAAAAAGACGAAAAAATAAGAAACTTAGTATACTATAGTTTCATGTGTATATGATCGTGTTCAAGTCCAATAAAAACCGTGGCAAACATTGTATGTCTGCTTTCCGCAGAGAGACTAGATCGTCTTAGAATTTGAAGTCGATTGTCGCGGCCCAGGAATTAATTTCAGATCCATGGTTTCTTCGAGAATTTTCCGTAGATTACGTTTTTACCTGAAGCTTTGAGCGAAAAAAAATCAATGATGATGAAGCAGATGAAGTTAATAAGATAAAAACACTTTTCAGTAAATGGGATGGCGAATAAGGTTTTCACGCAAGAGAGGGCAGTGAATACCTTGAAAAAACATGGAAATTTATGATGTCATATCTTTTAAAGCAAACTATTTTCTTGGCATATGATTGCTGACTAAATGGGGATTAGTTGTGACATAATTGTTTCAGAAATAGAAAAAGTTTATAGAAACGCAATTGAAACCGCGAACTTTGTATTTTTGCAATAATTGCATCTTTTATCGCGACATTGGTTCTTAATACACATGCAAAAAAGCAGCCGGATCCGTTGGATAGGTCGAGAAAAATGTACAAAACAACTATGTCAAACATACAAATCATTTTATCCATATCTCCCGCGAAAATGAAAATTTTGAAAGAAAACATTCACATTGACCCCCCACTGAAATTTGCCGGAACATTTTTTCGTAGAACACTTTAATCCAAAAATATCCATTTTGAAAGGACTTTTCATGATTTTCTCGCAAAAGGGTGACATTGACCCATAAAGAGAGAAGCTAGAGGTTTCAGATCTTCCACAAAAATATTCCTCATGAAATTCCACAATACAATAAGAATTCTCTCAGACATTAGTATTAAGCTCCCTTCGACCAAAAAATTTAAAATTGTATCCACTGTAAAAAGAAACTCAGACCAGCTAGACTATAAGTTTATGTTGAGTAGATGATGCCCTTTCAGAATTATAGGGTCGCTTTATGTTCCAATCAAAAAGTCTAAATTTGTTGGACAGTGCTAATAATAAAATTTATTTTACCAGAATCGAATGTAAATTGTTTTTTAAAAAGAAATTAAGAAAATAAATTCTTTAAAACTAGAGGATTTTTTTAATTAGATATATATTAGTATCTCATAACACAAAAAAGATAAAATTTGTTTAAAATTAACCTATGATATCAATTCGTTATTTTCGGCTCAATGTGAGTGTGTGTTCGCTTCACATGAAATTACTCCATTATAATAGGAGCGGATATAAGCAATTAGAGAAAACGCTCACGCTGAACTGACCACACGGATATTCTTCAAGGAAGTTATTTACTATTTCCAAACGTCGTTCCCCTACTGCTCAAATATACGTCGACACGATGCTAAGATATTTTGAAAAACTATGTGTTCAAATGTCAACGAAAATTCAATTTCTCACAAAAAAAATAATAATAAAACATAGTAATTTTTATAGACCCACTTTCAACCAAGGCTCAAAATTTACAGAATGAGTAGAGGTTTAAATAAAAAATCTAGAAAATCGAGGAGTACAAACAATTAAAAAATAAAGTTTTAATTTAAACAAGTAAGGAAAGGTTAAAGTCGGGCGGGGCCGACTCTATGATACACTCCACTTTCTATCCGAATACAATTTAATTCGGTGAAAAAGTGAAAACGGGCAGGATTTTTGCATCCAGTAAATGTGTGTGTTTGACATAAAATGTTAAATCGGAAAGGACATTTGTATGGGAGTATATTGAAATCTGGAACGAAATAGATGAAATATAATTCGTATAGTTTGGCCCAAATCGGTTAAACATTTGGGAGCAACATTTGTATTTGCGCTATATCTAAATCTGAACCGATCTGAGCCACTTTCACCATAGGTTTTTTACTTGGATTATAAGCTGTTGTGCCAAATTTAAATAAAATCGAGTACAATGTTGTTTCTAAAGCGGCAAAAGTCAAATCGGGATCTACATTTGTTTATGGGCTATATCTAAATCTGAACCAATCTTACCCAATTTTTGCACAGGTGTTTCTAGTTGGATTATAAGATGTTGTGCCAAATTTAAAGAAAATCGGGTACAATATGTGGTTTCTAGAGCGGAAAATGTCAAATCGGGAGCGACATTTGTATGGGAGCTATATCTAAATCTGAACCGATCTTACCCAATTTTTGCATAGGTGTTTATAGTTGGATTGTAAGTTGTTGTGTTAAATTTAAAGAAAATCGGGTACAATATGTCGTTTCTAGAAAAGGAAAATGTTAAATCGGGAGCGACATTTGTATGGGGGCTATATCTAAATCTGATCCGATTTGCCTCAAATTAAATAGCGTTCGTCCTTGATCCACAAAACTTACTTGTGCCAATTTTTGTTAAGATCGGACTATAATTGCGACCTGTAGTTTGATTACAACAATAGATGGACAGACAGACGGACAGACAGACGGACAGACAGACAGACAGACGGACAGACGGACATTGCTAAATCGACTCAGAAAGTGATTCTAAGTCGATCGGTATGCTTAACAATGGGTCTATCCCGCTTCCTTTTGGGTGTTACAAACAAATGCACAAAGCCATAATACTCTCGTGGAGTGTATAAAAATCACAATTTGTATACAAAAACATTTTTTCTGAAAAGTAATTTAAAAAACAAACATATTAAAAAAATAATATCCAATTATGGCAATTATTGAAGAAATTATGAGCAAAAAACTAAAAGAAGAACGAATACTTTACGATTTTTTTAAAAAGCTATATTTTTTAACAAGTAATCGATAAAACTCTAAATATACCAGGAGGTGTTTCAGGTGTACTAAAAAAAATAAAAAAGTGGAGGAATTCAAAAATATATTTTTTAAACTGTCCGATTTGTAGTGGAATGCCCCATATACAGCTTTCTTTTGTTCGGCGACTTATAGTAGAATATTTTTTCCATTTATACCACTCCAATAAATCAGGAAAAGTATGAAATTAACCCTAAAATTCATGTTATTTGTTGACTTATATCTGGCATTTTTGTTGAGTTTCGAGTCTTGTGTATTCAGAGACTTATAGTAGAATTGTACGACAAATATTTCTGTATAACATTTTCACCCTTTAAACCCCTGTTTTAGGGGTATTCTTCACCCTTTTGTACAAAATTGGCCGAAAAGACCGCTATATTGAGTATCTAGAGGTTTAAAATATGCCACAAATAATGTTCCACGTAGTGTTTTGAGTAATATTACCGAACACATCCGATACCTAAAATGTACTCGTATATTCTATTTACATCCCCTCTATTAGAATCCGCTGAAATATCGCAATAAAATAAATAATAAAAATAATTTCCTCAAATCTGCCGCAAATAGTGTGGCATCCACTCCACGGTGTTGGGTATATAAGATTCGGCCAGGAGGAACTTTACTTACATTTGTATCTCTAACGGTTTGTGCAACGTCATGGCAATTGCCAACTTAAAACGGTTGCCAAACACTGTGTGTCGCTTGTTTTCCGCCAAAGATTAAATCAATTGCGCTTTTGAAGTAGCCATGACCATGCCTCCAAAATTATCGCTCAATGTCTGATGTAAATTTAGTTAAGTGTGAAATACTGCTAATTAATGCTCATTTATGCAATGCAGCCAACCCCATGTCCACATTCAAGACCATGTCTATGCCACACCAACCACCACGACAATGGTTGGTAGCTCCGCTCCGTTCAACGGAGTTGAATTCTTTGAATTTTTTCTATTTAAAAATCCATTTAAATTTGCACATCCATGTCTCTCTCGCTCTTGACTAGATAGAAGAAGAAGCGATAAGAAATTATTTAACACTTTTGTGCTGTTGATGTTGCTGCTGCTGCTCATTTTTCCTATATTTTCCAGCCGAGGTAGTTCGGTGGCTGCCTGGTTGGCTGGGCTGGTCTGGCCTGGTCTAGCCTGGCTAACTCTATTCATAATTACCATCTTCAGTGGTGGGTGAAAATAAAAATAATTTACATTGCCGCACGCTACACGACGTTGTTGTGAGTGAGCGAGCGTAAAACGCCAACTTTACATCGTTTTATGGCAAAAATAAAAAAGCACAATTTAAACAGAACAACAAGCGATGAATATCTTGTGATGAATGATTTGAATATAAACTATAAAAACTACATAAAAATTACTCTGCGATATAAATTGCCTGCTTATGAATATATAAAGAGCAAACAACAACAACAGCAACAACATCGCCAGATCAGCCAACAACACAGCCCAGCATAAGATATCGCTACAAAACACAACATGAATAAAGTCCACATATTTATTGCCATTTCTAGGTAATCTTGACTTACAACATGTCGGCGGAACAGAGAGCCAACCAGCCAGTCAGCGAGTCTGCTCGCGATCGAGAGAGTGAGCTGCTTCACGCAAATTTATTTGATTTTCAAATGAAATGTATTTTTTAGTCCTCCGGCAGGTTTGAAGAACATGTAGTCGTACACACAGTACACAGATGGGCAGAGATTGTGGCCAGAGTTGTGTGGCGCCTTTGGGTGTGATAGCATGGCCCATTACGCAACACAACTTGCCTAGGGCCCGTAATTTAATAGTAATTCTTAAAAATTATTTTCTATTTCGCAAAATGGTTTAGAAAGCTCTACACTGCGAGAAAAAATGTTCGCAGGTTGAAGGAATCGATATTATATTAATGCAATATACGAAAAATAATTATTAATTATTACATCAGGTGGGCCATGTAACATTTTAAATTTAAACTACGGATTTCTTTGACTTTGAAAGTTGAATAACATTCAATTTTATTTTTAGGTTTATGTTTGACATTTGCAAAATGGGACGCCATACACTCGAAGGAAATTGGGAAATATTAAAAACTTACTTCCAAAGTAGTGGGTCTTTAGAGCAAACTGTAAGAAATTTACATAAAAAAATTTCGTGTTTTCATTTTCATCTCGATGGCTATGTCAATAAGCAAAATTGCCGCATATGGGGTTCAGAGAACCCAAACGTGTCTATTGAGAAGCCAATGCATCTACAATGAGTCACTGTTTGGTGTAGAATTTGGACTGGCGGCATCGGCGGACCATTTACTGAAACATGTGGTTTATCGGATGAGGTACTGCCGAGCCAGTCGTGGCAGTCATATGAATGATATTGCGGTGTTGCATTATTAAATGACAAACCGGATATTTGTAAAAATAATCAGGACTATTTTATAGCCGATTATAATTTAAAATTTTAAGTAATTGAACTTGGATATTGTCCTGGCTCAAGACCATTTTGCATCTATATTTAATTGAATGCAAATTTATTTACAAATGGCATGGTGGCAAGTGAGTAGTGCTTCTCGTTCGTTTGTGAGAATCATCTCCTTATAGAGGCCGGGTTTGATATTGAAAAGTCGCTGCGAAGCCACTTGAAAAGACTTTTGGCATGGTCGAAATCATGATAGTGGTAGACTGCAGCCAAGTAATAAATGTCACCATGCCATTTGTAAATAAATTTGCATTCTATTAAATATAGATGCAAAATGGTCCTGAGCCAGCACAATATCACAGTTCAAATCAAATATTGATTACAGACCAAAAAAATACAAACTAAAAAACTAAAAAAAATTTAAATAATTAATTACCACTTAACTACATCTTCTTCTAATTAAATCATTCCAAATATTCTATAAATCCATCAGCCGATTGGAAGATGTATATTTTGCAATGCATTTTTTTAAGGGGTATAAATAGTAACATTGAAATATTTTGTAGTTGGTCTTAGGGTATTTTTGTCAAATATTTTTTGCCACATAGACACTTATGGAATTTTATGTAATTTATCAAAAATAGATATTTTCCAATGATCAAAAAAGAAATTAAGCATGTATTTGTATACGCTCCACGAGAGTATTATGTCTTTGATTTAGAATCACTTTTTGAATCGATTTAGCAATGTCCGTCTGCCCATCTATTGTTGTAATCAAATTACAGGTCGCAATTATAGTCCAATCTTAACAAAACATTGGCACAAGTAAGTTTTGTGGATCAAGGAAGAACGCTATTTAATTTGATCGGCATATCGGGTCAGATTTAGATATAGCCCCCATACAAAAGTCGCTACCGATTTGACATTTTCCGCTCTAGAAATTACATATTGAACCCGACATTAATTTAATTGGGAAAAACATCTTCTAATCCAACTATAAACACATATGCAGAAAGTGGGTAATATCGGTTCAGATTTAGATATAGCCCCCATACAAATGTCGGTCCCGATTTGACAATTCCCGCTCTAGAAACCACATATTGTACCCAATTTCCTTTAAATTTGGCACAACATCTTATAATCCAACTAAAGGGTGATTTTTTAAAAGCTATAGGAAAGTTTTTCAAAAAAAAACACATAAAATTCAGAAAAATTCATTAAATCTTTATTTGAATCGATAGTACGGTCCATATAATTTAATGTTTGAAGATTATTTCATGCAAATGTTGACCTTGACTGCTCCTCAAATGGTCCATCCGCTTAGTCCAATTTTGGCATACTCTTTCCAACATTTCGGTCGGTATCTCACGAATAAATGCTTCAATGTTGTCTTCCAATGCGTCAATTGAAGCGGGCTTGTCTATATAGACATGAGCTTTAACATAGCCCCACAAAAAATAGTCCAATAGCATTAAATCGCACGATCTAGGCGGCCAATTGACCGGTCCCGAACGTGAGATAAAATGTTCATCGAACTCGCCTCTCAATAAGTCCATTGTTGCGCGTGCTGTGTGAAATGTCATGCAATTCAAGCTTTTGTATTTTGGGCAAAAAAAGTTGGATATCATCTCACGGTAGCGCTCGCCATTCACAGTTACGTTACAATTCGCATCATCTTTGAAGAAGTACGGTCCAATGATGCCACCAGCCCATAAACCGCACCAAACTGTGACTTTTTCCGGATGCATTGGTAGCTCTTGCAATGCTTCTCCACTCCAAAATCTACAATTCTGCCTATTTACGTATCCACTGAGACAAAAAAGAGCTTCGTCGCTGACCACAGCTTTCTTAACAGAGCACGCATTTTGATAATAATATTCAATAATTTGCAAGCGTTGTTCGTTTGTAAGACGATTCATGGTTAAATTATAGACCAAACTGAAGATGTTTGACAGTGAAACAAAACACGAAACGTGCGTCAGCTGTTTAAACCAGTGTTGCCAAAAGATAATAGCTAAAAAATCACCCTTTATAAACACCTATGCTAGATATAGCCCAAATACAAATGTTGCTCCCAACTATTTAACCGATTTTGGCCAAACTATACATATTATTTTTCACCTATTTCGTTCCAGATTTCAATATATCCCCATACAAATGTCCTTTCCGATTTAACATTTTTTGTCAAACACATATATTTGTAGGATACAAAATTCCTTCCCGTTTTCGCTTTATTTTCACTGAATTGAATTGTATTCGGATAGAAAGAAGAGTGTATCATATAGTCGGCCCAGCCCGACTTTAGCCTTTCCTTACTTGTTTTAATATAAAAACTTTTTTAGTCATTAATAATTCATTCCCTATAGCTTTGAAACGAGAAATTAATATTTTCTGTCCATTTTTAATGCAGTATTGTTAATTTAAAATTTATGGATATGTGTGCGATTTCTTCACAGATATTATAACATTT
The DNA here is from genome assembly GCA_947397865.1 of Polietes domitor. NCBI lineage: Eukaryota > Metazoa > Arthropoda > Insecta > Diptera > Muscidae > Polietes > Polietes domitor. The sequence goes on along the minus strand of OX377619.1, from coordinate 23,578,620 downwards.
TGTCCGACTTTATTCATAACAACTAAAAAAGGCGTTAAGTTTGGGCCGAACTTTGTATACCCTCCACCATGGGTTGCATTCCACAGAGGCTGTATATTTTCGTAGAAGTGCAGTAACATTACAGGAAAATGTTATATTTTTCAAATATAACCAAACTAAAACAAGTAATAAAGGCTAAAGTCGGGCGGGGCCGACTACCCTCCACTTTCTATCCGAATACAATTCAATTCGGTAAAAAATGTAAAAATGAGAAGGATTCAGACAGATAGACAGATATTGGTAGATCGATTCAAAAATAGATTCTACGTCGATCGGTATAATTAACAACGGGTCTATCTCGCTTCCTTTTGGGTGTTACGAACAAACGCACAAAGACATAATACTCTCGTGGAGTATATAAATATTGAAAAAATAATTTTATAAACTTTATTAATAATTTAATAAATAATAATAATATTTTTCAATATTAGCAATCTTCAATGCCTAAATATTGGGCGATAGTGGGAACATTTTCAGCAACAGCCATTTGGTTGGTTCTATTTCCATCATATTTTAGTGTCAAAAGTATGCATTTTGAAAATCCATTATCTCTCACGTACACAGTGCGTGATAACCTAACTTCATTATAAAACGAATTATATTAATTTTGCGAGTTTATGCAGTCAGATGAATGTAAAGGGTGATTTTTTAAAAGCTTTAGGAAAGATATTCAAAAAAAACACATAAAATTCAGAAAAATGCATGAAATCTTTATTTGAACCGGTCCATATAATTTAATTGAATATTATTTCATGCAAATTTTGACCTTGACTGCGCCTCAAATGGTCCATCCGCTTAGTCCAATTTTGCCATTTCCTCGTTCTTGAGTAACAGAGGCCCAATTGCTGCGAACGGCGACGAATCGATAATTGATGGTCATCATTAACACTGGCCGATACAGCTGCGATATTTTCTTCAGTTCACACTCTACGTAAGCGTGTTGGTGGTTTAATGTCCAACAATGTAAATTTGGTGCGAAATTTAGTCACAATTGCCCGAATAGCCGCTTCAGTGGGTCGATTAAACTGACCATAAAATGGACGCGCGCTATGAACTTTCTTAACAGAGCACGCATTTCGATAATAAAATTCAATAATTTGCAAGCGTTGTTCGTTTGTAAGACGATTCATGGTTAAATTATAGACCAAACTGAAGATGTTTGACAGTGAAACAAAACACGAAACGTGCGTCAGCTGTTTAAACCAGTGTTGCCAAAAAGATAATAGCTAAAAAATCACCCTTTATATACCGAATTTCATGACTCCAGCTACGGTATATAAAGGGTGATTTTTTAGCTATTATCTTTTTGGCAACACTGGTTTAAACAGCTGACTTACAAACGAACAACGCTTGCAAATTATTGAATTTTATTATCGAAATGCGTGCTCTGTTAAGAAAGTTCATAGCGCGCGTCCATTTTATGGTCAGTTTAATCGACCCACTGAAGCGGCTATTCGGGCAATTGTGACTAAATTTCGCACCAAATTTACATTGTTGGACATTAAACCACCAACACGCTTACGTAGAGTGTGAACTGAAGAAAATATCGCAGCTGTATCGGCCAGTGTTAATGAGTCAATTAAGGTCAACATTTGCATCAAATAATCTTCAAACATTAAATTATATGGACCGTACTATCGATTCAAATAAAGATTTCATGCATTTTTCTGAATTGTATGTGTTTTTTTTTTTTGAAAACTTTCCTATAGCTTTTAAAAAATCACCCTTTAGTACAACATAAAATAAAATCAGCAGGAAAATTTTTGTTTTATGAACATATCAAAATTTTGAAAAAAAAAACAAAAGTTGCAATAAAGTGCGTCCGTCCACGGTAGCCGGATGAATCCATATGTAGCCCAAATCTGCCAAAACTACTTGAGTATCATAGTAGACATTTAATAACTTCAATTTAGATTTTAAAAAACACATACTTTACTAAAATACCTTCTCAACCAACATTTCCGCTTCAATTAAATTAATTAGAGAAGCTTATCTTACACACGTTGTCAAATAATCACATCCAATCTTCAAAGGATTTGCAAAACTGACATAAAACTGGACCTTAATCAAAAAATTCCAACAATACAAAAATGTCTAAAGAAAACTTTAGGTATTGTATTGAAAAATAAAACTTCAATTTCAACACTTAAGACTGTACAACATTTAAACAAGCCTAAAACGCGCACTCCCCCAGAAGTATGCAATACTTCGCACAGCAATGCCTAATTGTAGACACCGCTTGGATGGATGGATGAAGGACAAGGAATTTTACTATTAACAAAATTAGTTTTTGCTAAATCGAACTGTACAGACTAGGGGAGATTTGCCGTCAGCTAGAAAGTTGTGTTTTTTTTGCTTCCTTGAAAAAGAGGGATTAGAAGATTTTAAAAAAGTAACAATGCCAGTTAGTAGCTAGCGTATATGTTCGCAATTTCTGTTCGAAATATATAAATGTTACAATTGAATTGACATACGAAAAGTTAAGGTGGGGGGATGGTTGGAATAAAAGAGGATTTTTTCCATTAAAAATATTTCTAAAACATTGTGAATTTTCGTTTCGTTGTGTGCTGGCAGTTCTTTTATATTCAGGAGAGAGGAATTAAATTTCCAATACTTAGTTAAGGGGGTGGTATGAAATGTGTCGTTCAGTTTTTTTACTAAAATTCCAATTTTCATATATGGAACCTTTAACATTCGTACTCTTATTTTGGAAATATAGGTCCGATCACAAACACATATATTTATTTAACTAGCAGTGCCCGCAACTTCGCACCCGGAAAAGTCAGTTATTTGTTATCAGTTTTATCCGTCTCTGCTTTTGGATAGTATTTATTGAATTTTCTTTTGGTGGATAAAGATAAATCTAAAATAGTAATTTTGAAACCTCCTATTAGGTAGCACTCATACACAGCCAAAGGAATGTGCTTGTCGAATTGCACTACTTTAGCTGAACTCCCTTCGTATATATCCTTTTTAATCATTTTCTAACCAGTTTCGAACGAAAGATTTTAAGAGGAGAGCCTTTTATATCCTCGATCTCATGTTTCTAGATGCAGCCGGCCATTTTATAACTTTTTGCACCTCTTTCCCCCAAAAGTACACACTTTGAAAAGTCACTGTAGGCAACGTTTGTTCTCGCTTCTCCCATAAAAGCATGTACTCCCAGCAAAACAAAATTGAAGTACACATTTTTATCGCATCTCAAAATCCAAATGTGCATTTTTCTCGCTTTTGATGATGTTCTTTTAAACAACTTCCAAATAAATCGATAATATGTAACATTTTAGGAATAGCATTTTCACAAGTGAATGAGAACGAATTTTTAGTATGGGGTCACAGTGGTAAGGTGTCCGCTTTGCACCCAGAAGGTCTCGGGTTCGAATTGTAACTCGGGAAAATCTTTTTGTTTTTATACCCTCCACCTCCAGGATGGGGGTATATTCACTTTGTCATTCCGTTTGTAACACCTTAAAATATTCATCGGAGGCCCCATAAAGTATATATATATATATACTTTATATATTCTGGGTCGTGGTAAAATTCTAAGACGATATAGCCATGTCCGTCTGTCTATCTGTTGAAAGGAGGTTCAAATTTTTCCTAAATGTGTCTTATGGTTGTAGATCAGTTGGGATTGAAAGTGGACGAAATCGGCCCAGAGCAAAAAAATTTTCCCTCACAAGGACTGAAAATATTTAGAGTATTTCAGCATGTTTTTTAACATATTAGCTTGTATTTACTTAATATCTGCAATGCGCATTCCCTTTATAGCATAAAAGGGCACCATAGAGTGATTTTTATTTGTAGCGGGCGAAATGGGACAAAAGGGATAAAAATGGTACCTCTCTAACGATAACAGATAGAAACACGAAATTTGGCGTGTACATCCCTCTAATACAGTAGATACATAATATAAAAGTATTTTTTCTAAATTCGTACTTTTAAGGGGTTAAATGGGGATAGAGGGATAAAAATAGTACTAACCTAACGGCTGCACCTAGAATAATAAAATTCGATATATAAATTCCTCTGATTGCGTAGACACGTAAAATAAAAGAACTTTCCAAAATTCGTACTTTTTGGGGTTCAAATGGAAAAAGGGGATAAAAATAGTACCTACCAAATGACAGCAGCTAGAACCAGGAAATTCGGATTATACGTTCCTCTGACTGCGTAGACACGAAAAATAAAACGTTTTTTCCAAATTCGTACTTTCAAGGGATGCAATGGCTACAGGGGATAAAAATAGTACCAACTAAACGAATACAGCTAGAATGATGAAATTCAGTGTGTATATCCCTCTAATTGCGTAGATACGTAAAAGAAAGAGATTACTACTCTCTTGAGGGGGCAAAATTGGAAAAAGGGGATAAAAATGGTACCACCAAAATGGCCGCTGATAGAATCATGGAATTCGGTGTATACATTCCTCTGACTGCAGATCCACGTAAAATATTTTTTTCCAAATTCGTACTTTATTTTGTTGCTTTTTTGCGTACGTGAGAGATAAGGTATTTTCAAAATTTATACTTTTGAAATTAAAATAGGATGGAAATACAACCAACCAAACGACTGTAGCTGAAAATACACTCTTTATCCCCCAATATTTAGGGTGTTTATAATTGCTTCCTTATATTTACTTTATGAATTGAAGTATTATATCCATTATATATAGTATACAAATATTGGTAGCTTTGGCTTATTAATTAAATTTCTTATTTTCATACAGTTAAAATTTGTTGCGGACATTCCTCATAAAAGTTTTAGCGGGCGAAATGGGACAAAAAGGGATAAAATATGGTACCAATGATACGACAACAGCTAGAATCACGAAATTCGGTGTGTACATCGCTCTAATTGCATAGACACGTAAAATAGAGGGATATAATTAAAAAGAGGGATAAAAATGGGACCTACCAAACCGCTGAAGTTGAAATCATGAAATTCGTTCTGGTTATGAATACTGGAAAAGGTTTTTTTCGAAATTTGTACATTTGGGCGGAGAATGGGGCGAATGGGGATATCTTTAAAATTTATACTTTTCTTATCACTTTGTCTGTATCTGGAATTGCTTCATTCTAATGGCGACTGACAATCGCCTAATATTTAGGCAGTTCACTTTCACAATTACAGCATTTTATTTATATATATAGTAGTCGATTTTAAACAGTGCGCATAAGTATACATTATAGTTTGAAATAGTAAACAAATATAGTAATGTGCATAAAAATATCACAATTTTCGTAATATGGTTCTGTAATTCTATGTAAAGTCGACATCCTTTAACCTGCTGGTAATACTGTGGAATGCACTCCGTGGTGGAGGGTATATAAGATTCGGCCCGGCCGAACTTAACGCCTTCTTACTTGTTGTTATTTATTTTATTGATTACTTTTATAAATTAAAAATGTCTATTTTGTATAATTTTAACAATTTAAAAATTGTTGCTTAAAAAATGTAAATTTATTGCTTTATTAATGTACTTCAAATATTTCATTTTTATTAATTATTAATACTACATAAGTATTGAATTAAGAAGTGTTAATTTATTTAATACTAATATAATTAAATATTGCGTTATACTAAATAAATATTTTGTTAAGTTTCTTATTGTCAGTTCAAAAGAATAAAATGGTTTGCTTTAGTTATTCAGTACTAACAACAAAGGACAGCTGATGTGGTTAGAGTGCTGTAGTAGCAACCAGAAAGTCCTCTGTTCTGCCCTCGGCGAATTTTTTAAAACAGAAATGGAAACTAGCGAAAAGTGGTTCCTTTTAAAAAATATTTAAGTCTTTCAAAACAAAGGACATCCCTCCTATGATAACTCCATTTTAAATTCAATCGTGAAGATCGAATTTTTCTTTTCCACTTCTTTGGGTGCTCTCTTTTTGCTCGGCTTATAAGACTAAAAATAAATATCCGTTTATGTTCCGTGCTTAAGTAATTAAAGGACTGTACATGGTTTTTCAACAAGAGGTGTTATTTTGGTATTCAAAGAAAAATGCAAGTTTTTGAGATAAATGATCGGATGTTTATTTCATAATAAGGATACCTTCCTCTGCCGTTAATAATGAAAAACAACATCAGCCAAATGGCCAAACGAACACGCTTACAGGACCATATCCTTTTCATGAAATTTTCCATAACCAAATCGCAAAGTGGCTGCCCTATGTCCTCAATAGCCTCACGAATTCTATCTTTGAGGTCTTGAATCGACTGGGCTGTTGGCGTAGACCTTATCTTGCACGTGGCCCCAAAGGAAGAAGTTGCAAGGTGTTAAATCACAAGATCTCGGTGGCCAATTGTGATCACCTCTTCGGGTGATAACAATTTCCGGAAACTTTTCCCGTAAAAGAGCAATAGTTTCGTTGCTTGTGTGGCACGTAGCGCCGTCTTGTTGAAAGTAGGCGTTGTCTAGATCAATACCATCCAACTCCGACCATAACACATCATTAAGCATCTCTCGACAGGGCAATCCATTAACCGTAACTGTTGACCCAAACTCATTTTCGAAAATGTAAGGTCCAATGACCCCGCCGGACCATAAACCGCACCAAACAGTCACACGATGAGGATGGCTTCTCAACAATAACTCTTGCGTTTTCCAAGCCCCAGATGCAACAATTTTGCTGGTTGACGTAGCCACTGAGATAGAAATGGGCCTCATCAGTCAAGATGATTTTTCGATGGAATTCCGGATCATTTTCATTCATCTCAAGGACCCAATCAGCAAAGACACGACGTTGTTGATAATCGGCCGACTTAAGTTCTTGTGTTAACTGAACTTTATAAGCCTTAAGATCCAAGTTTTTATGCAAAATACGGTGTAATGACGTTTGTGGAATGCCCAATTCCAAAGAACGACGAGGAATGGGCAAACCTGGGGTTTCTTCTTTGGGCTACTGCAGCAATATTCTCAGTTGTTCTTGAGCAACGTGCACGGGTTTTATTCTTCACATCACTAACTTGTCCCAACAGCTCGAATTTGTCCACCAATTTCTGTATTGCGGTCCGACAAGGTGCTTCACGACGACCCAAAAACGCTTTAGTTTTGCGGACTGTGTCTGCAAGATTTTCACCATTTTTGTAGTGAAATTCAATAATTTCAATGCGTTGTTGAAGCGTGTATCATTCCATTTTTAGTAATGGCGTATTCAAATGCCAAAGAATAAAAGCTTCAAAAGTGGCAGCTACCGAAATACCGGGTGATTCAAAATAACACATCTTGTTGGAAACCCCTGTACACCATTTGTATCCCTTTTTGTTCCGCACATCCCTTAAAAGTAAAAAATTCGAAAAATACAATTTTACTACATTCTAGCTACAGTACTTTAGTTCGTACCATTTTTATCCCTTTTGTGCTGCTCGCCCCTTAAAAGTACAACAATTCACTTATATTGCGCCGAATTTCACGATTCAAGCAGTAATACTATAGTTGGTACCATTTTTGTCCCGTTCAGTCCTTAAATGTACAAATTCCAAAAGATCACTTTATGTTGCCCGTCTACGTGGTCGGAGGAATGTACTCGCCGAATTTCACGATTCTAGCTACAATACTTTAGCTGGTACCATTTTTATCCCTTTTTGTTCATTCTCACAGCTATTAGGTACGAAATCTAAAAAATCCATTCGGATTGCGCTTTTACGTTGTCAGAGGAATTTAAGTACCACTTTTCACAACTATAGCTGCAATGCTTAAATTGGTGGCATTTTTATCCCATTTTCCCGCGCACCGCTTAAAAGTACAAATTTTGAAGAAAAAAAAACAATTTTACTGCGCTTCTACATGGTCAGAGGAATTTACTTGATATTTCACAATCCTAGCTGCAATAATTTAGTTGGTACCATTTTTATCCCTTTTTATGTTACTTACCCCTTAAAAGTACAAAAATGTATCTATATTGCGCTTCTATGTGATGATAGGAATTTACATACCAAATTTCACGATTCTACAGCCAGAATACTTCAGTTGTACCATTTTTATCCCTTTTTGTCCCGCTTGTCCCTTAAAAGTACAAATTTCGAAGAATCCATTTATGTTAAAAATCTACTTTGTCAGAGAAATATAAATATTGATTTTCACCAACATAGCTACATTACTTAAATTGGTACCATTTTTATCCCTTTTTGTCACTTTCCTCCCTTAAAGGTACACATTTCGAAAAATTCCGTTGTTGTAGCTTGTCTGCATGGTAAGGTACATACGGAATTTATAGTTACTGCTACCTTATATCCGGGACGAAGTTTCAATGTTTATCCCTTTTTTGTCCCATTTTACCCCTGTATCTGTGATTATGAATATCGACAGCCAATAATCTGCCGGTAATATTTACAGGGTACATAATATTTAGTCCGGTCGAACTTTACGTCCTTTTACCTATTTTAAATTTATGTTCCTCGTTTTTTTCAGATTTAAAAAGTACCTTCATCCGAACTCATCATACTTCCCTCATACCAAATATACGCAATTGATCCTGCTTAAAGTCCTTAAACCCATAAATACTTTCACTGCTGCCTTCCATTGCTATTGTCTTCGTTTTTTTTCGGCCCTCTTCGGTGTATTTACGGGGAGCAGTGTTTGCTGAGAAAAAGTGTGAATGTTTTTTGATAGATAAGCAGAAAGGCACACACACACACAGGCTCACTTGGAAGGGGGTTGGAGGGAGGTATTTTCCCTGAATGACAACAATGAAAAGAAGTTCTTCCTTCGTACAGACGTTTTTTACTAAATATTTGCACTTGTGTGTACATTGTGGCCGCCTGTCCATTTGCCCCATGTCGTCCAGCCATAAGGATGTGTGTGATGTGATAGTGTCTCGTCCTCGTCCTCAGCCACATCCACATGTATGCGTTTTCTATTTTTTTTATTTATTTCCTCTTTTATATTCAAAGTATTTGGTGTTCGAATATGAGTGCCATGATGATGACTCTCGTTAGACAGACAGACATACATATGTATATATCAAATGGACATACTCAATGTATGAGTGTATGTGTGTATATGTGTGAGAAAACATAAAAAACGACACATTTTTTATGATATTTAAGACTTTATCCTCTCCCTCTGTGACTGGACCGGGAACTTTCTCTGTTGCGTTTCGTCCCATCCCGTCTCATCATTAACCATTGGAAGTGGTGGACGAGACAACGGATACGATGTCTAAATATTCATTCAACATTTGATTTTCCATGGCCTTTTCCATGGCGTCATGCGATGATGATGGCGTTGGTGTGCTGCTGTTTATTTTTGCATCCGTTTAATGTTCGTTGGCATTACGTTGATGATGGGCTTTTTTTCGTTTGTTATCTGACGGAAATTCACTTGTCACACGTCCATCTGCATTAGGGCCGCCGCCTTTTAACGAAGGTTAAGAGGGTTGCTGATGTGTCTGGGTGCGTCTGCCGCAACAAAAGAGGGTTAGTTGAGTGGTTGCGTGTGGAGCGAGAAAATCATTCAAATTCTTGAAATTCTGTCCATATAAAAATAATTTACAATGGCACGAGCAGGATCACAACAAGCGGGAGAATATAAGAGCGCAGGAATTATGTTGAGTAAATTATATTTATTTATAAAATTACTAGCAGTACCCGCAGCTTCGCACGCGAAGAAGCCAGGTATTTGTTATTAGATTTATCCGTCTCTATTTTAGGATAACATTTATTCGATTTTCTTTTCTAAAATAGTAAATTGGATACATAGCACTCATATACAGTCAAAGGAATGCGCTTGTCGATGTGCACTGTTATAGCTGAACTCCCTTCGTATATAAATTTTTTATCATTTTCTATCCAGTTTTTAACAAAAAATTACAACCGCAGAGCCTTTTATTCGAAAAAAATCAATTTTGATGGCGCTTCTACATGGCCGGAGGAATTTCAATATTAAATTTCATGATTCTAGCTGTAATCCTAAAGTTGGTACCATTTTTATCCCTTTTTGTGCCGCTCTCCCCTTAAAAATACAAATTTCGAAAAATCAATTTGCATTTGTTCTTCTACGCTGTCAGAGGAATTGACACACAAAAGTTCACGACTATAGCTGCAATACTTAAATTAGTACCATTATTATTCCTTTTTGCCCCTCGTAACCCTTAAAAGTACAAATTTTGAAAAATCCAATTTTAATGCGCTTATATATGGTCAGAGGAATTTACATACCAAAATTCACGATTCTTGCTATAATAATTTAGTTGGTACTATTTTTATCCCTTTTTGTCCCGCTCACTTCTTATAAGTATAAATTTCGAAAGATCAAATTTTACTGCGCTTCTACATGGTCAGAAGAACTTACATATCAAATTTCAAGATTCTAGCTGCAATACTTTAGTTGCTACCATTTTTATCCCTTTTTGTCCCGCGCAACACTTAAAAGTACAAAATGCATTTATATTCCGTTTCTATGTGGTGAGAGGAATTTACATACCAAATTTCACGAGTATGGCAGCAATACTTTAGTTGGTACCATTTTTATCCCTTTCTGTCCCGCTCAATTCTTGTAAGTCCAAATTTTGAAAGATCCAATTTTACTGCTGTTCTACATGGTCAGAAGAACTTACATATCAAATTTCACGATTCTAGCTACAATACTTTAGTTGGTACCATATTTATCCCTTTTTGTCCAGCTAACCCCTTATAAGTACAAATTTCGAAAAATCAATTTAAAGAGTGATTTTTTTGAGGTTAGGATTTTCATGCATTAGTATTTGACAGATCACGTGGGATTTCAGACATGGTGTCAAAGAGAAAGATGCTCAGTATGCTTTGACATTTCATCATGAATCGTCTTACAAACGAACAACGCTTGCAAATTATTGAATTTTATTATCAAAATGCGTGCTCTGTTAAGAAAGTTCATTGCGCGCTTCCATTTTATGGTCAGTTTAATCGACCCACTGAAGCGGCTATTCGGGCTATTGTGACTAAATTTCGCACCAAATTTACATTGTTGGACATTAAACCACCAACACGCTTACGTAGAGTGCGAACTGAAGAAAATATCGCAGCTGTATCGGCCAGTGTTAATGATGACCACCAATTTTCGATTCGTCGCCGTTCGCACCAATTGGGTCTCTGTTACTCAAAAACGTGGAAATGTCAAAATTGGACTAAGCGGATGGACCACCTAAGACGCAGCCGCGGTCAACATTTAAATGAAATTATCTTCAAAAAGTAAATGTCATGGACCAATCTAACGTTTCAAATAAAGAACCGATCAGATTTTGCAAATTTTATGCGTTTTTTTTTAAAAAAAAGTTATCAAGCTCTTAAAAAATCACCCTTTATATTGCAAGTCTACGTTATCAGAGGAATGCAAATACCGATTTTCACGATTCTAGCTGTAATTCTAAAATTGGTACCATTTTTATCCCTTTTTGTTTCCTTCTTCCCTTAAAAGTACAAATTTCGAAAAATCTCTATTTGTGACTCTTCTGCATGGTCAGTGCCAGGAACACATCTAATTTCATGTTTCTGTAAATACCGAATTTCAGGATTCTAGCTGCAATTCTTAAATTGGTGCCATTTTTATCCCTTTTTGTCTCTTTCTTCCCTTAAAAGTACAAATTTCGAAGATCTCTATTTGTGACTCTTCTGCATGGTCAGTGCCAGGAACACACCTAATTTCATGTTTCTAGCTTCCGTTTAGTCAGGACGAAGGTTCGATGTTTATCCCTTTTTGTCCCATTTTACCCCCTAAAAGTACGAATTTTGTAAAACCCTTTCTTAGTCGACGTCTACGTCATATTTTGAACTACCCTGAAAATTGCATGAGCCTGGCTTCAGCCGTTTGGTCTGTGGGCTGGTCAATGATAAGTCAGTCAGTCAGTAACGCAACTCTTTTATATATATATAGATAGATGTTGACAATATATGTATTTGTTTTGGTTTGGCTATATTAAAAATATATATTTTTTCCAGTAATATTACTGCACTTCTACGAAAATCGACAGCCTCCGCGGAATGCAATCCAGGGTGGAGGATATACTAAGTTCGGCCCGGCCGAACTTAACACCGTTTTTACTTGTCTTTATCTCGTCATTTTAATGTATTTTTGCTCTTCCAGCGAACTCTGAAAAACATTTGCCCTTTCAGAATTTGCCATCAACATCTTTGCTGCAAGATTGATGGCCCGATGTCAGAAATATTTGTTGTTAACTTCCATTATACCTACACTTCTGAGGAAATCAAAAACAAAACCCCCATACCCCCTAGCAATTGCAGCACGCCATGAAAGTGGGCGGGTTTGATGCATTTCACATTCGATTGTAATCTCAGAAATTAAAATTAAAAATGAATGGAATGGAATAGCAAAGAATATTTATTTAAATGGAAATGTTAATTTCTTGATTATGACCAGCGAGTAGGCATGGCAGCTCCTCCCCCTCAGGCAAAATGTTGCATGCTGCACTTGCCGCATTCGATTATTGTTAGGTGAAGTGTATCAAACAAAGCTGATAAGATATCTGGTAGCAAAGGTACCGACCGACCGACAGATAGACAAGCATTGCATTATTATAATATTAATTCTGTTCTTTGTTGATTGTTTTTGCATTAATGTGGAAAGTGGAAGTCGAAGACATGTTGCAATAATGCATTACTATTTAATACATGAATTCAGTGTTAGTTGCGGCTAATTATTAACATCACTTTGTATAGTTCCCGAGTATGGGGGTCTACACACTCGAGCGCGCAACAGCCATACCAAGTGCAACATGCATCTCATTCATTTGTCAGATGCTTACATACCAAGTACATGTGCTTGCCACACACACCCACTTTTGCTGCATTGGCGTCTGATGTGTGTCTGTGGCAAATACTACTCCTCCTTGGCTTAATAACATGTTAGTTTTTCTCAACCATCAACACATCAGAGAGCAGGAGTAACAAGAACATCGTGTTTCATGATCATCACCTGATCATCATGGTTAGATGGACATTTTAATAGATCAAAAAAAGTGTTCATGACTTGGGGCCATGTGCTGACTGACCACCACCACAAGTCTATTATTAGCCCATAAAGCAAATGTGTTTATTAGTCAAATAAAGAAAAAGGAGAAGGAACTGAATACTGATTGGATTTACTGAGGAAATTGTTGGTGTTGTCGTATTGTATTCACTTGTTCACAGTTCTAAAGGCCTGGCAATATTGGTATTTTATTAAATAAATATTTTAAAAAATCTATACTTTCCACTACATCTTTAGACACAATCAATCGAGCACTATAACAAAGACTTGGAACAATTATATATTTTCTTGAAGGCAACATTTCGAGAAATCATGATAATTTAGTGAAGAAAACTGGGTATTTAAAAAAGAGAGTGACTGATATTCGGAAGGTGGGTTATAGTTCTCATTCGTTTGGGAGAACCATTGACATAAATAGTCCGGGAATTTGGTTAAACTAATACTCCGAAATCATCAGAAGAAATCGCCCCGAATCATAAATCATAATAGAGGTAGTGTCCAGCCTAGTAAATGTCGCCCGGTCCGAACTTATACACCCTCCACCGTGGATTGCATTCCACAACGGCTGTCGATTTTCGTAGAAGTACAGTAACATTATAGGAGAAACAAAACAAAAACAAATAAAAATATTGTTGAACAGATTTCCATTAGGATGATGGCACTGTTGGTCTTCCCAAGACGTAGGCTAGAAGAGACAATTTTTAAAACATGGAACAAATTAGCTTTTTCAATGTTTTATTCCAGCAAGAGTTGCTGCTTCGTACGTCGCACAGTGGTTCAGAATCAAAATCCATCGACCAAAATGCAATAACTTTTTTCTAGTAGACATTTTTGAGTTCTGTAAAAAAGCAAAATTAGACAAGGACCCAAGAATTATTTTGAGATATTAACATTAAAAATCGGCAAATCGGATATATTTTAGAAATCGGCCCAAAGGTGACTACTTTTCGTATTTTTCGATTTTAAAGAAAATTAAAATTTTTATTTTATTTTTGTGTTTATGTTTTTTTAACATATATATGTATGTATATGTATGTATTTGTTCATAATGCGAAGAAAAAATTTTATTTTTTTTGTATTACAGATTTTCACGTTTTTCAGATTTTGAAAATTGAAAAACGTAATTTCTTTTTTTGACTTTGTCGAATGGTTTCTCTCACATTTTAAGAGATTCTACAGATCTTTTTTATTAGAAATTGTGGTTTCTTAGCTTTATTATGACGTTATGTTTGTGGCAAAAATAGTTTGTTTGTAACAAATACTTTAAAAACTAGGCTTTTTGTTCAAATGTCTGACTTTGAACCAACACAACTTTTTTCCTTCAAAAGCCTTTAACGAAATATGTGCACATTTAGAAAGGTTGAATGGTTCCCCGTTTTTGTAGGGTAACTTTTGCCTGCACGAAATTGCACCCTTGGAAGGTAGGATACATTTTTTACAGAACTCAAAAATGTCTACTAGAACAAAAGTTATTGAATTCTGGCCGATGTACTTTGATTCTGAACCACTTTGCGTCGTACACAAAAACAATACTTTGACGGTCGTTAAAAACAATAGCACCATCTGCATGTGGATGTATGTCATACGTGCTTCAGGTGATATCGATCATTAGCATGCCAGCATCAGCTGATGTCAATCATATCGATCGTCAACAATTGTAAAAATAATTTTATAACTCAATATAAATTTTTAATTATTATACTTCAAGTCAATTCCAAAAGTAAATATAAAGCAGCAATCTTCAAAAAACTTAAAACTTTTAAATATTGGGTGCATTTTGAGCTACATCCACTTTGAAAATCCATTATCTCTCACTTACATTTGATTCTACCCATTTTTGTCGTAAAAGGGACAAAATAAAGTATGGATTTGGAATTTATATATTTATTGTTATTATTACGAATTTATTTTGCGTGGAATGTATACACCGATTTCCATGATTATAGCTGCGGCCATTTGGTTGGTCCCATTTCTATCTCTTTTTCCCTTAAATGTACGACTTTCGAAAATCTCTTTATTTTACGTGTCTACGAAACTAGAGTGATGTACATACCGAATTTCGTCATTATAGCTGCTGCCGTTTAGTTTGTACCATTTGCATCCCTCTGTTCCCATTGTATCCCTTGAAAGTAAAAAATTGGAAAAACCTTTTTATTTTTCGTGTCCACGCAGTCACAGGAATGTCAACACCGAATTTCATGACTCTGCGCCATTTGGTTGGTACCATTTTTATCCCCTTTTTCCATTTTACCCTCCTAAAAGTACGAATTTCGAAAAATCCCTTTATTTTATGTGTCTACGCAACCAGAGGAATGTATACACCGAATTTCATTATAATAGGAGCCGTTTGGTTGGTACCATTTCTATCCCTCTATTCCTATTTTACCCCTTAAAAGTACGAATTTTGAAAATCTATTTTTACATTATGTATCTACACAATTTGAGGAACGTACACACCAAATTCCTTGTTTCTAACTATTATCGTTTGATAGATATCATTTCTCTGTGGGCCAATTTTGTTCTGTTTCAAGACCACTTTGTATCTATATTTAAAAGAATTCAAATTTATTTACAAATGGCATGGTGATTACTTGGCTGCAGACTACCACGATCATGATTTCGACCATGTCAAAAGTCTTTTCAAGTGGCTTCGCAGCGACTTTTCAACATCAAACCCGTCCTCTATAAGGAGATAATTCACACAAACGAACGAGAATCACAACTCACTTGCCGAATTTGCGTTTAAAAAATCGCACCAAGTAATAATAGTACGCATGCCATCTTACAAGCATCTCATTGAGTTGCATATGTTACTTACATATGTGTATATGCAGGTATAGTTACCCAGCAATACTTCTGCCGTGCCAACACTCATTTGTTTTAGTTTTTTCGTTTGTATTTTTTTTTTATTAAACTAGACGTAATTTGCATGAAGTTATATTTTTATATCCTATCAGAAAAAAGAAGTTTCGATTTTTTCGTCTATAATCAATATTTGATTTGAACTGGGATATTGTCCTGGCTCAAGACCATTTTGCATCTATATTTAATAGAATGCAAATTTATTTACAATATGGTCTTGAGCCAGGACAATATCCCAGTTCAAATCAAATATTGATTATAGACGAAAAAATCGAAACTTCTTTTTTCTGATAGGATATAAAAATATAACTTCATGCAAATTACGTCTAGTTTAATATAAAATTATCAAATCCAAAAAATATATTTTTAATTTGTTCTTATTACCTTGTAATTTGTTAAAAAAAAAAAAAAAGTATTTCTTCGATTTTTTTAAAACAAAAATTTTATTAACAGCTAATAGTGTCTGTAAATTTAACAATGGAGTTCCTAGTACTTATTCTGCAATAATTATAAACTTAAAAAAATTAAAATTAAAAATTAGAAATAAGTTATGGAATTATATAAAACAAGTTACTTAAAGCTGGCTTCAAAAATTAAGGCTTACCATTTTTTGTTAATTGATATATCATTCCAAATATCCTGCCAAAACTTTCCTATAATCTTATCAACTGTTTGGAACATGAGCATTTTTTAGGGTAAAAATAAATTTACTATTGAAAGGTTTTGTTATTGGTATTAAAGATCAGATAACTATACAAATAGGATAGCTCATCAGCAACTGTTGCTGCTGTTGAAAGAATAGTTATTTACAGAAGTGCGCCAAAAGTGTATCCCTTTCAACACTGTGCGATTTCAACAAGATGGTGCAACTTGTCGCAAAGCCAAGAACAGAATTGCAGCGAAAACTCCCCAATTGTTTGTGTGTTTAAAATTGGATGATTTATTTATTTATTATGAATTACAATACAAAGTAAATTTATATTCTAATTTTGGGTCCAGGAATTGAGCCGGGTTGACTAAGACCATTGTAGCTAGTTATTGCAGCGACAGACCAGAGCCTCTGGTGGGAATCGAACCCACGACCCTCACGCTGATAGCTGAGCACGCTACCAACTCGACTACCGGGGCGCTCAATTCGGATGATTTAAACTAATTCTTTTGTACAACAATTGAGTCAACTTCTGCCGCATATCTCCAAGTAGTAATGAATACTGCATGCCGCTCATACGTCAACGATCGTGGAGTTCCTTTAAATTATATTATTTTTAAAAACCATGAAAGTATATAAATAAAATAAATAATTTATGTGATTTAAAAATATAATTTAGTTTCTAGCATTCCGCAGCCAGCGGATTTGAATGCCAGAAAAAATATTACCCCTAAAGGTATGCTTTACAAAAATTGTTCAACTATTGTTGGTGCAGACGCAAAAATGGGGTCAATAAGACCCCAGAGGATCAATATTTGTAAGTGTCAAGACATTGATCGGCCTGGTTTTATACACGGGAGTGTGTTCTATTTTCTCGTGTATTAAACCAGGGTAAGTGCAACCTTCATGTAAACCACTGTTTGAAAAGTAAAAGATAATTACACTATTTTTAAAGCGAAAGAATATTTCAAAGGCTCTTGTACTCACATGAGCTAAACGAAATTGCAATACGATACATGGCTTCCGAGATATAGTCCAATGAAATAACTTCTAAAATAATGAATTTCTCAACTATTTTAACAAATATGAATTTTAAATGCATCCGCCGCAATAAAAATGTTACCTCAGATTCCAGTGGTATTTTCACTAAATTTATGAAAAACCTTTTTTATCGCTTCATAAATATTATGAAGGAAAATTCTTTCAGTGTAAGACAGCCTTAAGAGTAGACATTTGCTTGCTGTAAGAGGTTCATACTTTTTCACTTTTAAATAAGGATTTTTTATCGAGTTCGGCTCTGGCATCACGGTGGTTCGCTTCCGCATTTTTTAATTGTTTCACCTTGATCTCTTATAAGAAAAATTGCCTCCTTTGAGACACAATTATTATTATTTTAGATTATTGATATGTTTTCGGTAAGAAATGTGTAATTTTTTTAATTGAAGCATTTTTTTCCAAAAAACAACACAAAGTCCTTGCAATGTCCTTCTAATAAAATAATCTTCGCAATTTGCCTGTCACATCGTGGAAAATTGACCACTACTCTCCCTATATGTGAAACCATACCCACCCACCCCCTTCTAGCCAATGGTCATAAATCCATCCACTTGTGCCAATTACTAATCAAAATAATTACAATATTAGCATTTTTGCCATATGAAATCATATTTATGTATGTCCCCCCTATTGCTCCCACATAAATTTGAGTGGTGTTGCTGTTTTGTATCTCGAAGCGGAGCGGACCAGAGGACATAAATCTCATAAATAAATTCAAATTTTCTTTTTTCTTTCTTTCCTTGTTGTTGGTAATTTTTGTTCTTTAATTTATGCTTAAGTAAGTAATGCTCGTTGTGAAAGCAACAAAAAGTTTCCTCATGGGCCACCACCAACACACGAAGCAAATGACTTTTTGCTCGGCCCGTCCTGTCTTGTCCGCTCACTGCTGCTGTCTTGTCGTTTCTTGTCTGTCGCTCTGCCGTTGGCATGTTTAGCATTTTAACTTAGTTGGCAGAAATGGCCAAACATGAGGCAGCCGAAGAATAGGCAAGGACACAGAGCGAGGATGGCGGAATTGTTGGATTTATATGTATAATTTAAGCTCTCTAAATATGATTCATTATCTTTTGTAACAAAAAGTTCTCTCCACTTACGTACATACATACGTACATTCATCTACATAATGTTTTGCGTTTTGTTTTATTTTCTCTGCCATAAATGTCCGAGCAGGAGGAGGAGTAGGCAGCGGAGGACTATGTACACAGGCAAGCAGGATGGGATTTTATGCATAGGTAAGAAGTTTGTATAAACAACGAATCCTTGTGGTTCATGGTATGAACGGGTATGCGTGTGTGTGTGTGAATTTGTATTTGTATTTGTGGAAACAACCCTTACCCAAGAGATGGGATGTAAATGTGGAAATATTCGAGTACCCTATAATGGCTGGTTTGATATACTTACCCTTCATCATGTGGTGCTGCAGAGCAGTACAAAATTCCAATGCGATAACTCAAAGATGAAATTAGTGAGACTCTGCTTTAATTGCAACCAAATGTGAAGCCTGGGCCAATAAAAGGATATCTTTTCATCGAGAAACGATATTTTTATTTATTTCAATTCTAATAATCGCTTACGATAGGATACAATTTTGTATATGCGGAATTCCATGTTAAATCATGGATTGAGATTTTGACGAATATAATTCCAACAGAAAACGACCCAAAAAGCATAGGTTTGGATTTTCATCCTCTCCGATTTTGATGTTTTAGTGCATACATTCTACTAGTAGTTGCAGCTTTTTATACCGTTTACCGTAGCTCAAAGTAGTGCGTGGTTTAAGTTTTACAGTGGTTCAAAGTTGGTTATCTCGTGTTTTTTGGAAGAGATGGCTTCCTTATCGATATCATAATTTTGTATCGCGTCATCAGATTTTAACGATATTGATCTCATCTGAAAGATTTAGACCTCCTCTTTCTGAAAATGTATGAAAATATGTATGTCCTTGTAATTCAAGGACTCCAAAAATTAAAAATAATTTTATTCCTTGAATATCCTGAAAAACATATCTTTAATTTTTTTCATTTTGTTTTGTATTTGCTTATTTTATTCTCTACTAAATATCAAAAATTCAGAGTGGGTTGGCCATAGGTTATGAAATTACGACTGTTTCCCAAAGTGTTGCGTTATTTCAGCAAGCCCAAAATTTTTCGTTTCTTATAAAATCCGCTAAACTTCCACGTTTTTAGTTCGATTTGTGTGTTTAGGGGCTCGTTGGAGAGGTAGTGATCGCCATTTGCAATTTTAAGAACTTCTTAACCCGTTGAGCGACGCACATTTTTTCAAACGGTTCGTCGTTAATGGGTTTAATGTGAAATAACAACTGACATATGGCATCATTTGCATCGTATACACATTCTAGTGTTATGCAAAGCTAATTTTTGAAAAAAAAAAACTGAAATTTCGTTATTTCAATGGATAAATTGGGAGAAAAACTGCACATAAGCTTCTCCGTGCGATTATCCTGCTATATAGAACTGAAACTACAGATCACTAATAGCAGAACTGCATACTCATTTTTTTATTTCGTTGTCATTTGTTCTTTTTAGAGGACTTTTATTTTCCAAAGGTTTTAATAATTTAGTTTCGTACTTGGGCATCAAATGAAAGAGAAGAATATTTTTAAAAATACTTCAAACTTCATGTTTCTATCTGTATTATTTTAGCATTTACAACCATTTCAAATTTTCCCTTCGTCTATCCATTGAAAGAACAAAATATCAGATTTTTTAAAAAAGCTTTGCATAAGAGTAGAATATGTTTACGATGCAAATGACTCCATATGTCAATTGTTATTTCACATTTAAACAATTGAAAAAATGTGCGACCCTCTATCGGTTCATAAAATTGCAATCACTACCTCTCCAACGAGCTAAAAACACAAGTCTGACTAAAAAGTGTAAATTTAGCGTATTTTATAAAAATGCAATAAAATTTTAAAAATCGGCCCTTTATTCTGGCTCAAATTGCAATTTTTTGATACGGTTTGATAAGGTTCGGACCAGATTTTAATTTCTAACGAATTTTTTTCTATACCATTCTCATAGTGAATTATTTTCAAGAAAAACCTGTTTTATACAGTTTTTTTTTTGCACGCGAACGGACAATGATAAAAGCGAATTAGTTTGGGAATCTTTAATTATAGACGAGAACATCTACTTTACAACTTTATTTTTGAAGCGACTCTAATGTACATAGATATGAATGAAAAATTTTGACCTTGCTGAAATAACGCAATACTTTGAAAAAAAAGGCGTAATTTCTTAACCTATGGCCACCCCACTCTGAATTTTTGATTTTTTTCTAGAGAATAATATAAGCTAAAATAGAAAACAAAATAAAGAAAATTAAAGATATGTTTTTCAGGATATTCAAGGATTAAAATTATTTTTAATTTTTGGAGTCCTTGAATCACAAGGACATTCATATTTTCGTACATAATTGGAAAGAGGAGGTGTAAATCTTTCAGACGAGATCAATTTCGTTCAAATCTGATGACGCGATCCAAAGTTATGATATGATAGAAATTAAATAGTGTTCTTCCTTGATCCACAAAACTTATTTCTGCCAATTTTTGTTAAGATCGGACTATAATTGCGACCTGTAATTTGATTACAACAATAGATGGACAGACAGACGGACATTGCTAAATCGACTCAGAAAGTGATTCTAAGTCGATCGGTATACTTAACAATGGGTCTATCTCGCTTCCTTTTGGGTGTTACAAACAAATGCACAAAGACATAATACTCTCGTGGAGTGTATAAATATAAGAAACAAAATTGTAAAAACTTTAAAAAATATAACGAGGTTCTACCATTTCAATATTTTTTAAGTAATTGAAAATGCCATACATTAAACTCGGTCAAGTATTTCAGAAGTAACAGGTGATTGAATGAACACATCATTTTGAAAAAATTTTATTTTTTCACTGTTAAATTGGTCAAAAATATGTATACATTATTTTTATAAGAAGAATGCATAGACAAACTTTCAAATCGATCGAGATAAAAAATCGTACCGATTGACATGGTCAATCATATGTGATTGATTCTCTGCTAAAGTGATGAGAGAAAAAATCTTCTTTTTTGAATATTTTTTGGAGCTCCTAAATCTTGTACAGAGTGAAGTACTCTGTGTTGAAGGGGTGGTTCCATTAGATCGTTTTGGTGCAATGTGCAGATGAAATTTGGGGTGAACGTTAGAGGCAATCGTTTTCTAAATTCCATAACTTCTGAAATATTTATAGTTAAAATATGTTGACGAAGATACATTTGAAAGGTATTTTCCTATGGATTTATTAAAAAATATTTCTGAACAATGAATAGACATTTAAAATATTAACCCGAATTGTACCCGTGTGACCATATCGAACATATGGACATTTCAGCCTGTTTTACATCTTCTGACAATGATTGCAAAAAAAATAAATAATTTGTTATCAGTTTTTCAAAGAATGCTACCCGTTATTTATTTGTTTTCGTTATTTTTATCATGATGTCAAATATTGAAATATATTTTTTGAAAATATACATAAAATTTCATATTTCATATGTCAAGTGGGATTGGAATTAGATTCTGAGGAATTTCAGAGTCAATGGTCTTACGATATTGATGAATACTGCTGCAAGTGTTTGCTATTGGAAGAAACTAAAATAAAATTTAAAATTTCATCATTTTGCATATCTTGAACTTCCTTTTTCATTTCTATGTTGTTTTTACAGATAAAGTTATTATTTTTTAAAAAATTCAAAATAATTTTTGAATGATATCGAATTAATCATATTTGAATCCATCAACAATTAAAATACAGATTATTTTGTGAAAATCCTATTTTTGGAGATATTTGTTTTCTATTTGGGGAATCGATACAATATTGCAGATCATGTTATATTGCAACTAAGAATACCTATTTTGAAAGTGATAGATATGGGCTCACTTTTTAAGGTAGCGCCATTACAAATGACCCCTTTTTTATTACTACCCCTAAAGGACCAACATTTCACATCGGATCATGTTCTATTTCAACTAGTAATACCAACTATGAAAGTTAAATATATGTGTCTATATTTTGGCACAATTCCCGTACAAATTGTCCACCCATTTTACAATATTATCGCTTCAGGTCATTTTGGACATTTTGTAGATCATGAGTCATTTCCACTTGGAATGGCCCATGTTATGAAAGAAGGTGTTGTTATAGGCCCCCTGTGTCCGTCCAATTTATCCTATTAGCGCTGTAAAATCTACATTGGTAATCGGATCTGGTAATACCTACCGGAAAATTGGGCCATATAGGTCAATATTTCCAAATAAAGGGTGATTTTTTAAGAGCTTGATAACTTTTTTTAAAAAAAAAACGCATAAAATTTGCAAAATCTCATCGGTTCTTTATTTGAAACGTTAGATTGGTCCATGACATTTACTTTTTGAAGATAATTTCATTTAAATGTTGACCGCGGCTGCGTCTTAGGTGGTCCATCCGCTTAGTCCAATTTTGGCATTTCCACGTTTTTGAGTAACAGAGACCCAATTGGTGCGAACGGCGACGAATCGAAAATTGGTGGTCATCATTAACACTGGCCGATACAGCTGCGATATTTTCTTCAGTTCGCACTCTACGTAAGCGTGTTGGTGGTTTAATGTCCAACAATGTAAATTTGGTGCGAAATTTAGTCACAATAGCCCGAATAGCCGCTTCAGTGGGTCGATTAAACTGACCATAAAATGGAAGCGCGCAATGAACTTTCTTAACAGAGCACGCATTTTGATAATAAAATTCAATAATTTGCAAGCGTTGTTCGTTTGTAAGACGATTCATGATGAAATGCCAAAGCATACTGAGCATCTTTCTCTTTGACACCATGTCTGAAATCCCACGTGATCTGTCAAATACTAATGCATGAAAATCCTAACCTCAAAAAAATCACTCTTTACAACTGTCTCACCAATTTTCAATATTATCGTTTTAAATCTTCGTATTACATCGGATCTGGATTCAATTTTCCAGATCATGGATTATTTCACATAGGAACACTTACTGATGAAGTGGACCATGGATCCCGATTTTAGACGTATATTTCAGTTAGGAACACTTACAGCAAAGGTGCAGCATTACGCAAAGAAATTGCCACCGCTCATTATCAGCTTCTGATTTGTTTACATAACACTTCAGATTCAACTTATTACAGCCAATCAATTTTGACATATTCGTTAAATTTGACTAAAGATGCATTTATAGTATATAATATATACTGTATAATTTATCGCCCCATAAAACAACTGGGTTTTGTAATCAAAACCAGGTATGTGTATATGCAGAGAGTGGTGTAGGGTATCATATAGTCGGCCCCGCCCGATTTTAGCCTTTCTTTACTTGTTGATTATTAATCTAATTCTTAATCCACATTTCATTTGCGAAAACAAAACCTGGATAAAAATTCCCCAATTTGGAGATTTAAAGTTTTCTATTTTGGTCGTGATTTAAAAAAAACATGTTTTCCATAATTTTTTATGACTGTGTCTATACCACGATTTTTATGTTAAAGTGAAATTCATAACATTTGTAGTCATTATGATTACGTCTAATTGGACATATAAACAAGTGTGATGTATTTTCTAAAATTATTTTAATAAAAAATAGCCAAAAATCGGAATAATGGTAAAAAAATTGTTCTGAAATCTGCGAACCTTACGCAGAAAATTTCATTTAAAAAATAATAACATGAAATAAAAAATTATTGGTTTTAAGTCGGCAACGATGCGCAATTAAAATATTGGCATTGATACAATTAATTATGCAATTGTTGTTATCCGAAATCATTTTATCAATCTTCGGCCAACATTTAATTGGTAAGCATTTCGTCTTTCACCAGAGTTGTAGGGTATCCTTATGACTGCTCTTGCCAAAAAAAAATCTAACAAAGTTTGAGGACTTTTCTCTTTCAGCTTCTCCATTTTCTTCTTCTTCGTTTTTGCTTAACTTTTATTTATGAAAATTTAGATTTATGTCTTCGTCGTTTGTATCATAAAAACTAAACGAAACTAAAATATGGCCGCATATTTGCATAATAAGATGCCGAGGAATACCAAATGAGATTTACGAGTACAATTTCAAGGAAACTTCCAAAATTCCTTCGCCACAAAGCCCGAAATTTCCTTTTGGGAGAGCAGCAATCTCAATGAAATGGGAAATTAATACTTTAAGTCATGTAAATATGTGCTGGATGGCTGGCTGGTTGGCTGACTGGCTGTATTGTAATAATTTCACATAAATATTTCACTCTTCTCTGCTCATAACGACGATGACGACGACAACGGCTCGTTATGCCACCAACTACTGGCAAACAGTCAGCCATTTGTACGTGATTTTCTTGGTCCACCGACACCAATGAGTCTGGCTGAGATGATGAGCTCCCCACCCCGTTCATATCCACTTCCATATTTCCAGTGTGAAGTGAAGAGTGAGTTTTATGTCTGGAACTCATACTGCGCCGTTCGGCATCACACCGCACCGTAGTCCGTCATAGACATGTGTGCTGGTGATGTTGAAACATTGTATGCAGACAGGCAGACACCCCTTTCCCACCCCACCATCGCCATGACCAGGATATTATTGAGGATTCACTATTTAGATGAGTTGGTTGGGCGAAGGAGCTGAAGTTCGAATGTATTCTCCAGGACATGCAAAAGTTTTTCTTTTTTGCCTGGCTTTCGTTTTCCTGTTCACTATGTGAGTGTGTGTGCTCTTTGTCTATTATTCAGGACGATTGGTATGGCATCGTAAGAAAATCTAAAGGAAGTTCTTCTACGAATGTCTATGACATAAAATCGATATTTATTCGGAATAGTGAATAGCGGGAGAACGAGAAAGGGAGAGATAGAAGAAGAAAATAAAGAAAAACGTCATCAATGATATGAAATGAAATGCATTTTCTTGAAAGCAAAAAATGGGGAAGTAAGCAAGAGGTATATTTAATGTGTTTAAAGATGACTGCAAAGTATAATTTTATATACCCAAATTATTTGGTAGGGTAAGACATCGTATCTTGAGATTATAGAGAAAAATTGTTTGGGAAGATGTTAATTATACCCTCACTCTACATAGTAGGAGGTTATATATCATTTGGGATAGAAAAAAAGTGTAACGCATTGAATGAGTGACTTAAGACCCTAAGTATGTTTGGACCAAATTCGTTTCACGACTTTTTAAGATGTTTGAGCCATAGATGTTAACGATTTTTTATTTATTCGACAAAATATTCGATATGAAATATGGCCGCCCCACTTCGCTAGGCAAATTTTTCGCTGATTACACTATGTCACAAAAACAATCTTGGGAAGGGCAATGTATAATGTTACTTTCACAGTCGTTTCGTTGGTTTCATTTCTATCCTATTCTAATACCAAATGTACACATTTTGAAAATCCAATATCCTTACGTACACAGTGCAACTTCATGATTTTTGCTCGCTACCTCGTTTTAGTTTTATTTTCGCTCGCCAGTTTTATCACTTTTCCCATTTTTGTCGCAAAAGTAAATAATAAAGTACTAAAAGTATTTTTTCCAAATTCGTACTTTTAAGGGATACACTGGGAACTGGTTGCGTAGACACGTAAGTTAAATGGATTTTTCGAAATGCGTACCTTTAGGGGTTAAAATTGAAGAAGGGGATCAACCAAATGACCGCAGATAGAGTCATAAAATTCGGAGTATACATTTCTCTGACTGCGTGGACACGAAGTTTTTTTCCAAATTCGAACTTTCAATGGATACAATGGGTACAGAGGGATAAAAAAAGTACCAACTAAACGACTACAGCTAGAATTCGGTGTGTACATCCTTCTAATTTCGTAGACACGTAAAATAAAGAGATTTTAGAAAGTCGTACTCTTAAGGGGTTAAAATACGAAGAAGAGGATAAGAATGGTATCAACCGAATGACATCGAATTCGGTGTATACATTCCACTGACGTACTTTTTTATTTTTACGACAAAACGTTACGTTAGGTTATCTTGCACTCTGTACTTGAGAGATAATGGATTTACAAAATTTTTTACTTTTGGAATTAAAATAGGATGGAAATATCACCCACTATCTAGAAATATTTATGGTATTTAAGCTTTTTTGAAGATTGCTTAGTTATTATATTTAGTTTTTAAATTGATTTGAAGTGTAATTTCGATATATAGTATAAACATATTGACACCTTTGCCTTATAAGCGTAGTTTGAAATAATAAAATTTTTATATTTATTTATAAAATTATTTTTTTCAACATTTTATTTGTTTGTTTGGCTATATTGATATTTTCATGTAATGTTACTGCACTTCTACAAAAATCGACCGCCTTTGCGGGCCGTTGTGGAGAGTTATAAAGTTCGGCCTGGCCGAACTTAGCGCTGTTTTTACTTGTTTATTTTATTTTTTTGTAACATTAACCAGAAGTTCAGTAAAAAAACTTCAGAATGATAATTTTTAATCAGTTTATGAAAACAAGGTATAAAACAATGGAAAAATATAAATGTTTCTATTTTTTAATAATACGTATACAATATTTTTATGAGAAGAATGCATATACAAAACTTTCATTGTACCGCTTTTTTTACCCAATCTATTAGAATCCCTTGTCAGAACCTTGTTATTTTATGAAACACTAGCAGTACCCGCTGCTTCGCACGCAAAAAAAGCAGTTATTTGTTATTAGTTTTTGGATAGTATTTATTTGATTTTCTTTTGGTGGATGTAGATAAATCTAAAATAGTTATTTGGAAACCTCCTATTAGATAACACTCATATACAGTCAAAGGAATGCGATTGTCGATGTGCTCTATTGAACTCCCTTCGTATCTATAATTTTTAACATCTACCTAGTTTTGAACAAAAAAGTACAACCGCAGAGCCTTTTATATCTCGACCTCATGTTTCTAGATGCAGCCGACAACTTTATAACTTTTTGCACCTCTTTCCCAAAAATACACATTTTGAAAAATCACTACATGTGTTTTTGCTTCCCCTAAAAACATGTACTTTATTTGGTACCACGTTTACCCTTGTCGTCCCGCATCCTCCTTATAAGTAAAAATTTTGTAATATCCATTTATGTTCCGGGTTGTACACTATTTGTATCCCTTTTTGTCCCGCGCGCACCTTAAAAGTACAAATTTCGACAAATCCAATTCTAGTTGCAATGCTTCAGTTGACACCATCCCTTTTTGTGCCGTTCCGCCCTTAAAAGTACAAAAATGCATTTATATTACGCTTCTATATGGTGAGAGGAATTTACATACCAAATTTCACGATTCTAGCTATAATACTTTAGTTATCCATTTATGCCCTGCTCACACCTTATAAGAACAAATTTCAAAAAAAGAATCAATTTTGAAGGCGCTTTTACATGGTCAGAGGGATTTACATACCGAATTTCACGATTCTAGCTGTAATACTTAAGTTGGTACCATTTTTATCCCTTATAAATACAAATATCGAAAAATCCATTTATATTGCATGTCTACGTTGTCAGAGAAATGTAAATTCCGATATTCACGATTCTAGCTGCAAATTTTAATTTGGTACCATTTTTATCCCTTTTTGTCATTGTCAGAGACATTGAGCATTGACTTTTACTGTCTAAAATCTTTTAGGGAGTAAAAGGAATAAAAAAATAAAAGACTCGAAACTATACGACTGCAATTATCTATAACTTTTTGCTTTGCATTATCGCATATTTCGATGTCACGTTCGACATGGAAAAACAACATTTGTTGCTACCGTGTCCAAAGTACACACAGAAAGATCAAATCTTGAGTACAAACTGAGATTTTTATTCAATTAAAATAAAAAAAATCTTACTGGAAAATAAGAAAATGTTTGACCTTGTTACTTCTTTAAAGTTGGTCACGTTCGACATCTTAAGTATGAAAATTAAAAATTTGAAAAAAATCTTACTTCAATAATTATTTTTTGTAACAAAATACTTTTTAATTATTTAAATCTAGACGAGCAAAAACATAGACGAAAAAAAATAAAGATAGCTGAAAATGGCGGTCAGAAAGTTGATAAAACAACATCTAAAATTACAAAATATTAAATTAAAAAAAAAAACAAAATTTTGTTTTTGCTGTTATTATGTGAGAATAAATACATTGACTACAAAAAGTATATATTATCTTTAATTTCGTAAAAAGTGCAACTGAAACAACATAAATACCGTGATGGAAAAAAAATATCACGTTCGACAGGACTTAAAGTTAAATTACAAAAAAAGTATTAATAATTTTTGGATAAAATCAAAACCATTTTTTACGAGACATCAGTGCAAAACATTCTACAATTAGCCACATTGAAATATTGCTACAGGTTTCGCTGAAATCCGCGTTTGAATTGTTGGCCGCGAAAACGTGGTCACGTGCGAATGCCTTGGTTTTTTTAAATTATCTAGGAAACGAAAAACTTACCAAAATCGACATTAGCACCAATTATACAGTTATTTGAGAGCTATAAGTTAAGCATATGGTCAAAATAAAAATCAGTTTTTATTTCCACCTTTTTGTCACTTTAAATGTGTACGACGGTCACGTTCGACATCATGGAAATGCCCATATATAGATTACAATTTATGTTTAAATATCGCAATTATCAACACAATATCATACTTTTCCTAAAATGTTGCTACACTTCTACGTGAAGTCGACAGCCTCTGATATGCCGGTAATACTCTGGAATGCACTCGCTGATGAGGGTATGTCAGATAAATAATGTATACCATTTTGGAAAGGGCAGAACAAGAGCTTTAGCTTTTCTGCATAAATGGTTAAAAAATATACTAAACATTTTCCAATTAGTACTTTGTGATTTGAATTTTTTTGAAAATAAAATATGAAATTCGTTGGCCCATTAACTACTATTCTAAACTATTCTTAACTAAAAAACTCCTCAAAAAAGCAATATTTCAATATCTTCGGAGTTCCCTAACAATTGATTGTCCCCAAATTGAAAGAAAGAAGCAATAATCATTTATTTAAATAAAATTTTCAGAGGAGTTAATACGAATTTTATTTATGTACAACATAATATACCTAAAATCTAACCAAAAGAGTTCATAGTAGTGACACACAACCACCCACCAACAATTTACTCAATTTCTTAAAGACCATCTCCGCTTTGCCCTCAAGTGAAATTTACATAAAGATTCATCAATCATTTTCAGGGAAAACAATTTCCCTTCCCCCACGTCACCCCAAAAAAAAGAGGATGATGAAAAAGAAAAGGGAAAAATAACTCTGACAACTTCTGCTGCAAGACCCACTTCCGGCAACATGTACGAATGAATGTCTCCATGTGGATGAGGATGTGTGAAAGTCTGAGAGTTGGCGAAATGGTCAAGAAAACGCAAAAAACAGATACAACAACAGCAACAGCCACAAACCGGCACTTGAGAAATGGCATACGTTCATCATACCAGGACGCATCCCCACCAAAGGCAGGAGCAGACGCATGAACATCTCTGATGATGAATTTACAACCGAGAGCAGCACAACTGGGTAAATAGCATCAGCTTCAGCGTCAGAAGTGGCATTGGCAGAAGCTGATGCTGCTGCGGTTGCTTGCCAAAGTAACAGTACGTAACGTACGCAACGCACAGGACGACATGTATGCATACATAAGTGGATCGTTTTTTATATCATTAACAATGAATGCTGGTTGAGGGGAGCGAGCGAGAGGGAGAGAGAGGTTAGCAAACAAACAAATACGAATTGTATGTAAACGAAAAAATTTCATTAATTTCAAACAGCAACAGCATCGCAAGGAATGTGAGAGAGAGGCTGCCAAGACATATGTACGAGGGTGTTTTGGATAGGTTTAGTGAAATCTTATTGAACAGGATTCCAATAATTATGGACTTGTTTGCCTCCAGCTGAGGCTATAGTTAATTGAAAACACTATACATTTTATTTATTTTACGAGACGGTAATACTTTTGTACGCAGAAAAACAGATGGTTTTGACATAAACGAAACACCATCAAAAGGAATACAATTACAATGCTACCGCCATCTACATGTCAGACCGGTTGTAGCGTCATTTAGATCGATCATATGATCGAACGTAAACAATTATAAAGTTGTAAAGAACTAACAAACGTCCATAAGTTGCTGTAAAATAAATTGGACGATTTGATATTTTCCTCAAATTAGGAAAATAAATCACAAAATAATGATTTCTTAGAAAAATAACCGGCATTCGTTAATTTTGATCGAGGCTTAGAACAGAAAAAATATTTTTAGCAGCTCCGTCCGTTGATTTGACAATTAATTGTCACAATAAATTATTTTATATTCTAGTGATCCGGTTGAGCGAATTTCCAAAATGTGTGTATTTATTTTTATTTATTATATATTTATATTTATATCTTTATGAAGGTAGTTAAGAATTATCAATGACAAAGTCTGTTGAAATACAAGGAAATATAAGGAAATCTTACCATTCAAATTAATTTATTGTGGTTCCTTTGCAATACTTTAAAATAACTTTAAGTTTTACAAAATAAAGGACATCCCTCTATGACAACTGCGTGTTAAATTCATTGGTTAAGATCCCAATTTTCTCTACTTCCGAATCACAAGAGGCTCATCTTATTCACTTCTTTGGGTGCTCTATTTTTGCTGTTTTCGTTTTCACTGAGGGAGGCAAATCAGAAAAATCCAATTTTTTTTTAAAAAAAAAGGTATGTCATTTTAGAAAGAATAAAACAAGGGCTTTAATAATGTGTTACAAAAAATAAATAAGGTATCACATTTTGAACTTCTCGCAAAAATAAAAATTCCGTAAAAATGTATTGTCTTTGTTTCAATATTTGTTTGACTCATTCCATGTCAAGTGGTACGTTTTTGACCTCGAAGCTGCGATTGTTTTGAAAGTTTGTGTATGTATTTTTCTCATAAAATTATTGTATACATATTTTTGGGAAAACATTTGACATTTTTCACGAATTATGACCAATTTAAGAGTGAAAAAATACATTTTTTAAAAAGGTGTGTTCATTCAGTCGCCTGTAACTCATGAAATACTTGACCGATTTTAATGTACTCGACCTAATTTTGAAGGCAATTTCAATTACTTTTTTAATATTAAATTGGATTGCTATAGCCGCGTTATATTTTTTACAGTTTTTACAATTTTATTTTATTTGGATTACATTAATCCAATTTTTTAAACTTTAAAGTAGTGTTCTCAAATGAATATTTTAGTGATTGTGTGAGTTTGGAAGTGGTGAAATGATGTCTTCAATGTTACAATGTTTTTTCGGTTTTTTTCTAGAAAAATAAACCGGAATTTCAGTGAAAAATTATCAAACAGATATGTTTTCAGTAGTTTATTTACATAACAATGAAAAATCAAATGGGACCCTTTTTCGTTCAAAATACGAAAGCAACCTCGCCAAAAAATATGTTTTATCCTTGTCAGTCGGATATCCCTTAAACTATTTGAGGTTCACAAACATTTAAGCAGATCTTGTAAGGTATTTATGACAACTATCACCGTGAAAATTCGGTACATAATTGTACTTTTGGCAGTAATTTCAAAATTTAACATGCCCTTTGGAGGGTCACCCAGTAGCTCCCATACCCACTAGGAACCCAAAACTGTACAACTGTACAATTCAGGTGTTTTTATTTGAGAGAAATTCTGTATTTTCCCTCCGGCAGTGTTTGTGGGAATATTGGTTTCAGTAACCAGTACATCTCCATGGGGTGTAAACCCTCCTTTCAGTAATACAATTACAAGTTGTCCAGGTTATATACTGGTACTCAATGGCCTTATCCTCACCTTGAAAAATCACAAAAAAACAATATAACGTCCAATTTTACCACCAATAAGTTATTCTATGACAAGAATAAACATTTTTTATAGTGCCTCCAAGGATCTATTAATTCAGAAAAAAAGTTTGCGCAAAAAAACAAGTAAAAAAGGCGTTAAGTTCGGCCGGGCCGAACTTTATATACCCTCCCCCATCGATTGCATTCCACAGAGGATGTCGATTTTCGTAGATGTGCAGTAATATTACAGGAAAATATATATTTTTTTAATATAGCTAAACCAAAACAACTAATTCTACAAATAAATATAATATTTTAATTATTTCAAACCACACTTATAAGGCAAGGCTACCAACACGTTTACATATCAAAATAATACTTCAAGTCAGTTCAAAAAATAAATATTCTTATATTTACATTTTCAAAAGGCTTAAATACCATAAATATTGATAGATAGTGGGTGCTACAGTTGGTGAATGTATACTCCGAATTTCACGACTGGTACTATTGTTCCATTTTAACCCCAAAATGTACGAATTTTGAAAAATCCGTGTATTTTACGTGTATACGCAGTCAGATTAATGTATACACCGAATTTAATGATTCTAGCTGCGGTCATTTGGTTGGTACTATTTTTATCCCCTTTTTCTATTTTGACCCCAAAAAGTACGAATTTTGAAAAATCCGTGTATTTTACTTGTCTATGCAATCAGAGGTATGTATACACCGAATTTCATTATTCTAGGTACAGCCGTTTGGTTGGTACTATTTTTATCCCTCTATTCCCATTTCACCCCTTAAAAGTACAAATTTGAAAAAATACTTTTATATTATGTATCTACTCAATTAGAGGAACGTACATACCGAATTTCGTGTTTCTAGCTATTGTCGTTTAATAAGTACCATTTTTATCCCTTTTTTGCCCTATTTCACCCCCTACAAATAAGAATCACTTTATGGTGCACGTTTTTGCTATAAGGGGAATGCGCATACCAAATATCAAGCAAATATAAACAGACATATTCAAAAAACATGCTTAAATACGCTAAAAAATTAGGGATTATTATGGGTGTTTTTAGTCCTTGTGAGGGAAAATTTTTTCCCTTTGGGCCGATTTCGCCCCGTTTCAATCCCAACCGATCTACGACTATAAGACGCATTTATGGAAATTTTGGACGTCCTATCTCCTTTCGTTTAGAAGGTAGCGTGCTTTCAACAGACGGACAGACGGACGGACGGACATGGCTAGATCGTCTTAGAATTTTTTGACGATCAAGAATATATATACTTTATAGGGTCCCAGGTCGATATTTCAAGGTGTTACAGACGGAATGACAAAGTTAGTATACCCCCATCCTGGTGGTGGAGGGTATAAAAATGTGCTTAAATACTATAAAATATTAGGGATTATTATGGGTGTTTTTAGTCCTTGTTAGGGACAAATTTTTTCCTTTGTGTCGATTTCGTCCCATTTCAATCCCAACCGATCTACAACTATAAGACGCATTTATGGAAAATTTGGACGTCCTAGCTCCTTTCGTTTAGATGCTAGCGTGCTTTCAACAGACGGACGGATGGACGGACATGGCTAGATCGTCTTAGAATTTTATGACGATCAAGAATATATTATTTACTATAAAGTATATATTATAGGGTCTCAGGTCGATATTTGAAGGTGTTACAAACGGAATGACAAAGTTAGTATATCCCCAACCTGGAGGTGGAGGGTATAATTACACGAGGAAAACATGATTTTTAGATGTGTTTTCAGGAGCGTTTAACTCATAGATAGCTTGACCCAGCGGTAACCTGTGGGGTAACCGGTGCAATTAGTTTTAGTGACCCATCCTAATGTATGTTTATATTAAATATGGATAAACGCTGATACTATTTGAGTCGTTATATTGCTTTTGATAAAACAAATAGTTGGGCGCACTATTGAACGATGTACCGTTACGACTACTCAAATTTTTCAAAATGGTGCCTTAAGACACAACTTGACACTCTCGTGAGAGCTACAACATAAACTATTATGAGTTTAGTTTGGTTGTTCGCTGGCCATACAATCTCTGGTTGCGGCCATAAATCGACAGCAGTTTTTACCGTTTTTCGTCGTTAATTGAATTTATATTTGTCCTAAAATTAATAAAAAAATATTTTTTTACACAATTTTTATTTTTTTTTATTTCATATTTTATTTATTTTAGCCGGAACTCGAAGAGTCTGATACAACATACATATCGTTCACAACAATGCAACTTCCTTTATTCCCCTGTGATGGAACTCTTATAATAAGAAGCCTTAATAAATTGTGTGACAACCCACGACTCCAGGTAAGAAATTCGGACTTTACTTCGCGGCTGTAGCTGACGAGATTTATGATTAAAAACTCACGCAAAAATTCTCTAAAGTAATTTAATTTAGTTATTTTTAATTGAGAAATATTTTGTATTACCGGCACTGTTCATGGGAATACTTGTTTCAGTTTCCTTAACAGATGGGAAAGTACTTCTACTTGGGATGTAATAAAATTACAGATTATACAGGATTCATGTAGGTGCTGTTCAATGGCCTTAT
This sequence comes from Polietes domitor, assembly GCA_947397865.1. NCBI lineage: Eukaryota > Metazoa > Arthropoda > Insecta > Diptera > Muscidae > Polietes > Polietes domitor. The sequence continues at coordinate 23,543,657 of OX377619.1, read as the reverse complement.
CCTTATATAGTTCATATTTCCCTAACTTTTCATGTCAGCCTCGTATTTTACACATACTTGTAGATTAGCATGCAAACACCCACACACACACCTCCCCACGCAGGCACAGATGTAAGTGTGTGGCACACCGTGAACACATATGTTAAGCTTGGTTTCGACAACCATGAGGCTGCATAATAAATACTCCGGAGTTTTGCTACTGCCACTGCCCCCATTGCCACTGTAGAGAGTGCGTGTGTGTGCGCGTTGCTTTTTTGCTTTCGGGTGTCATGATGAATGGATATTTGTAGCCTTTGAGCATTTCATAAAGGACCTTTTTTCTCTGGGCTGTAGCTGCTGCTTCTTCTTTACATGACAACCGCCTCCACACACACGCAAACACACTCAGCTCAACATCATTTTTCAAACATTTACATAAAGAAGCATTACAGACGAAATATACGGTCGGTCGGCCGTAAGTGTGTGCAGTTGGGTGTGTGTGTGAGGGTATGGATATTTTTCGGAAGATTCATGATGTTCATTCGCATTGTAAAGCTGTTGGTGACGCCATAAGCCCTGATGGTTCAGATGCTTTTGCATTCATTTGTGCTTGTCCATTGGATGGATGGACGGACGGATGGATGGTCGTTCGTTCGGCCGGTCAGTCGGTGGGTATTTTCCATTTACAATAATCTGTCAAAATTTGATTTACTCACTTGATTACATTTTGAGGCGGGCTATGTGTCCGTTTGCCTTCGAGGATTCGCTTTTGAATGGCATCCCAGACAGGGAGCGAAAGAACGAGAGAACAAAAATGTTAATCGGAGTTTTGATTTTTCCTTTGAGGCGAATTGTAACGAAATTAAACTGTCAAAATAGCGTGTAATTTCTATGGAAAATATTAGTTTTTCTTATTTTCTTTTTGGATGAGCAGCAAACAAAAAACACTGTGTTCGTCTATGATTTTGAATATGATTGATGATCTTGTGCTTTGCAGGAGTGACTAGTTGTGATGTATGGCCAAATGTGGAAATACAGGCGTAGGCATGTGAAAGCATCTCACTAAGGATGTTCATGACAGCCAGGACCCTCATGTTAAATGCCATCAAAATCTGTGACGAAAACGAAATTTGCATGTCGCTTTCATTTTTCAATTCTGTCCTTCCTCCATAAAATACGATAAAACATTTGTCGGTATTAAGAACTACTAAGAAAAAAATTTAGTTAATGTAGATATATGTAGTTAACGTCATTCCACTATAATAATATAAGTCATTTAAATAAATATAAGTCATCTTGACGGAATACTGTAGTTACCCCTATCAATTAAAAGCAAGTAAGGAAGGTTAAAGTCGGGCGTGGCCGACTATATGATACCCTGCACCTAGTCAATATAAACTGTGGTGTTTGAATGGGAGCTATATATAAATCTGAAACGATCTAACACATTTTTAGCATAGGTTTTCTGAAATATAAGACGCTTTCCAAAATTTTATGGAAATCTGTTAAATATGAGGATTCTAGAGCGGAAAGAATCCAATGAGGGGAGTCATTTATATGGGAGCTATATATAAATCTGAACCGATTTGACCCACTTTCGCCATGGATGTTTATAGTTGAAATATGAGTTGGTTTGCCAAATTTTAAACAAATCTGTTCAAATATGCTATTTCTAGAGCGCAAATAATCAATTCAGTGGCGAAATTTGTATTGCAGCTATATATATATATATATATCTGAACCGATCTGGCCCATTTTTACCAGATCTGTTTCTAGTTGAAATATAATTTGTTTTGCCAAATTTGAAGAAAATCTGTTAAAATATGTGGTTTCTAGAGCGGAAATAATCAAATGGGGGAGACATTTGTGTTGGAGCTATATATAAATCTGAACCGATGTGACCAACTTTCGCCATAGATGTTTGTAGTTGAAATATGAGCTGATTTGCCAAATTTTAAGCAAATCTGTTCAAATATGCTATTTCTAGAGTGGAAATAATCAATTCAGTAGGGAAATTTGTATTGGAGCTATATATATATATATATATCTGAACCGATCTGGCCCATTTTTTACCACAGTCGTTTCTAGTTGAAATATAAATTGTTTTGCAAATTTGAAGAAAATATGTGGTTTCTATAGCAGAAAAGGTAAAATCGTGAGCAAAATTTGTATGGGAGCTATATCTAAATCTGAACCGACTTACTTCAAATTGAATAGCGTTCGTCCTTATACTATAAAATTTCGTTGTGCATAGATTCATTTAGTTATAACCACAATTGCGACCTGGACTTTGATTACAAGAATAGATGGACAGACGGACGGACATCGCTGAATCGAGTCAAAAAGTGATTCTATGTCGATCAGTATAATAAACGATATCTCGTTTCCTTTTGGGTGTTACAAACAAATGCACAAATACATTATACCCTGTGGTGTAGGGTATAAAAACATGTGAAAACTTCTGAATAATGCGTGCATATCCCTTTGATCTTTTTATGCGGGATCTGAATTCACAGAGTCGAGGTGCGATGGGAAATTGAAATTAGGGCAATTGATTTAATTTCAGTTTGCTAATTTAATTTTCAAACCATGGTTGATTTGATATAGAGTAAAAACTAAATTTAAACACTTAACAAAATCAGTGCAAAATGCAACTTAAATAATATTTTGCTTGACGTACATAAATACCCGATTTCAATTACATTATATTTCAAAAGTAAATCACTTGAAGACAGTTCAAGAAGAAGCTGATCGAAAAATGGAACCATTATTGAAATCGATACAAGTGTTGGAAATTATTTTATTTTTAAAAACTTTTTTGAAAATCTCACAATTGCTAAAACGGGGAGCATAAATCGAGAAAATGCAATTTTTTATAAAAATAACCGCCACAGATTTCAATGGTTATAGTCCACCTAAGTGGACTATAAAAAAATATATTTTTTATATACATATATAGTTTTTTGGGCTCCAGAGAGTGGGCGCTGTGTATGTGAAATAAATTTTGTAGCTTCGTTCGTGAGTAGTTAAAGAAAAATATTGTTAAAAAATGCATTTTAAGTCGGAATTGAATATTCATATATTTTCTGAATAGGTGAAGACTGGAACAAAATTAGGTTTTTGTAAAGCTTAAAAATATTATTTATTTTTATATATTTAAAATTTGAAAATGAAAATTTAAAAAAATTTCAATTTTTGATGATCAAGAAAAAAATTTGATAACATAATAATAATTTAATTTTGATCTGAATCTTTCTTAATCTTCTTCGATTTTTTCGACTCTTTTATATTTTAATTTTTTAAAAAGTGTCTAAAATTAAATTTTTTAATATGAATTACTTTTTTCTGATTTTTTCTTTACTTAAACAGCCCTAGTTTATAAATATAAATAACAACCAAAGACGGTTTACAAGACAACCATAAAAGCTACATAAAAACCGATAATATTTTTGAATTCAGCTCAGATCATAATACACCTAGTATTCTGACAACTCCATCTATTTTTGTCCAATGCTAGTATGGTGATGGGGAACGGTGCGTCAACGTCAGCCAAACAAAATTGGAAGTACTTGCATCCCAAAATCCCAATATGCACATTTCCCGCATTTGAGGAAGTTTTTTTGAACAACTTCCAAAAATGTTGATAATATGTTAATATCCAGTAACATTTTAAAAATAGCATTTTCACAAGTGAGTGGAAAAAATTTTTTCGTATGGGGTCGCAAAGATAAGGTGTCCACTTTGCACCCAGAAGGTCTCCGGTTCGGGTGGTGGCTTGTTTTTATTGTTTGGTACGGCTGAACTATAAGTTTATTCTGCAAAAAATGGTTTACTCAACATTCCCTTTCAGAATTATTGAGGCGCTATTCTATTTCATTTGAAAAGTCTTATTTTGTTGGACAGTGTTATTACACTTCAGAGTATGCAAAATTCATATCAAAAATCACAACATGAACAACACTTCTACCATAAAGAGTTGAGCTATTTCACCATGACTGCTGTGAAGGCTAGATAGGCGAAGTAATTGTTAAGACTAATATTGTTAGTAAGTAGGCATAATAACGAGAATTGCTTCGTACCCTACTATTCATGTATTTTTCTATAATTTTTTTTAAGTTCATTAGTACTTGAATGTATGAAGTACACACATTAACTTTATTTGAAAGAATAAACATATTTTTAAACAAAAACTTCCGAATTTCCTAAATTTTTCCATAAAACAAATTTCTTAAAAATTAAAGTAAATTTTCTTCCGCAGTATTAATATACTCAATTGTATGAAGATTTTACTAGATCCACAAAAAAATGTTTTTAAGTAAATTTACTAACCTTTTTTACTAAATGTACTATTTCTTCTGCCTTTGAAATAATACTGTACTCATATCTACCTATTTCTCCTTCTCTTAAGGAAATTTTAACTAAACTGAAGTAAAATTCTTAAACTAAATTGGAGTAAGGATTTTACTCAGATTTAAGAATGCTATTTTTCTTATAAATATATATACATATTGAGTAGATACAGAATATAATAGTAATTTTTCCAAATTTGTACTTTTAACGGGTGAAATGGGAATAGTGGGATAAAAATGGTACCAACAGAATGGTTGCACCTAGAGTAATGAAATTCCTCTGATTGAGTAGATACATAAAATAAAGGGATTTTTTTAAGTTCGTACTTTTAAGGGGTAAAATGAAAAAGGGGATAAAAATTCTACCAACCATTGGCCACAGCTAGAGTCATGAATTTCGCAGTATGCATTCCTCTGACTGCGTTGATACTCAAAATAAAAAGAGTTTTCTAACAAATTCTCACTTTCAAGGGATACAAAGAGTACTAAATGGGATACTTTCACGATTATAAAAATGGTACCAACTAAAGGGTGATTTTTTAAGAGCTTGATAACTTTTTTTAAAAAAAAACGCATAAAATTTGCAAAATCTCATCGGTTCTTTATTTGAAACGTTAGATTGGTCCATGACATTTACTTTTTGAAGATAATTTCATTTAAATGTTGACCGCGGCTGCGTCTTAGGTGGTCCATCCGCTTAGTCCAATTTTGGCATTTCCACGTTTTTGAGTAACAGAGACCCAATTGGTGCGAACGGCGACGAATCGAAAATTGGTGGTCATCATTAACACTGGCCGATACAGCTGCGATATTTTCTTCAGTTCGCACTCTACGTAAGCGTGTTGGTGGTTTAATGTCCAACAATGTAAATTTGGTGCGAAATTTAGTCACAATAGCCCGAATAGCCGCTTCAGTGGGTCGATTAAACTGACCATAAAATGGAAGCGCGCAATGAACTTTCTTAACAGAGCACGCATTTTGATAATAAAATTCAATAATTTGCAAGCGTTGTTCGTTTGTAAGACGATTCATGATGAAATGTCAAAGCATACTGAGCATCTTTCTCTTTGACACCATGTCTGAAATCCCACGTGATCTGTCAAATACTAATACATGAAAATCCTAACCTCAAAAAAATCACTCTTTAAATGGCTACAGCTATAATGATTCAAATTTGTGTGTACAACCATCTCATTGCGTAGATATGCAAAATAATGGAGATTTTCGAAAGTGGTACTTTTAATGGGGTAAAATGGGGAAAAGGGGACACAAATGGTAGCAAACAAATGGCGAATCATGGAATTCGGTGGAAACATTCATCAGACTACATATACTCGCAAAATAAAAAGATTTTTACAAATTCGTACTTTTTTTACTTTCACGGCAAAAATGGGTAGAATCATGAAGTTAGGTTATCTTGCATTATATACATGAGAGATAATGGGTTTTCAAAATTTGTACTTTTGGAATTAAAATAGGACGAAAATACAACCAACAATATTTATGGTATTTAGGCTTTTTTGAAGATTGCTGCTTTATATTTACTTTTTGAACTTTACATGAAGTATTATTTCGATGTATATATATATATTTATATATAAACCTATTGGTAGTCTTGTCTTATAAGCGTGGTGTAAAGTAATTGAAATTGTATATTTATTTATAAAATTATTTTTCATTATTTTTAGTTGTTTTGGTTTGGCTATATAAAACCAATTAACATTTTCCTGTAATGTTACTGCACTTCTACGAAAATCGACAGCCTCTGTGGAGTGCAATCCATGGTGGAACGTATATAAAGTTCGGCACCGCCTAAATTATCGCCATTCTTACTTGTTAAAAATCACTTTATTCCGTGCTTCTAGGTTGCTTCTTCGTTTATCCTTTTCACTGGTCTTCTACGTTTCCAGAGGTTGGTACCATTTTTATCACTTTTTATAACGCTTCGAAAAATTCATTTATATTGTGCTACTACGTGGTCAGAGGAATTTACATACCGAATTTCACCGTTATAGTTGCAGTACTTCAGCTGGTACCATTTTTATCCTTATTCGTCACGTTTTCCCTTAATAGTAAAATTTTTGAAAAACATCGTAGAATTAATTAATGTTGTGTGTCTACATGGTGAGAATTTAACTATTCTACCGGCAATACTTTGATTGGTACAATGTTTATCCCTTTTTGTCCGGCTCGCTCCTTAAAAGTACAAATTTCGATTTTTTATTGTGATTCTACTCGTCAGCGGAATTTACTCACCGTATTTAACGATTCTAATTTCATTTTTTAGTTGTAGCCGTTTGGTTGGTACCATTTTTATCACTCTTTTCCCATTTTACCCCTTTCTTTTATATTATGTATCTACTCAATTAAAGGAACGTAGACACGACGATACTTTATAGGGTCCCAGGTATATATTTCAAGGTGTTACAAACGGAATGACAAAGTTAGCATACCCTCATCCTGGAGGTGGAGGGTATAATAACAAGTAGAGAATGTGTACACCGAATTCAATGATTGTAGCTGCGGTCATTTGGTTGGTACCATTTTTATCCCCTTTTTCCCATTAAAAGTACGACTCTCTAAAATTTCTTTATCCTTCTAAATTGTTCATCAAACTCTTGCGCTTTCGCAATGTGTGATATTATTGTCAAGAATTTTCCCACTTTCCACTTGATTAAAATTTTTTATTTAATCATTTAAAAACTCTTTATTTAGTTCGTACCATTTTTTCTTAAACGTAAAAATTTTGAAAAATTTATTTATGTTGCGTTATGTACATACCGAATGCCAGAGGTATGTAAATATATACCGAATTTCACGACTATAGCTCCAATACTTAAATTTGTATCCCTTTTTGTGCATTTACATTTAAAAGTACAAATTTCGAAAAATCACTTTTTGTCACATGACTGCATGGCATGGGGAAGACACAAACCGAATTTCATGTTTCCAGCTACTGTCGTTTAATCAGGATGAAGGGTCCATGTATATCCCTTTTTACCCCTCAAAAGTACGAATTTCGAAATATAATTTTTTGTCCTAGACTAAAACATTATATAAAAACTTGTTGGTCAAAATTATTAAAAATTATGTTAATACCATTCACTTTAACTTCCATGCTTTTACAACTGAAACTTGCCTTAGTTTTCGCCTACCTATGTATATATACATACTTCTACTTTTGATTATTTTCAAAAGTTCCATTAAAAATTCCGCAGAAAATACAGCGTGGTGAAATATATTACCATTAGCTACTATTAGTTTTCATCATTTTTTTTTGTCAAAAATGTACACAGCGCATGCTAATAACGACAGACGATTGAAACACTTCGCCATAGTGGTGGTAATAAAACATGGCTAGTTTTTATGGACTAAACCATTGAAATCTCTTTCACGACTACACTTTTTTAACCCCAATCAACGTTGGTTTATTCCTTCAACGCATTACCGCCCCTGGAAATATGCAAATAAAGCAACAACCCCAATATAATCTATAATGTCTTCCTATAACTTATTCAAAATCACCCCTTTGTTTTTTTTTAATTTTGAAACCACCACATTGTGAATATTTTAAAATTTTACAATTTCTCTTTTTCAATCAAAGCAACACCATAGAGTCAATAAGGGTTGTGTTTAAAAAAATGCAAATGCTTACGTTGGTGGTGTTGGGGATTTTGAAGTCACCTCCTCTCAAGGTAAGCCTGTAGAAAGAGACTACCCATAAAAAAGGTTTTGTTGTCCTTAAAAAACCCCTAACTTATGCAAATGCGCTGTACAGGACACTTTAAAATTTATGGAGCAAGCGCACTATGGAGATTTCAATGGCGATGTGTAAACATGGTGGGGTATTTGAATGTAAGGTTGGTGCCACCACCTATAAGGACGAATGTCAACTATGACTATAGGGATGTTATCAATCATAACAATTTTTAAAATTACCTATTGTGTGATATCTCCTTCACAGCGGTTATATGGATAAATCGAATCTAAAAATGGTGGAAAATTCTTTTTGATCAATATTCTTAAAAACTTTGATTATGAAAAACGTAATTGTGAACAATGGTTTCCGGAGAAAAGAAAATGGTTTAATACATTGATGCAACCTCAAAATATATTGGGTATTTTGTATTGCAGAATGATCAAGCAGAGATTCCATCGAGCATGCGAATCCTTTGGCAGATCACCCTCCTCCCCAGAACAGCCACCTATAAACCTTCTAAATAGTTCATCAAACTATTGAGCTTTTGCAATGTCTGGTATTATTATCAAGGATTTCCCCACTTTCCACTTGATTACAATTTCAATTTAATCAAATGAATAATTTTACAATTTATTCATAACATTTCACACCCGCCAGACGACAACACGAGTGCAACATGAAGCCAACCAACCAACAACTGAGGCAGCCGCAGCCACACAATAGAATCATCGCACGCTAACACACTCCTTCGCCCCTTCTCCAGCCGCTTGGAATTGAAAATCATGGAAGCTGCCAAGGATTAGAACAACTGTCACGTAAATGGAAATCTTGTGGCAGGATGGCAGAACAAAGCAGCGAAAAAAGTTTCTCAGACAAAAACTGAAAATAAACGACAACAAAAGCAACTGAAAAATATGAAAATAAAATAACATTTTTCATAACAACAGCATCCGATTTCTGAGACCGAATCCAAATCCGAATCAGCATCATCATCAACATCAGCAACACCACAATTCACCCTGGAACGAACAGCTGAAGCAGCTTACAATGGAAATTGTCGTTCTTTGCACCAACTTAAGTTGAGCGAGAGGGTGATGAAAACGGGGAGGTCGAGAGAAAAATTCGATGGCCAGGATAAAGGTCGCAACAAAGCCACATAATAAGTAACAAAGACACCCAGGCAAATGCCTCCGAGTTGTGGGAGTGTGGTTGGGGAATATGGTAAATGTGGTCAGTTGTCAGGGACTTTGAATGTGTGTTGTGTGCAAGTGAGTGTACATTAAGGTGGTACTTATTTGGCTGGACATTTTTCTTTGTGTAGCTTTGCAACAAAAAATTGCTGAAGGGTTATATATAATTTTATGATTTATTTTGGCTTCTTAAACTCGATAACGATATTAAAAAATTATGGATAAAAATTGTTTTTTTATTTTTTTTATTAAAATTCCAATTTTCGTCGAAGGTACCGTTAATATATATATACTAGGGTTTGGGGTTTCCCGGACTTTTTTCATTTCCCGGGAAAACGGGAAAGAAAAGTTTCATTCCCGGGAATCCCGGGAATTCCCGGGAAAACATAATTTATTTTAGGTACGTCCAATATGGTTTAAAATATCAACATTGGTGTGCTTTTTAACCCATTAAAGTACGTCGTACACGTCCGTGTACACTGTTTAAAGATTTTCGTACATTTTTGATAATTTTCAATATGAATGCAATTCTTAATAAAGCTATATGGCACAAGGAATCGGGAAGAACAGAACAAAATAATAATAATCTAAAAATATATTTTATTGTAGTAGTTATTACGAAAACAATTGAAAAGAAAATTAATAAATGAAAATAACATTAGGGTTTAAAATTTAGGGTTAAAATGCTGACATATTACAAATTAAAAACGAAATTGTTTGTTAAAATATTTAAGAAATTATTTTCTATTTTAAAAATATTTTACTTAGAATGGATTGGAGAATTCATAATATTAGACACTAGCAGTAGCCGCTGCTTCGCATCGAAAATCTATAATAATAAGTTGGAAACCTCTTATTAGATAACTCTCATACAGAGTCAAAGGAATGTACTTGTCGTTTCAATTGGGTAGAAAGAAAAAATTACAACCGCAGATCCTTTTATAACCTCGATCTCATGTTTCTAGATGCAGCTGGCCACTTCATAACTTTTTGCACCTCTTTCCCAAAAAGTACACACTTTGAAAAAACATTAAAGGTAACATGAGTTTTTGCTTCCCCTAAAACATGTACTTTATTTGGGTTTATCCCTTGTCGTCCCGCATCTTCCTTATAAGTACAAATTTTGTAATATCCATTTATGTTCCGCGTTTACGTAATTAATGGGTTGTATACCATTTGTATCCCTTTTTTCCCGACCGCACTTAAAAAGTACAAAATTCGACAAATCCAATTTGACTGCGCTTCTACATGGTCAGAGGAATTTACATATCAAATTTACGTTGGCACCATTTTTTATCCCTTTTTGTCCCGATCACCCCATCCATCCATCTATATTGCAAGTCTAAGTTGTCAGAGAAATATAGATACCGACTTTCACGAATATAGCTGCAATACTTAAATTGGTACTAATTTTATCCCTTTTTGCCTCTTTCCTCCTTTTTCGAAGAATCCATATTTGTAGCTCGTCTGCCATTGCACCTTTTATTTCATCGATTTTTTGGGAAAGCAAGAAATTTAATGTCATAGTATGATAAGCCATAGTATGATGTTTTTATTTCACGATAAAATCTTGCTAATATCTTCACAAAAAGTGTGTATTCCCCTATCTGATTTTTTATATAGTATTTATATAGTATAACTGAATTAGTGCTCAAAATAGTCAATAAAATATTTTATTTTATTGAAACGATTCGGGAATTCCCGGAACCCAAACCCTAATATGTACTCTTATTTAAAAAATATAAGTCCGATAACTATCGTTTATGTGTTTAGTTAAATGTAATTATTTTTTTTTTCGAAAAAATCAGCGCACGGAATACTCATATAAAATAAAAAATATTCTCTTGTATTAAAGATACCAGATATTTTAAATATGATGACAAGGTTTATGAACAGCGAAAAGGAATGCCAATGGGATCACCAGCTTCACCGATTATTGCAGATATTATAATGGAAGAATTACTAGACGCCTCAATGCAGAAACTGACGATAAAGCCAAGACACTTAACAAAATATGTAGACGATTTATTTGCTATTGTGAAGAAAACGGAAATACAAAACACATTAAATGTATTGAATTCTTTCGATAATCAATTACAATTCACAATGGAATGTGAACAGGACAATAAACTACCATATCTTGACGCGATAGTATATAGACGAGACAACGTTATAAAAACGGATTGGTACCAAAAAGAGACAGCATCTGGAAGATTAATAAATTTTTACTCCAAACATCCTCGACGTATAAAAATCAACACCGCGACTAACTTCATCAACAGAGTTTTCAACATTAGTGACGCAGAATTCCATAAAAATAACGAAAAAAAGATCAGACATATTTTAAAATTAAATGACTTTCCTAATAAAACCATTACGGAATTAATAAGACATGTGATGAAGAAACAACCTGGAGAACTAAATGAACCAATTTCAAAAATATACAAACCGATGACATATGTTCCTGGCTTCTCGGAAAGATTTAAAAACTCCAACATTTATAATAAGGACAACATACAATTAGCATTAAAGAGCAACAACACAATTAATGACCTTTTTAGCAGGACAAAATCAAAAATAAACAAAGAAGAAAAATCAAACGTAGTCTATAAGATAAAATGTAATGGGGACAAGTCCAACGTATGCCAGAAGGTATACGTTGGTACTACAAAGATGAAATTAAAAACTCGACTTTCTGCACACAAATCTGATCATAAAGCGATTGACAAACCACTGGAACAAAAGACAGCACTAGCAGCCCATTGTACCTTGACGGGGCATAAGCCAAACTTCAACAACGTAGACATTTTGACGCAAGAAAATAATTATCGTAGAAGATATACGCTTGAAATGTTACATATTATAAATGTCCCTACTGACCAGAGAATGAACTACAAGACTGACACTGACCACTGTGCACAAATATATCGAAACATTGTTGACAAATATGGACGAAATAGCTTTAGTTGAGAAATTACTTCGAAACGAAAGAGTTCATTGGTTTGGTAACATGTAATTATTGTTATAATTTTTGTTTTGTCTTTTTGTATAATTAATTTTGTTTGTATTTTTAAGTGAATATCCCTGAGGATGATCGTCGATGACGATCGAAATATCGAAAAAGAATAAATAAATAAAACAATTTAAAAAAACTAAACATCAGTTTTTTGATTTGTTCATGACCTCAAGCCAGACTATCCGGAAAAATAGAAAATAAAAGGTCAACTATTCATAAAATTAAACAATATTCTCTTGTATTTGAACTAGGATATTGTCCTGGCTCAAGACCAATTTGCATCTACATTTAATAGAATGCAAATTTATTTAAAAATGGCCTGGCTCAAGACCATTTTGCATCTATATTTAATATTTTTTATATTTTATATTTTTAGCTAATAGTCTAACATAGAAAAACAATGGCTATATATAAATGATTCTTCTTCATTCTTCTTCCAAAAATAAAAAAGCTGTGGTTAAACAGTACAATTTTATTTTGCTTTATTTGATAATAAAGGGTGGTTATATTTTAAGGGCCGATGTTGATTTGGAATAAAACACAAATTATTTAGGAAATTATTGTCATTTCTTTTTATTATGATAATATTGGTATGGTTCAATTATGTATGTAACAAAATATCTCCCAAATGGCCTTCTTGATCCGGGTGTCCAAATTTTCGATGACGCTGAGGCGTAATTGAGGTTCTATACCGTTAATGTGCCGAATTAACTCATCCTTTAGCTCTTGAATTGTTACTGGCTTATCGACGTACATCTTTTTTTTTCAAATAACCCCAAAGAAAGAAGTCCAACGGTGTCAAATCGCATGATCTTGGCGGCCAATTGACATCGCCACCACGTGAGACAACACGGCCATTGAATTTGTAGCGCAAAAGAGCCACTGTTCCGTTAGATGTGTGGCAAGTGGCACCGTCCTGTGGTAACCACATATCGTCCACATCAATATCTTCCAATTTGGCCCATAAAAAGTTCGTTATTATCTCCCGATAGCGAAGACCATTCACAGTAACTCGTTTTGCCTCATTTTGGAAAAAACGGCCCGATGATGCCGCCTGCCCATAAAACGCACCAAACGGTCACTCTTTGTGGGTTCATTGGTTTTTCGACAATCACTTTTGGATTATCATTCGCCCGGCAATTCTGCTTATTGACGAATCCATTGAGATGAAAATGTGTGTAAATTGACCGATAAATCACGAAGTGCACGATATGCATTTTGATTTGAACGCCCATTTTCATAATAAGCCTGAATAACTTTAACGCGTTGCTCGATTGTGTATTTTTCCATGGTTCAAATTGAGTTAGTCTGAAATTGAGAAATGTCAAATGAAATGCAGAAAAAAAATTGACGTTTAGGTGTGGTTCACATTCAACATCGGCCCTTACAATGAACAATATCTTATACTTCCAAAATGAGAGTACAAATGGTGAAGGTACTTTGACGAAAATTGGAAATTTTGTAAAAAAATTAAATAAATAAAAATCCATAACTTTTTGTGTTAACTTTATGAATCTGTATGCCTCAAATTTATTGGGTGGATGGATTTAACATTTTGAAAATACGAAATATAATGGCCACCCTAGTGTATATATGAGATGTTTCTGTTGTTGGTGGAGGTGGTGGGTGGCATTATGAAAAATTACTGTGTTGTATATTGTAATAATTTTACAATAATAAATATGAATTTATTTACGTGCTCCACCATAACAATATAATACGAGCACGAGCTCGAGCAGCAGCACAATGGAAATGTTGCAAATCCTCTCTCGTCGTTTGTCGTTGTTTCTTCATTCTTCTTTATCCTTCCTTTGCATTCGTTTGTATGTGAGTTTTTGTATATTATAAAACCACAAAATGTCCAATACAGTGGGATGAAATGGATGAATTTTTATAAAACAACACAATAGTGTAAATTTTGTAAATTGAGCAAAATTTTTTGTCCACATTTTATAAAAAGGCTGTGTTGTTTAGGGTTTTTATAGAGATTCGAAGACTTTTTCAAGTTCATAATGAGAAGGCCCATCCATAACTTGTATATATTCCATAGATTTTCTTCAAAGTGGAATTCCATTCTGAAATTTTCAGCTCACATACACAATCGATGTGGGGATTTGCTGGTTATTTCAAAAGCATTAAAATTTCGACAAGAAAAATTAATACAAATATTTTATATCCTAAAATTACAAAATTAAAATTCAAAATATGTGGCGCATTTTTTAGTGCCACAAAGAAAGTAAGGCATTTTCTTAAAGGACTGCATATTTTGAAAAGGTGTTAAACACTCACTATAATGTACAGTATGAAAAGGTGAGGAAAATAGATTATGAGGATAATATCTAAGACCTCTTCCCATCCACGACACATAGAAATACAGACACATGACTATTTCTTCTGTTATTATTGTCGTTACTATTGAAAATTGGCTACTATGTGAAATTTGGCAGAAGTTTTTTTTTTTTGGCCCAAGGACCATCGGTACTGAATTTGGAGGAAATCGGTTCAGATTTAGATATAGCCACCATACAAATATCCGTACAATTTTCACTATTACTGCACTGCAAAATTTTCAGGATCGTGTTATATTTGAACTAGAAAAAAGTTAACGGGAAAGTGGACCACAGGGACCCATGGTTTGATATAGCCCCCATACAAAAGTACCACCGATTTACAACATTACTGCTCTAAAATGCGCATTTTACATCGGATCATGATCAAATTTCCCACCAATGTTACATTTAGACTAGAAACACCTATTTAGAAAGTCAGCTACATAGGTCAATGTTTTGGTGTAGCCCCCACACAAATGGCCCCCAGTCCACATTATTATCTCTCTAGAACCCACATCTTACATTAGATATTGATAAAATTTTGCAGATCATATAATATTTCAACTAAGAATACATACTATGAAAGTCAAATATATGGATCCATACTTTGGTATAACCCCATTACAAATTAGGGGCCCATTCTACTCTATTACAGCTCTAGAACCCATTACAACCCACCCGTTGGAACTCGATACAATTTTGCAGATCATGTTATATTTCAGCTAAGAATAACTTCTTTGAAAATGATTTATATGGACCAACTTTTTAATGTAGCGCCCTTACAAATGGCCCCCCATTTTATACACTCCACGAGAGTGTTATGTCTTTGTGCATTTGATTGTAACACCCAAAAGGAAACGAGATAGACCCGTTTTTAATTATAATTAGATTTAGCAATGTCCGTCTGTCTGTCTGTCCATATATATATATATATACATATATTGGTTAGAATAAAATTACATTTACTACACTACAAAGAATTTCCCCCCAGAGAGATTTCGAACATATACTTTTTTAAACCTCTAGACTTTCTGAAGCAATAAAATATTTAAGGTCTGAAATGGTAATTTTGCAGAAAAGTCATAAAAACTCGAAAATTATGAAATATACAAACAGACTAAACGAATTGTGCCAATTTGAAGATTGTGTAATGCTAATTTCGCTAATGGAAAAGTTCGGAAAAGTTTCAGTTTTATTAACCGCTACCACTTCTTGGCATTCGACTAGAGCAATATCTTATGAACTTTTAATTGTGTACTACAATAAAAGTTTGGAAATTTAATAACAAAATCTTTTAGCAATATTAAAAGAGTTTTATCATACTCAATTTTCCCAGTTATCAGGCTAAAATAGGATAAATAGTGGCTGTAAAATAAAAAATTTTTAGAAAAAATTTCTTTAGAAATACCAAAATATTTCATTGGCATGTGACTGCTGACTTCATGGAGAATATTTATGTCAGAAAAGTTTCAGAATCCTGGATGAAAGTTAAAATATAAGCAATTGCAACCGCGAATTTTGAATTTTTCATCGATTGCAGTGATTTTCGCGACTGGCTACACATATGTTACAAGCGACATTGGTTCTTAATACACAAACAAAAATTCAGCCGGATTCGTTGGCTATATCGCGAGAAAATCAAAAAAAAAATGTCATACATGAAAATCATTTTAGCCATATTTCCCGTGAAAATGAAAATTTTCCAAAAAATACAAGTTTACCGTGCCCTACCGCAATATACACTTTTTGTAAAAAAAGGAAAAAGAGATAAAAATGGTACCAATCTGACGGATGAATCTGGAATCTTTAAATTCGCTATGTACATCACAGAAAATGCGTTTTCTATACAACATTGCCAAGATTTCATGATTTATATATTTGGGCATAAATGGCTATGTGCTTGTTTCAACATTCATAGTGCTCAACTTTGAACATGCAAAAGTGGCTATGAACCATGAAACCGCGAAAAATAGGAAATTTCGAAAACTTTTTAGTCGTAGCAATTAGTAACCCTTGTTTGATTAAACTTTAGAAGAATGATTAATAATTTGTCTTCAAATTAAAGGAGTAAATCAGCTTTTTCGCTCTCTTGAAAAGTTGTGTTTTTGTTAGACTTCATTCTACATTCTACACTTAGCAGACACTTGTGTACTATTACAGCAGTTTTTTGGCATAACAGCAGTTTTTCTGCAATCATACATCACCATTCACACTGCTAAAGAGTTTGCAGTCTGCTAAAATTGGCTGCTGTTAATTAAAATATAAAAATAGATAAGCTTATAGTAGCTTGGGACAATATGCGTATCATTAAAAATGCAATCGCAATATCTTTCCGTGGTAATACATTGCTTTATAATAACTTCTATTCAAAAAAGTGGTCATACTGTTCTTTCCATATGCTTAAAGTTTTTTTTCTATATTGCTAAAAACAACAAACAGCTGTTTACCATCTCAGCAGATACAAATGTGCTGTCTCTTTTTCAACAGCAGAAAATCTGCTCTTTCAATAAACTTTCTACTTTCTTTTACTGACATATTCATGTGAGTGTACAGATAGATGGATTACTGAAATGCACTTTTGCCGACGATGTCTGGCGGACGAATGTATCAAAATATTTCTCGAAGATCCTGGCAATAAAATATGAATGGCTTCCAAACGCACACGTAATCACACATAATCAAATTAACGTCATTTATCATTGCACCATAGACTGACTAAAATAATTAACAGAATTTTCTCCTGCTTTATTTTTTGTAAAACTACACTCAGAAAAATAGTATTCCTAAATATGAGTAAAAATCATACTACAATTTAGATCAACAATTTTACTCCAGTTCAGTAAAAATTTCCTAAAAAGTTGGAAAATTAACTAAGTATGAGTAAAGTTTCATTCTTTCAAAGCCATAGTAAATAGTTCATTTACCAGAAAAAATTCTTACAATTGAGTAAATTCATACTTATGTGGAAGAATATTTCGAGTAAACATTTTCTTAGATTTATAAAAATTTCAACAAAATTTTACTTAGATTTAGTAAAAATATACTTGGTTTGAGGAAAAACTTACTGGAATTTTCTCAGTTTGAATAAATATTTACTTAGTTTAAGGAAAATTTAACTAGAATAAAGTTCAAAGCATGTTTCAAGGAAAAGTTTGAACTTGATTTGTGGAAATTTTGCTTTAGCGCTATACGAAGTTCAATTTTCACTTATTTATGAGTGTAGATGAAATCCCCCCCCAGGGGAAAATCCTGCACACGGCCCTGTTAGGATCTGATCCGCAGCATTACTTAAAACAATACGAGGAATATTTTTGTAGAACATTTTAACCCTATAGCTCCTCAATATTGTTCCATTTTGCGCAAAAGGGTAAAAAACTCCAAAAAAACAAGAGTTTGACCCTCAACTTAAATCCCACAAATAGTCAAAACTTAAAATTCATTTTAGAGTTAATTTCGTACTTTTTCCGAATTGGTGCTAAACTATTCCACAAACGGTGGTGTGAATGGTAAGCGCATCCTACGTCAAATTTCACTTTAAGTTTTGGTCCACAGAGTTATTGCAAATTTTAAGCCAGACTTAAATAAATAAAATTATAAAAATACAAAATTTATTATTTAAAAACTTGATAAGAAAACAAAAATGTTGTTTTTTTGGAGCCACGATTCGATCCTGAGACTTTCTGGGTGCAAAACGGACACTTTATCTCAGTGATCTTATATACAAAATTCGCTATTCGTAAAATGTTGCGGGATAATAACAGGCTGTGATCTTTTTTGGATGAACTTCCACAAAATCAAGGAATATACACATTGGAATCTTGGGATGTGATTAAAAAGTTCGTCCTATAAAACTGCGTATATTTCATAGATGGGTACATGCCTCAAACCACTCAAAAAATCATGGGAAGGATACATGTGGGCCTAAGTTGATCCTTTAGTGTGTTACATTTTTGTAGATCTCCCTCTCATTGTACGATGAAGATATAAACAAGTTTATCACTTTAGTAAGGGCTTTACACGCTGTCACTGTGAAGTACGACGAATTGACCCCACCGTGCCTCAGCAAAATAATAAAATATACAAATCCTAAGACACACACCAACACAGTCATAAAACAACTTGATGAAACTACAGTGTACGACGAGTATAAATGTAAAATATTCTCAACGACAAACGGACGAATGAAAGAGAAATCCCCCAGCAAGGGACGAAGAAAGACGGAAAACTAACTGCGAAAACCCCAGGAAAAAAGTAAATAAATTATAAAATTATTTCAGCATAATAACATGTCAAAATGCTTTCCGTTTCCTTAAAGTTTAGCACACAAGAAGCTCGAAGCAAGTGACAGGATATCTACACACACAGCGGCAGCCACACACACGTACTCAAGTTGTTTTCTTCAGAAGTACGTTCTCCATTTTGGCACTTCCTTTGTTACAGTTGGGGTTTTGATACGCTTTGAATTGTGTTTGTGTGTGTGTCTGAGTGTCTGTGTATGTTTCTACGTCCAATTTTTTAAGGAATATGACATCAAGTGTCCATTTTTATTTGTGGTAATCTTTCATAAAGGATTTGCAGCCAAACACCCCATTCAGCCGCACATGATGCTCGCTCATCCAAAACTAGATATGGGTGATTCCACAAAACGAATGAATGATGATTTTTTGAATTTTTCAACATTTACTTGGACAATAACTCTCATATATTTGAAAAGAGAACCAACATTGTTTTCAAAAAAATCAAAATTTGCTAAATATTTAATTAAAACTGAAAGATATAAGATATGAACACGTAAAAACGGCGTCAAGTTCTGCCGAGCCGAACTTAACATACCCTCCACCATGGAGTGTATTCCACAGAGGCTGTAGATTTTCGTAGAAGTGCAGTAACATTATAGGAAAATTTTAGTTTTTTTAATATAGCAAAACAAAAACAATCAAAATATTGTAAAAATAATTTTATAAATAAATATAAAATGTTATTCATTTGAAACCACGCTTATAAGGCAAGACTACCAATATGTTTATACTATATATGTCGAAATAATACTTCAATTCAATTGAAAAAGCAAATATAAGGATGGAATCTTCAAAAAAAGCTTAAATATCCTAAATGGGAGCATTTTCAGCTACAGCCGTTTGATTGGTTGTATTTCCATCCTATTTTAATTCCAAAAAGTACAAACCATTATCTCTCAAACAAATAACCTAACTTCATGATTCTAAAAATTTTTGTAAAACAAAGTACGAATTTGGAAAAATATTTTTATTTGACAAGCCTATGTAATCAGAGTAATGTATACAGCGAATTTCATTATTCTAGCTGCTCCCATTTGGTTGATACAATTTGTATCCCCTTCTTACATCTAAATGTACGACTTTCGAAAATATCTTTATTTTACGTCGAATTTCAACATTTTATTTTTAGCCGTTTAGTTGGTAACATTTTTATCCCTTTGTTCCCATTGTATCCCTTGAAAGTTCGAATTTGGAAAAACCATCTTATTTTACGTATCTTCACAGTCAGAGAAATATATATACCGAATTTCATGATTATAGCTGCGGTCATTTAGTTGGCACAGTTTTTATCCCCTTTCCCCATTTTATCTTCCTTAAAGTACGACTTTCGAAATCTCTTTTTTTACGTGCCTTAATTAAAGGGATATACACAACGAATTTCATCATTTCAGCTATAGCCTTTTAGTGGGTACCATTTTTATCCCTCTGTTCCCATTGTATCCCTTGAAAAAAAAACGAATTTGGAAAGATCTTCTTGTTTTGCGAATATATGCAGTATGAGGAACGGACGGACATGGCTAGATCGTCTTTGATTTTTGCGACGATCAAGAGCATATCTACTTTATAGTGTCTCCGGTCGATATTTAAATGTGTTACAAACGGATTGAAAAACGTAGTATACCCCCATCCTGGAGGTGGAGGGTATGAAAAGATATGAAAGATCAATGTCAAAGTACTACTACAATATGCAAGAAAAAATAAAATTTTTATGTCCGAGAACTACAAAATACTGAGTCATAAATTCAATTCAAAAAATTGTTTGAGGGTATTTTTTTATTTTTTAATTTTTTTAATAAAATTTCGATTTGCGTCTCCTTTTGCAAATATAGCACCGATAAGCCTCGCTTATATGTCCAATTAAAAGTATTTATGATGGCTACAAAGTTGTGGATTTCACTTTCTCAAAGAAAGTAATAAATAATTTTTTTTATGATAGCAAAATCATCTGAATTAAAGGGTTTTCTAATAAGGACTTGACAACTTTTTTTAAATAAAACGCAATCCATTTGCGATATTTCCAAAACTTTATGATCGACTTGAAATACAATCAAAACATTTCTGAATGGAACTTGACTTCGTTCATATGGCCACCACAGGCACGTCGGCAGAGGTCGATTCGTTGGACCCAATTTTCGATGACTCGGTCACACACTTTGACTTTGAGTTCTTCCAATGTCGTCGACTTGTTAGCATAGACCAATGATTTGACGTAGCTCCAAAGAAAAAAGTCTAGAGGTGTTAAATCGCACGATCGAGGCGGCCAATTGACTGGTCCATTTTTATACCCTCCACCTCCAGGATGGGGGTATACTAACTTTGTCATTCCGTTTGTAACACCTTGAAATATTGACCTGAGACCCTATAAAGTATATATATTCTTGATCGTCATAAAATTCTAAGACGATCTAGCCATGTCCGTCCGTCCGTCCGTCCGTCTGTTGAAAGCACGCTAGCATCTAAACGAAAGGAGCTAGGACGTCCAAATTTTCCATAAATGCGTCTTATAGTCGTAGATCGGTTGGGATTGAAATGGGGCGAAATCGGCCCAAAGGGAAAAATTTTTCCCTCACAAGGACTAAAAATACCCATAATAATCCCTACTATTTTAGCGTATTTAAGCATGTTTTTTGAATATGTCTGTTTATATTTGCTTGATATTTGGTATGCGTATTACCCTTATAGCAAAAAACTGCACCATAAAGTGATTCTTATTTGTAGGGGGTGAAATGGGGCAAAAAAGGGATAAAAATGGTACACATTAAACGACAACAGCTAGAAACACGAAATTCGGCGTGTACATTCCTCTAATTGAGTAGATACATGATATAAAAGTATTTTTTTCAAATTCGTACTTTTAAGGGGTAAAATGGGAAAAGAGGTATAAAAATGGTACCAAGATAACGGCTGTACCTAGAATAATGAAATTCGGTGTATACATTCCTCTAATTGCATAGACAAGTAAAATACACGGATTTTTTAAAATTCGTACTTTTTGGGGTTAATATGAAAAAAGGGGATAAAAATAGTGCCAATCAAATAACCGCAGCTAGAGTGATGAAATTCGGAATATACATTCCTCTGACTGTGTACACACGGAAAATAAACCGATTTTTCGAAATTCGTATTTTTTGGGGACAAAATAGAAAAAGGGGATAAAAATAGTACCAACCAAATGACCGCAGCTAGAGTCATGAAATTCGAAGTATACATTCCTTTGACTACGTAGACATCACTGTGTATACACGGAAAATAAACGGATTTTTCGAAATTCGTACTTTCAAGGGATAAAAATAGTAAAGAGTGATTTTTTTGAGGTTAGGATTTTCATGCATTAGTATTTGACAGATCACGTGGGATTTCAGACATGGTGTCAAAGAGAAAGATGCTCAGTATGCTTTGACATTTCATCATGAATAGACTTACTAACGAGCAACGCTTGCAAATCATTGAATTTTATTATCAAAATGCGTGCTCTGTTAAGAAAGTTCAGAAAGAAAGAAATTGTGTTCAGCGACGAAGCTCATTTTTGGCTCAATGGGTACGTAAATAGGCAGAATTGTCGATTTTGGAGTGAATATCAGCCAGAAGCATTGCAAGAGCTACCAATGCATCCAGAAAAAGTCACAGTTTGGTGCGGTTTATGGGCTGGTGCATCATTGGACCGTACTTCTTCAAAGATGATGCGAATCGTAACGTAACTGTGAATGGTGAGCGCTACCGTGAGATGATATCCAACTTTTTTTTGCCCAAAATGGAAGAACTGAACTTGGTTGACATGTGGTTTCAACAAGATGGCGCTACATGCCACACAGCTCGCGATTCTATGGCCATTTTGAGGGAAAACTTCGGAGAACAATTCATCTCAAGAAATGGACCGGTAAGTTGGCCACCAAGATCATGCGATTTGACGCCTTTAGACTATTTTTTGTGGGGCTACGTCAAGTCTAAAGTCTACAGAAATAAGCCAGCAACTATTCCAGCTTTGGAAGACAACATTTCCGAAGAAATTCGGGCTATTCCGGCCGAAATGCTCGAAAAAGTTGCCCAAAATTGGACTTTCCGAATGGACCACCTAAGACGCAGCCGCGGTCAACATTTAAATGAAATTATCTTCAAAAAGTAAATGTCATGGACCAATCTAACGTTTCAAATAAAGAACCGATGAGATTTTGCAAATTTTATGCGTTTTTTTAAAAAAAAAAGTTATCAAGCTCTTAAAAAATCACCCTTTACCAACTAAATGACTACAGCTAGAATGATGAAATTCTAATTGCGTAGAAACGTCGAGGGGGTAAAAATAGTACCAACCACATGGTCGCAGGTGGAATTATGGAATTCGGTGTATACATTCCTCTGCCTGCATAGACACGCAATATAAAAAGTTTTTTTCCAAATTCGTAATTTTTCTTTTACGGCAAAAATTGGTTGAATCATGAAGTTAGGTTATTTTGCACTATGTTCGTCTGATAATGGATTTTTTGGTACTTTTGCTATTAAAATAGAATGGAAATACAACCAACTGTAGCACCCACTATCTACCAATATTTATGGTATTTAAGCTTTTTGAAAATATAAATATAAGAATATTTATTTTTTGATTTGAAATAAATAATGGTTCGAAATAATTAAAATAATATATTTATTTATATAATTATTTTTTCAATATTTGTATTTGTTTTGGTTTGGCTATATTACAAAATTTATATTTTCTTGTAATATTACTGCACTTCTACGAAAACCGACAAACTCTGTGGAATGCAATCCATGGTGGAGGGTATATAAAGTTCGGCCCGGCCGAACTTAACGCCGTTTTTACTTGTTTGAGATAAAACGCTCACCAAACATACTCTTCAATAAATCGATTGTAACGAGTGCTATGTGGCTTGTGGCACCGCCCTGTAGAAACCACATGTCGAGTAAGTCCATGTTTTCAAATTCGGGCCAAAAATAATCGGTAATCATGACGCGATAACGATCGTCATTCACAGTAACGTGACGATCGTTATTGTCGACGAAAAAATATGGCCCAATGACGCCGCCGTGGATGAAGTGGTGATTCATGAAGCACATGTGGATTTTCAACCAATAACGCATGTTTTGCTTATTGACGAACCCATTGAGCCAAAAATGAGCTTCGTCACTGAAGATGATTTTGCGATGAAATTCATCATGTTGGCGCATCTTCTCCAGAGCCAAAACGGAGAACGCACGTCTCGTCAAATGGTTCATCGGCATCAAATCTTGAGGTAGCTTGGTCATGTTTGGTTGTAAACCAAGATCCTTACGCTAAATTCGCCATAAAGTGGTCTTGGCGATGCCCAGTTTTTGATAACGCCGCGGAATCTACTGATTTGGATCGTTTGCTGAACGGCAGCGATATTTTGGTCACTTCGACCAACCCGTTGGCTCATTGGCACGGCAGCATCACACAATGAATATGTAGACTCAATTTTTTGAACTAAACTTGTCATTGCTTGTCTACTAGGCGATAATAACGAAGGAAAATTGGAGTTAATGCTCTTAAAGTTGCGATCACCGACTCCGAATTTCGGTAGATTAATTTGCATACGTTGTTCGTTTGTGTACTTTGGCATTGATGAAAATGTTAAGTTTACTGAAAAAGGGAAAGTAACAGTTAGATGATCAGTGAAATAGTTCGTTCACAAATGTAATTCAAAGTTGTCAAGTGCCTATTGGAAACCCCTTTAGAAATAAATGAGCAAAAATATTTTGTTTCATTTTTTGATGAATATAATTCTAACGAAGGAAAGATCTATGGATAATTTTCTTCCATTTATTTTCTAGGAATGACCCATATGCACATGTCCAAAACATGAATTTTTCACATTTTTTATGCGTAACTTTTCTTTTAGGTTTTCGCACAATTCCAGCTCCCCTCTCGAATACAACGTGAAATGAAATTCATGTTTTTAAAAGATTTTTTCTTTTTTCCCCAACTTCGAGTTTTTCCCAGTTTGTTGTTGTATGGAATATTGTGGTTGTGTTGTTGTTGCTGTTGTTATTATTATTTAGAATTTTTATTTCTCTGGTAATTCCTTTGAGAATTTGCACATTGTATCTTTACATTTTGTTCGATTTTTCAGTCTTGTTTTTTTTTTTTTTTGAATAACTTTAGGTCACCCGGGGTTGGTTGGAGTGCGAGGAGGTCCTTGTGTAAGACTGCTGGCCTTTTGTTGTGGGGTCAGCAAAAACAAAAAATCTTTTATTATTCACATGTGTATGAGGTCACACACGCATGTAATTTCATGCATTTCATGCCATTACAATTTAAAATAACATCACCCTCAGCCGCACACACTCACGCTCCCTCCCTTTCCCATCCGTTCTGTAGTCCGGCCGTGCTTTACGACTAACTTTCCCCGTTGCCTGGACAAAAAGGAAAATTTAAAATTTATGAGTTTTACAACACATTTGAGAGACATTTATTTTGCAAAATCAAGTTAATCAAAAAAGGAAAATATTTCGGATGTATTCTAGCGGAAATATTTCTCATAAATGAAGCAATTTTTTAAGCAGAATAAATATAAGCTGGCGATTTGGGAAAAAGTGTCCATGCACATGTTATAATTCATGAGAGTTTCTTTTGTAGGTGGGTGGGTGAGTAGATGGTGGTTGATTGGTTTGATACATTTTTAATTTCTTTCAAAGTTGCGGATGCGAAATTGAGACATTTAGAATTGCTGCTAAGGTAGCAAAATATTGTTGATGTGTACACATTTTCAAGGGTAGGAAATGGAGTTCCCTTTTGACTATTGTATATGTTGTAATAGCTAGCTTCTTGAGAAGTAAAAAAATAAATGGAGAGAGAATGAAAAGGTCTTCAAATTGATGCATTATAAATATAAAGTTTGTGTCCATGATCTATAGATTCAATTGAGGCATTCTCGAGCATAAACTCAACACGAAAATTCTTTTCTTTTTTGTATAATATTTTTTTAATTTTTAGCTAAAATTTCAATTTTTGTTGAAGGTGCCTTTAATATTTGTACAGAATATAGGTCCGATTACACTTGCTTATTTGTTCAGGTTACAAATGTTGCGAATTTCAACTTCACATAGAACATTCTCCTAAAAATTCAAAAAGATTGATATTTTTCCGAATAAATATATTTTTAGTGTTTTTTATGTAATACATTCGAATTTTACGAA
The DNA here is from genome assembly GCA_947397865.1 of Polietes domitor. Lineage (NCBI taxonomy): Eukaryota > Metazoa > Arthropoda > Insecta > Diptera > Muscidae > Polietes > Polietes domitor. The sequence goes on along the minus strand of OX377619.1, from coordinate 23,517,625 downwards.
GGCTATTTTTGTTTGGTAATGTAAAGTGTAACTATACACACTTTGGCCGTATACGGATTTCATATTCTGTGTGGGGATATAGAGTGCTTGTGCTGTTTTCAGTTGAATATACATACATAGGGTGATCCACTGTCTCGGCAGAACCTTATCCGATCAACCCAATTTTTCAGTACAGCCCAAAATCCACACAAAACAATGATTCGCTGCGGATACATTGGCTTCTCAATAGTCATGTGTGGGTTCTCTGAACCCCATATGCGGCAACTTTGCTTATTGACATAGCCATCGAGATGAAAATGTTCTTCATGAAGGCCGATTTCTTTTCGAAAAATGTCCACGTAAATTTCTTACAATTTGCATTAATAACTCACTGTATTGGAAGTAAATTTTTAATATTTCCTAATTTTGTTCGAGCGTATGGCGTACCATTTTGCAACTGTCAAAAATAAACTTTAAAATAAAAATTAAAATGAATGTTATTCTACTTTTCAAAGTCAAAGTAATCAGTAGCTCAAAATTTAATTTTAAATTTAAATACCCTATAGTTAATATTTGTGAATGAATGCCTAAGGATGGGGGTATGTATATTCACTTTGTCTTTCCGTTTGTAACACGATAGCGGCCGAACGAAATGAGCTAGGAGATTAAAATTTTTCCTAAATGTGTCTTATGGTTGCAGATCGGTTGGGATTGAAAGTGGGCGAAATCGACCCAGAGGGAAAAATTTTTCCCTCACAAGGACTGAAAATACCCCTAATATTTAGAGTATTTCAGCCTGATTTTTGAACATATTAGCTTGTATTTACTTGACATTTGCAATTTGCATTCCCTATATCATAAAAGGGCACCACAGAGTAACTTTTTATTTGTAGGGGGCGAAATGGGACGAAAAGGGATAAAAATAGTACCTATCAGACGACAATAGATAGAAACACGAAATTTGGCATGTTCATACCTCTAATAGAGTAGATACATAATATACAAGTATATTTTCTAAATTTGTGGTTAAATGGGGATAGAGGGATAAAAATACTACCAACCAAACGGCTGCACGTAGAATAATGAAATTTGGTGTATATATTCCGTACACACATTAAATAAAGGAAATTTTCGAAATTCGTACTTTTAGGGTGTAAAATGGAAAAAGGGGATAAAAATTGTACCAAACACATGGATGCAGCTAGAACCATGAAATTCGCGGTATACATTCCTCTGATTGAGTGACACGAAAAAAAACGTTTTCCCTAATTCGTACTTTCAAGGGATTCAATGGGAGCAGAGGGATGAAAATGATACCAACTAAAAGGCTACAGCTAGAATTATGAAATTGTCGAAAGTCGTACTTTTAAGGAGTAAAATGCGAATAAGGGGATAAAAATGGTACCAACTAAATGGCCGCAGATAGTGTCATGGAATTGGGTATATACATTCCTCTGAGTGCATAGCCACGTAAATCTTTTTTTCAAATTCGTACTTTATTTTGTTGCTTTTACGACAAAAAATGGTAGAATCATGAAGTTGTCTTATACTTCGTACGTGAGTGATAAGGTATTTTCAAAATGTATACTTTTGAATTTAAAATAGATGGAAATACAACCAACCAAAGGACTGCAGCTGAAAATACACTCTCTATCCCCCAATATTTAGGTTATTTATGATTGCTGCCTTATATTTACTTAATGAATTGAAGTATTATTTCCATTATATATACATAGTGTAGAAATATTGGTAGCCTTGTCTTAATAATTAAATTTCTGATTTTCATACATTTGAAATTTGTTGCGGACATTCCTCTTGTAGCTTGGAAGCACCGCAAAGAAAATAAATGTTTTAGCGGGCGAAATGGGACAAAAATGGATAAAATATGGTACCAATGATACGACAACAGCGCATAAACATGTGAAATAGAAGGATTTTTCGAAATTCGTACTTTTAAGGGATATAATTGATATAATGGGACCTTCCAAACCGCTGAAGTTGATATCATGAAATTCGGGTGTATATATTCAGTGGTCTGACAATGAAGACTCGAAACAAAAAGGCTTTTTTCCAAATTTGTACATATGGGCGGAGAATGGGGCGAATGGGGATATCTTTAAAATTTGTACTTTTCTTATCAAAATAATGCAGTCACTTTGTCTGTATCTGAAATTGCTTCTCCCTAATGGCGACTGACAATCGCCTAATATTTTCGGCACTTTCACAATTACAGCATTGTATTTTTTTATTTATTTAGATTTTAAACAGTGCACATAAGTATACATTACAGTTTGAAATAGTAATCAAATATAGTAATGTGCATAAACATATCACATATCAAACATATCTGCTGGTAATACTGTGGAATGCACTCCGTGGTGGAGGGTATATAAGATTTGGCCCGGCCGAACTTAACGCCTTCTTACTTGTTTTAATTTCTGCTTTATATGCACTTGAAATTTGTTGCGTACATTCCTCTTGTAACGTAAAAGCAGCAAAAAGTAAATTCACGTTTTAGCGGGGACAAAAAAGGATAAAAATGAAACCAATGGTACCACAATAGCAAGAAACATGAAATTTGGAATGTACATCCTTCTAATTGCGTAGATACGTAAAATAGAGAGATTTTTCAAAATTCGTTCTTTTAAGGGATAAAATTGGAAAAGAGGGATAAAAATGGTACCAACCACACCGCTGAAATTGAAATGGTGAAATTCGCTGTGTACATTCATCTGACTGTAAAGAGGTGAAATAAAAAAGGATTTTTTTTTGAAATTTGTATTTTCAGACGGAAAATATGGTGAATATGGGATAAAAATAGTACCTACCAAACGGCTGCAGCTATAATAATGAAACTCGGTGTGTACACTTCTCTGACTACGATGATGCGAAGAATAAGTACATAATTAAATTTGGCAACAATCAAACGGCTGTAGTTAGGATCATGATATTCAGAATTTGTACTCGTCTGTCTACGTAGATGCGAAAAAAAGAATTTTTTCTAAATTCATACTGGAAAAAGGAAATTCAAAATGGAAAAAGTAGTGGAACCAATCAAACGGCTGCAGCTAAAATCATGATATTAGTTGTTCTATTCCACTCTGTAACATATTGGACCTTCAATATTAGAACTTTTAGAAATCAAAATGGTACAGACATTTAGGCTGTAGCCGGAAGCAAGAAATTGCAAATGTGGAAAATCGAGCTTGAAGGCAATTTTTTCTACCTAGTAATATTTAGGGTACATTTTTGAAGATTGCTGCCTAATAATCTCTTTTTGATTCCACTTGATGTTTTATATTGATTTATAAAGTCTTGTTAAATTTTAAGGGCCGATGTCGATTTTGAATAAAACACAAATTATTTAGGAAATTATTGTCATTTCTTTTTATTATGATAATATTGGTATGGTTCAATTTTGTATGGAACAAAATATCGGCCAAATGGCCACCGCGACCTCTGCGGCACACCTCCATCCGATGGTCTAAACTTTCGATGACGCTGAGGCGTAATTGAAGTTAATGTGCCCAAATATCTCATCATTTAGCTCTTGAATTGTTGCTGTCTTATTGACGTACACCGTTTCTTTCAAATAACCCCAAAGAAAGAAGACCAATCACATGATCTGGGCGGCCAATTGACATCGCCACCACGTGAGATAACACGGCCATTGAATTTGTCGCGCAAAATAGCCATTGTTTCGTTAGTTGTGTGGCAAGTGGCACCGTCCTATCGTCCACATCCATATCTTCCAATTCGGGCCATAAAAACTTCGTTATCATCTCACGATAGCGAAGACCATTCACAGTAACTGCCTGACCGGCCTCATTTTGGAAAAAATACGGCTCGATGATGTCGCCAGCCCATAAACCGCACCAAACAGTCACTCTTTGTGGGTGCATTGGTTTTTCGACAATCACTCTTGGATTATCATTCGCCCAAATGCGGCAATTCTGCTTATTGACGAATCCACTGAGGTGAACATGTCCCTCATCACTGAAGATTTTTTTCTTCGAAGTGCACGATAGGCACTTTGATTTGAAGGTCCATTTTCATAATAAGCCTGAATCACTTTAACGCGTTGCTCGATTGTTTATCTTTCCATGGTTCAAATTGAGTTAGTCTGAAATTGAATTGATGTCAAATGAAATGCAGAAAAAAACTTGACATACATATACCCTGTACCTACCATGTAAAGCTATCATTTTACAGTTTCCAAAATATTGTATCATTGATTGATAACACTTTGTTTGACGTACCCTTTAAAAAAAAAACAAATTTTTCTTCTGCTTCCAAGTCATTCCTAGTCCAATTACTCCTCTGGCATTTGTCCTCCGAATTCCATTTAACTGTGAAAAGGAACCCCATTTTAATATTCATCGTTATTATCTTTCATCATCATAAAAGCCATTCAAATTTTCCGATCAATAAATTTCGTTTTTTATGTTTGGCTTTTTATGCATAAGATACGAGACGACGTCGACGACAGCGATATACAATGATTGTAATGTCCTTACATATATCGTACGAGTACATTTGTATGTATGTCCTTGCAATATCTGTACAACAATGACCATCCCCCCTCCCTTGACAAGCCAAAAAGCAGCAAACCTCGTAAATTATTCAAAACTATCATGAACAGGCGAAGAAGAACAAGTGGAGTTTTTGCAACAAAAGGCAAGCGATTGGTTTAGACCATTTGGGTCATAAAAATTTTACATCTCAACGAGGACAATGGCAACGGAGAAATCAATACAATCATCATCCTCGTCATCATCATCGTCGACATCGTCCTGGTCATCGATGCAATTTCGAATGTATATTTTTTTCTTTTTGCAAAGAAAGGACAAGAAATGACGCACAATTATTACAGCGTTGACAAAACACAACGAGCGAAGCGATGAATACAATATTTGCGATAATGACGTCCTTGATGGTGACGGTGATGATGATGATGCTAAAAATGCTAAACAGCATGGGGATGATGACGATGACGACGACCAATGACCAAAAAACACACAAAAAACCAACAAAATTTATATGGCATCCCAGTTTCTTCTTTTTACGAGAAAGCGAATGAAAAAGGTCCTATCCTATCCTGCCCTGTCCTGTTGTGTGTAATGCAAAACACAAAGCAAGGCACTTACACTGCTGGCAACCTCACTTTTTTATGCGAGTCTTCGTTGTTGTTTTTTTTTTTTCTGTGCCGAATTTTATAGGTTTTATTGATATGAACGTATATTTTATTACACTCGATTCTCTGATCTCGCTCTCCTCTCACCGGACTCCCCCCTCCCACCACTGTTTGTTTAGCAATTTCAATATATTATCGAACGCACACACGCACTCACACACACACATATTCAGCCATAGTCCTTTTTACATATGCACAATAAAAGTTGGCAGGAAAAAAGGGATACAATGCTCAATAAAACGTACATGTGTGTGTGCGTGCGTGTGTGTGAGGATGAGTATGATGTTGTTGTTGCTCGTTACCATACTAAAAAACGCATAATATCAGACAGACACATGTACAGATGAATATATATATGTTTGTGTATATTGCCCTTATGATAATGTGTAGGCTATGCCACAGTGGCTCGAAATCAGTACAAACGAATGAAATGGGCGATTTACTTAGAAACATGACATTCGGTGTGAGCCTTGCACTTACCATGCAAAATGGGATTTTTCGCATTTATCATTTTATATCAGGAGTACTTACATAAAACAACACCAACAAACACTTATACCCAATATTGTAAGTCTGACTAATTACAACATTTTCAATAGATATTTGAAGATGTAGATATATTCTTGAAAGGTTGAAACCAATTTTACTGAAAAAACACAAAAAATGGTCACGCGATTAGAAACGATCATAGAAAACCCAATTTATTCAAAGTTTTAGTAAAAAACATAACAAAACAAAATGAAAGAAGACTCAATACTTCGTCGGATATCCTTTATATTTTATTGCATAGGATAATCTCCTTGGCAAACTTTCTACCGAAAATAGATATCGTCAAGGTGGTATCGACTCCCAAACTTCTTTAATATTAATCGTCATTGTTTCTTAGAGTTTTCGTTCTTAAACCTCCTTCGACATCTGTCCACAAGTTTTCGATGGGATTTAAGTCCGCACTTTGGCTGGCCAGGATAAAATATCGGTACTCGTATCCATAAATCATAAACTGTTTGATATACATAAACTTATTTCTCTTTGTTCATTTACAACAACTGCTGACATGTTTACCGCAAACAAACTAATTTTTCCCAAAAAAACGATGTTCACGTGTCTAAAATTTCGTTTCTACGAAATGCATTTTTTCTCTGCGAAACAATAAGAAATGAGTTTTAACTTACTAAAATTTTTGTTATATTTATCACTTATGTCAAACATTTTTCAATGTAAGTATTTTTTGTACGTATGTAAAAAGTATTATTCAAAAGAGAAACAACAAATTCAGTAACTTGGATCTACGTAGGAAAACGAAACTCTAAAATACCAATTAGTTGTTTTTTTTTTTGGAATTAAAATTTCTAGTTGTTTCTTCTTGCATTTCATCGAATACAAAAAAACTGTATTTGTTATTCGAATTTATACATATTTAGGATTATAAAAATGAAGAAACATTTCCAAATATTTTTTATTTAATCGGAATATGCGTATAAAGATTTTGAGTAAACATCCTGTTACTCATGTCCTATATAAATTAAAAACCCCTAAACTCAAATCATAGAAAAAATGCGGGACTGAAGATTTTATCGCCGAGGAATTTGATCGTTTTTGTGTAATATTTCTTCAAAATATATATCGAAGGCTTATATTCAAAAGTGGCTATGAACCATTTTCTCGAAAATGAGTTTTTGATGCCAAACTACTCTCAGATTTGGATGTCATCTGTCATATAAATTTGGAAACGATTTTTTCTAAAGTCATTTTTTTAATTTTCTGATTTGGCTGTCCCCTCGCACGTTAGTTTGTGACTGCATAAGTGGCTACAACGATTTTGTTTAAAACATTTTTCTACATTTAGGGCATATCGTACTATCAAATTTCGCTTTAATAGCATTTTGATTCCCCAGTTATCAGGCTAATATAGGAAAAATAATAATAAAGTCAAAAATTGTGAAAAGTATATTTAAAAAAAGTTACATATTGAGAATACCAAAATTTTTCTTTGGCATGTGATTGCTGACTGCATGGTGAATATTTGTGTATGAAAAGTTTCAGAATTATGAATGAAGAAAGTTAAAATATAAGGAATTGCAACGGCGAATTTTGGATGTTTCATCAATTGCAGCGATTTTCGCGACTGGCTACATATATGTTACAAGCGACCAATATGGCGGATGAAGATGGAATCTTTAAATTCGCTGTGTACATCACAGAAAATGCGTTTTCTATACAACATTGCCAAGATTTCATGAAAAAAGTTATGGAGTTTACAATAAATCTTATTCTTATTTCAACATTCATAGTGCTCAATTTTAAACGTGCAAAAGTGGCTATGAACCATGAAACCGCGAATAATAGGAAATTTCGAAAACTTTTAAATCGTAGCAATTAGTAATTCTTTTTAGATTAAACTGCAGAAGAACGATTAATAATTTCTCTTCAAATTAAGGAGAAAATCTGTTTTTTCGCTCTCCTGAAAAGTTATGTTTTTGTTCATAGCCACTTATGAATATAAGCCCTCGATAAGTACAAATGTATGTAATTTCAAGCAACTATTTAAAAAAATGTCTACACTTAGAGAACTGCTATTACAGCTGTTTTTTTGCATAACAGCACTTTTCTGCAATCTTACATCACCATTCACACTGCTAAAGAGTTTGCAGTCTGCTCAAATTGGCTGTTGTTAATTAATATATAAAAATAGATAAGCGTTCATAAGCGAGTTTAGCTCGAATTTTCTTTTATATTAGCTTGGGACAATATGCGTATCATATATATTGCTAAAAACAGCAAACAGCTGTTTACCATCTCAGCAGATACAAATCTGCTGTCTCTTTTTTAACAGCAGAAAATGTGCTCTTTCAGTAGACTTTCTGCTTTCTTTTATTGACATATTCCTTTGAGTGTACTGATAGATAGATTACTGAAATGCAATTTTGCCGACGATGTCTATCGGACGAATGTATCAAAATATTTCTCGAAGATCCTGGCAATAAAATATGAGTGGTTTCCAAATGCTCCAGTAAAAATTTCCTAAAAAGTTGGAAAATTAACTAAGTATGAGTAAAGTTTCCTTCTTTCAATGCCATAATAAATAGTTCATTTGCTAGAAAAAGGGTAGTAAAAAAAAACATTTCTTCGGATCTAATAAAAAATTCTTACAATTGAGTAAATTCAAACTTATGTGGAAGAATATTTTCAAGGTTTTAAGTAAGAAAAAAATCTGAAATTTTTGTATGGAAAAAATTCCATTTAGCAAATTTTAACTTAAAATGTGTTTTTTCCTAAAATGAAGTTAAAATGTTTAGTGAAATTTATTCCGAATTCATCATACATTTAAGTATTAACGAACTTCTAAAAACATTTCTTGAATAGTAATCTAAGAAGCAATTCTCGTTCGTTTGCAGAGACTTATTTCTTAAATACTTTATGAATTATTCTAAACAACCACTGCGAAGGCGCCTATCTTGCATTGGCAACAATCATGGAGTAATAGCTCATCTCCTTATGGCAGAGGTATCATGAAACTTTTGAGAAATATTTAATGTTGTCATTTTTTGTATCAGTTTTGCATACTCTGATGCAAAACTATTTGTTTGATTTTTTTAGTTAAATTGAACTTATTTTAATTGCTCCTTTTTTCCTTGTATAAAATAAAATTTTCCTCAGTTTAAGTAAAAATTTACTCGTTTTGAGGAAAAAAATCAGCAGTAAGTAAATATTTGAGTAAATATTTACTTGATTTGAGTAATCATTTACTTAGTTTTAGGAAATTTTCAGCAAAATTTTACTAAGAATTAGTACAAATTTACTTAGTTTTAGGAAAATTTTGCTTAAATTTAGTAAAAAATTACTAGGTTTTAGGAAAAATTTACTTAGATTTAGGAAAATTTCAGCAAAATTCTACTTATATTTAGTAAAAATGTACTTGCTTTCCTAAATTTTAGTTAATTTTAACTCATTATAGGGTTACATTTTTATGAGTGTAGATGAAAACCGCCCCCAGGGGAAAATCCTGCGCACGGGCCTGCTTTTTGGGAATGATGCGCAAAAAGTTATAAAATAGGCGGCAGCATCTAGAAACATGAGATCGAGGATATAAAAAGGCTCTGCGATTGTAATTTTTGGTTCGAAACCGGGTAGAAAATGAAAGAATTATTGACATACAATGAAAAAATTATCTTCATAATATTTATGATTTTGTCTTAACCTCAGTGAAAATTTTCATTAAAAAGTCGCCAAAGCAACATTTCATAAAATTTATGAAACATGTTTCATAAAGCACAAATTAATGAAAAGTGTCATAGAATTTATGAAACAATTCTTAGAAACAATGAAATGCAGTTGTTCATTCGAAGAAGTTTTGACATAAAAATTCATTATTTTTCATAATATGATTTATGAAAATTTTCATAGATTTTATGAAGAAACTTCATTAATATTATGAAAGAGTTTCATAAATAGTAATAAGTTATACTGAAGTTTCCAATATAAACAAAAAAAAAACAAAAATGGTCTGATTCGTTGACTAACCAATCAACACACACCACCATTGCGAGAGTGTGCAATGAGTATGTATTTGGCCAAAATCAGGGTAAAAACTTACGTCAGAGTTAACATACGACAAATGAGAATTTCTTACATTCATCGAATAAAGTCGACTCACTAAAGGTGTAGTTGTAAGTTACATAGTTTTATTTATTCCATAACAAAAATGTTTTATTGGTTATGACATCTATATATACAAAAGAGTTGCGTTACTGACTGACTGATTGACTGACATGACCCCCCCGGCTCCCCCCCGGCTCCCCCCAGGCTCATGAAATTTTCCGGGTAGTTCCCAAATATGACGTCGACTAAGAAAGGGTTTTGCGAAATTCGTACTTTTAAGAGGTAAAATGGGACAAAAAGGGATAAACACCGAACCTTCGTCCTGACTAAACGGCAGTAGCTAGAAACATGAAATTCGGTGTGTTCCTTGCAGTGATCATGCAGACGAGCTACAAATAAGGATTTTTCGAAATTTTTTACTTTTAAGGGACGAAAGAGACAAAAAGGGATGGTACCAATTTAAGAATTTCAGGTAGAATCGTGAAAATCTGTATTTACATTTCTCTGACAACGTAGACTTGCAATATAAATGGATTTTTCGAAATTTGTACTTATAAGGGGTGAGCGGGACAAAAAGTTATAAAAATGCTACCAACTAAAGTATTGTAGATAGAATCGTGAAATTTGGTATGTAAATTCCTCTAACCATGAAGCGCGTTAAAATTTGATTTTTCAAAATGTGTACTTTTAAGGGTCGAAGGGCCAAAAGGGATGAAAATGGTACTAATTTAAGTATTGTAGCTATAGTCGCGAAAGTTAAAATCCGGCCACGTAGAAGTGCAACATAAGTGGATTTTTCGAAATTTGTACATTTAAGTGGTGAGCGGTACAAAAAGAGATAAAAATGGTACCAATTACTGTATTAGGGCTACAAACGTGAAATTTGGTATGTAAATTCCTCTGGCCATGTAGAAGCGCAGTAAAATTATATTGGGCGAAATTTATACTTTTTAGGGGGTGAACGGGACAAAAATTGTACCATAGTATAGTAGCGAAACGTCGAAGTGCAATTTTAAATTGATTTTTTAAAATTTCTACTTATAAAAGGTGAGCGGGACAAAAAGGGATACAAATTGTACCATCTTAAGTACTGTAGCTAGAAGCGTGAAATTCTGCGTGTACATTTCTCCGACCACGTAGGCGTGCAACATAAATGGATATTTCGAAATTTGTAGATTTAAGGGGTGAGCGGGACAAAAGATATAAAGATGGTTTACCGCCCTTTAATGGAACGACAATGGATAAACGTGGAATGGATACCGAATAAAGTACGTGTTTTTAGGAGAAGCAAAAACACATGTTACATACATGGTGATTTTTCAAAATGTGTACTCTTTGGGAGAGAGATGCAAAAAGTTATAAAGTGGTCGGTTGCATCTAGAAACATGAGATCGAGGATATAAAAGGTTCTGCGGTTGTAATTTTTTGTTTAAAACTGGGTAGAAAATGATAAAAAATTAGAGATACGAAGGGAGTTCAGCTAAAATAGTCCACATCGACAAGCGCATTCCTTTGACTGTATATGAGGGCTATTTTTTGTGTTTTGTCTAAAGATTTTTTTCCGAATTAATAGATCCTTGACTTTATTTTTTTATTATTCCAAAAAATAACCGAGCCTGATAGGATCGTGAAATGATATCACGAATAACTATTCAAAAGACTTTAAACGTAAATTTTATTTTTGTCTTAGTGTAACTAATGAATTATTGGACGTTTATTACTATATTACTTTGTTTGGTTTGTTTTTTTATATATTTTTTCGCTACCCATCTTAATGTACATATAGGTATTTTCTCTCCCCGTAACACTGTGCATCGTCTTCCTCTGTCTTTTGCTCCGGATGGTTGTGTAGGGTTTCTCGCGTATATTCCTCTTGTTTCCGTTCGTATTCGTATTCGAATTATTGCTTTGATTCCATGTCATGTTTTAGCATACACACACATACGCACACATTTTTTAGCTTCGATGGCACTGGTAAATCGTAAACGCAGTACCAGCAGCAGCCGCATCACCACCACCAGTCAATGGTAGTCATTCATATACCCATCGTCCATAGAATGGATGTACTTGTTTTATGACCATTACCAAGTACGAGGGTGGTTGGAGGCGCATTTACAACATCCACTCTTCATGGACACAAGGATTCATGCCAACGAATCTCATGGTGATGACGATGATGATGGTCATCATCATCGTGTCATTTTTGCTTGTTTAGTTTGTTCATTTCATACTCGATGATGGTTTGATTTCAATATTGCTATTCAGCAGGACTTCTTCAACACTCTTTGGCTCACCCTCATCACCAGGGCCACCCTAAGTGAGCACCACTTGCCTCTATTCAGACATTCGTTTTTTATGTTTTTATTTTTATGCATAAACATACTTAGCATACAGTCGTAAAATCGTAAAAAACGTACATATATCCTGGCGAATGTCCTTTGCGCACCCCTGCCTTCCATTGGCAATTGTTTGGAACGAGTGCCCGTGCAAAGATTGCTGGAGAGTGGTTGGGTTCATTTTTTATGCCAACATGTTGTTAGCCCTGGTGCCAGGACAAGTGCTTGCTGGTTCGTTGTTTAGAGTAGTTGGTCCTTTTTTTTGGTTGGCCAAAGATAAAGATCTTCTTCTCCTGCGAGTCTGTTGTTTTTAGTTTATTTGTATGTTATTATGAATTTATGACACTTACCATCTAAAATAGATTGATTGTGCTTTTTTTGCATTAGTTTTACACTGAGAAAAAAATTGGCGAGGTTAGAAATACTATGAAAGGGCGTTAAGGGTTGTCATTCTTCAATACAGTATTAAAAATAAATAAGCGATTAAGGCTGAATTGAATATTCACTTCAAAGAGCAAAAAATCGTGATTTTTTTTTTTCAAATAAATCTTACATTTCTGGTCATATTTGAATAAAATTTCACATAAATGAAGTTGTTGGTTTAAAATAACATGTCTAGAGTAGGGAATAACTTCGATAGCTTAGACCCTGGGAAATAATCGGCCCAGACGGACTCATATCGTTATCTGTTAGCAACAATTTTTCCAAACATTTATTACTTCCATAGAAATATTTTTGGTTTACATGTATATAAGTACTTTTATATTTGGGTAGCATTGTTTGTATACAATAGGGACTGTATATATAAATAAAGGGTGATTTTTTAGCTATTATCTTTTTGGCAACACTGGTTTAAACAGCTGACGCACGTTTCGTGTTTTGTTTCACTGTCAAACATCTTCAGTTTGGTCTATAATTTAACCATGAATCGTCTTACAAACGAACAACGCTAGCAAATTATTGAAATTTATTATCAAAATGCGTGCTCTGTTAAGAAAGTTCATCGCGCGCTTTCATTTTATGGTCAGTTTACTCGACCCACTGAAGCGACTATTCGGGCTATTGTGACTAAATTTCGCACCAAATTTACATTGTTGGACATTAAACCACCAACACGCTTGCGTAGAGTGCGAACTGAAGAAAATATCGCAGCTGTATCGGCCAGTGTTAATGATGACCATCAATTATCGATTCGTCGCCGTTCGCAGCAATTGGGCCTCTGTTACTCAAAAACGTGGAAATGCCAAAATTGGACTAAGCGGATGGACCATTTGAGGCGCAGTCAAGGTCAGCATTTGCATGAAATAATCTTCAAACATTAAATTATATGGACCGTACTATCGATTCAAATAAAGATTGAATCTGAATTTTATGTGTTTTTTTTTTTGAAAAACTTTCCTATAACTTTTAAAAAATCACCCTTGATATATAAGGGACTGAACAGCCCTACAGTCTTGCCTTCTGAGGGAAGATGAATGCGCTTTAGAGGAAGGGGACTCCCATAACATATACAAATATAAAAATTCTCCAATGTAAAATCAAAGATGATTCGAAAATATCAGTTGGTGGTGAACTACCTTGATGGTGGTCTCAATTTATATTTATACTAGCAGTGTCATTAGTTTTATCCAACTCTGTTTTTGGATAGTATTTATTGAATTTTATTTTGGTGGATATTAGAGGTGGTGAGAAGAATTTACATTCGAAATTTCACGATTCTAGCTATAATAATTTAGATGGTACCATTTGTATCCCTTTTGGTCACGCTCGCCCATAAAACGTGCAAATTTCGAAAAATCCATTTATGCTGTAAGTCTACGTTGTTGGAAAAATGTAAATACTGATTTTCACGAATATAGCTTCATTACTTAAATTGGTATCGTTTTTATCCATTTTTGTCTCAATCCTCCCTTAAAAGTAACAATTTCGAAATACGTGTAGGTTCCAACGTGATCGTCCAGAGGATAATCACTATAATTCCATCGTTCAAAACGTTCATGAGTGTCGTACGTTAATTGCCGATTTAACAACGGAGTGTGCTCTCAAAATGTCTCCATCATCGTGCTTTCCTTTAAGAAGCTATTCGTTAATTCCCCCACTTCTCAGTGTCATTGCAAGATCTAATCTGGTATTAGCTGAATATTCTAAGGCGATAGTCTGCGGTTGTCAATATAATTTTCTCTAAAAACAGGAGCAATGTATGGGAACACGACCTGAAAAAATCGAATTATCAACATTCGCAATATCAAAAAAATATTTGTAGTGCAAATGTCCAGCAATTGTTTTGAAAATACTTCAGATTGGCCGTTCCACAACACATGAGTCTGTTCGTCAGCGGGAAATTGACGTGGAATCGCCCGTAATGTAAATCAAAAATCACCTTCCAACAGAATCATTGAACCATCAGTGCGCCATAGTGCACTCCTCCGCACCGATCAAAATGTTGGCCACATCAGATCTTTGAAAGGTTGAGCGATGGAGTTTCGTTAATTTCCATATTCATCGCACCCTGAGTGCATTTCGGCAGTCTTGAAAAAGAACGAAGCTGAAATTCCTGATGAAGCAAGCATCGCTTTAATTTTGCGAGCGAAGTTTTGCCAAAATCGGTACGATCAAAAAAGATTTTCCGGTTTCACCGAGAGCGTCCAAGAATAAAATAACTATAGTTCAATTGTTCATATGCCGTGTGTTCCGTAAGCATATTATTCTCGCAATGCGTCGTTCCATTCCAAGTCTTGATTAAATGCTTAGTGCATCGGATAGTGTGGCGCTGTCATTCCTAGTTCATTCATTCAATCGCATGTCTTCATTCAATGCCTCATTGTGAATTTTCAGAAATGTCCCCTTTGTATTTGGTTCACGAATCGGTGAAAATAAATGAAATACGTGTAACTGGATTTCTCTCTTTATTTGATGACTGACTACAAACTTGAATCATGATCCAAATCAAAATGAATCAACAAAATATGTCGTTTCTATAGGCAGTTCTGATTAAAATAGTATAAAATATAAAGATTTTTTGCATTTTGTCCGAATTTTCAGAATTTTATTTATAATTATCTGAACTTTTGTGTTCCGAAAACTTTCGCAGAATCATAACGAATATATAATAAAGGAATTTCGCATATCCATTGCTTGAATTGAGACGTATAGCCTTGAGTCTATTCAAAAATTCTGTAGAAAAATGCATTTTCAGTTTTTTACAAGTATTTTTATTTTGCTGTCAACTATCCAAAAGTTTTTTCATCTTAAAACCCAGTTCGGACTACCACGAACAGTTTGTAATAAAGATCAGCCAAATCTGTTTAGCCGTTCTCAAGTGATGCGATTAACAAAGAACTTTTTATACCCTCCGCCTCCAGGATGGGGGCCTTGAAATATTCACCGGAGACCCCATAAAGTATATATATTCTGGGTCGTGGTAAAATTCTAAGACGATATAGCCATGTCCGTCTGTCTGTTGAAAGCAGGAGGTTCAAATTTTTCCTAAATGTGTCTTATGGTTGTAGATCGGTTGGGATTGAAAGTGGGCCCAGAGGGAAAGATTTTTCTCTCACAAGGGCTGAAAATACCCCTAATATTTAGAGTATTTCAGCCTGATTTTTGAACATATTAGATTGTATTTACTTGATATTTGCAATGCGCATTCCCTTTATAGCATAAAAGGGCACAATAGAGTGTTTTTTATTTGTAGGGGGCGAAATGGGACAAAAAGGGATAAAAATGGTACCAATCAAACGACACCAGATAGAAACACGAAATTTGGCGTGTACATTCCTCTAATAGAGTAGATATATAATATAAAAGTTTTTTTTTCTAAATTCGTACTTTTAAGGGGTTAAATGGGGATAGAGGGATAAAAATAGTACCAACCTAACGACTGCACCTAGAATAATGAAATTCGGTGTATACATTACTCTGATTGCGTAGACACGTAAAATAAAAGAACTTTCCAAAATTCGTACTTTTTGGGGTTCAAATGGAAAAAGGGGATAAAAATAGTACTTACCAAATGACCGCAGCTAAAATCATAAAATTCGGAGTATACATTCCTCTGACTGCGTAGACACGAAAAATAAAACGTTTTTTCCAAATTCGTACTTTCAAGGGATACAATGGCTACAGGGGATAAAAATAGTATCAACTAAACGAATTCAGCTAGAATGATGAAATTCGGTGTGTAAATCCCTCTAATTATGTAGATACGTAAAATAAACTGAGTTTAAATAGTCGTACTCTTGAGGGGGCAAAATTAGAAAATTGGGATAAAAATGGTACCAACAAAATGGCCGCTGATAGAATCATGGAATTCGGTGTATACATTCCTCTGTCTGCATAGCCACGTAAAATATTTTTTTACAATTTCGTACTTTATTTTGTTGCTTTTACGACAAAAAGTGATAGAATCATGAAGTTGTCTTATACTGCGTACGTGAGAGATAAGGTATTTTCAAAATGTATATTAGGGTATTTATGATTGATCCCTTATATTATTTCCTAGCTAGTATCATGAAATTCGGCGCGTAAAATAGAGAGATTTTTCGAAATTCGTACTTTTCAGGGATATAATTAAAAAGAGGGATACAAATGGGGCCTGCCAAATTGCTGAAGTTGAAATCATGAAATTCGGTGTATACATTCTGACTATGAAGACTCGAAAAAAGGTTTTTTTTCGAAATTTGGTCAGGGAATGGGGCTAATCTGGGGATATGGGGAATGGGGATATCTTTAAAATTTATACTTTTCTTATCACTTTATCTGTATCTGAAAATGCTTCTTTCTAATGGCGACTGACAATCGAATAATATTTAGGCATGTTCACTTTCACAATTACAGCATTGTATTTATATATAGTAGTAGATTTTAAACAGTGCGCATAAGTATACATTATAACGGGTGATTTTTTAAGAGCTTGATAATTTTTTTTTTTTAAAACGCATAAAATTTGCAAAATCTCATCGGTTCTTTATTTGAAACGTTAGATTGGTCCATGACATTTACTTTTTGAAGATAATTTCATTTAAATGTTGACCGCGGCTGCGTCTTAGGTGGTCCATCCGCTTAGTCCAATTTTGGCATTTCCACGTTTTTGAGTAACAGAGACCCAATTGGTGCGAACGGCGACGAATCGAAAATTGGTGGTCATCATTAACACTGGCCGATACAGCTGCGATATTTTCTTCAGTTCGCACTCTACGTAAGCGTGTTGGTGGTTTAATGTCCAACAATGTAAATTTGGTGCGAAATTTAGTCACAATAGCCCGAATAGCCGCTTCAGTGGGTCGTTTAAACTGACCATAAAATGGAAGCGCGCAATGAACTTTCTTAACAGAGCACGCATTTTGATAATAAAATTCAATAATTTGCAAGCGATGTTCGTTTGTAAGACGATTCATGATGAAATGTCAAAGCATACTGAGCATCTTTCTCTTTGACACCATGTCTGAAATCCCACGTGCTCTGTCAAATACTAATGCATGAAAATCCTAACCTCAAAAAAATCACTCTTTAGTTTGAAATAGTAATCAAATATAGTAATGTGCATAAAAATATCACAATTTTCGTAATATGGTACTGTGCTTCTATGTAAAGTCGACACCCTTTAATCTGCTGGTAATACTGTGGAATACACTCCGTGGTGGAGGGTATATAAGATTCGGCCCGGCCGAACTTAACGCCTTCTTACTTGTTATTATATAGATTTCATAAATCATTTTATGAAAAATAATGAACTTGTATGACTGAAAATTTTCACTGAGTTTAAGACAAAATCATAAATAATATGAAGATAATTCTTTCATTGTAGAAAATGTCAATGTCAACTACAATGTGGCCATAAAGAACACACAGGATATGAATATGTCCGACATTAATCACTTTTATTTTGACATGTCATAAGGCATACGAAGTTTAAGTTTCCTAAAATTTAGTTTATTTTAGATTTAGATTTTTGTGTTAACTTTTTTCGGAGTTTAGGATTGTTAATAACGTAATGTGATAGAAAGTGAAGGGTGTAGTATATTCGGTCCATCCGACTCTATATTCTCTTATTTAATCTTACGGATATTTTGTCGACAATATATGATATTGATATTATATTTGATGCACCATAATTTCAAAATTACGCAAATAAAAGTCTCTGGAATTACACAATTCTCCACCCTCTGCGGCTGTCTCGAACTTAATTTCTCTCAGTGCAGCCAATAACAAGCAACATCATCTTAAAAAAACAAAAGCACTATCGTACCGAATAATTTGAAAGAAGAACAGCAGCAAAATACAACAACAAAACGAGCATCAAATAAAAAAGTGCTGATACAAATTATGGCCATATTTATTTTTTATTTGCCTATGAATTTTCCGCCATCCATCCATCTACGTAAACAACGCACCAACAAAATAAAAATAAAAAACAAGAAGCCCTAATGATTTTAGGCAAATTGACCAACGTCCAGGACCAGCGGCAGTACCAGCACCCCCCTCAGTCAGACAGAACTAAGCACGCACACACCCCACCCACCCACGCACACATACACAAATGACACAAAACTTAAATCAGCATTATCGGTCCATCTATCTCCGCACACACACACTCACCGAGCGTGAGCGTGAAAGGCCGTCGAGGGCCAAAAAGAGATGAAGTCAAAACTAACATTATTTTTATTATTATTGCACAGCATTTACGATTTCAGATAAAATGTTAAAAAATAACACAAGAAGAAGACGAAGAAGAAGATGAACAAAACACAAGATATATGCTAACGGTAAATGGATCCTGAACAACGTAAAAAACAACATCGGCAGCAGGATTCCATAGGCTAATAATTCAACATGTAGCCAACGGGGATGATGATAATGATGCCACCCTGCCGCACCGTCTACCCGAAATCGTTCCATTCCACGGCTTGTGGTTGCTGGAGTGGGGGGGGGTTGGTAATAGAACTAAATTGATTTTAAATGTTAATTTTATGGAAATTACCCCGAGCGGGAGTGTGGTCGAGCCGAAAAACAAAATTAAAGGTTTTTATGGGTTTGTTTTTTTTTCTCTTCTGTTGGTGGCCGACGTATTGTGTACTGGTCGTTGGCCCAAAAGGATTTATGACCGTACACGGTCAGCAGAATTTTTTATGATTATTATCGTGTTTTTTAGGGTTTCTGATGATGGCCCGGCCATTGGTTTAATTGAACATTGCTTATTTTTAGTATTGAAAGAAGGAAAATCGGAGTCACGAATCTCAATGTTTAACATTAAAATCAATTATGGCTGCTACTTTCGATATTGTTTGTTAGCCAGCGGTCTTGGCTGTAAAGTAACAAATTTTCTTTAATGAAATAGTTTCGATCTAATGGTTGTATCTATTGTATATTTATAATTAAGATGGTCGAAGCTAGTTCGTATCACACTTAATTATGAGGGTCTAAATTCTTACATTAATTTTCCCAATCTACATTTTAAAATAAAGGGTGATTTTTTAAGAGCTTGATAACTTTTTTTTAAAAAAAAACGCATAAAATTTGAAAAATCTTATCGGTTCTTTATTTGAAACGTTAGATTGGTCCATGACATTTACTTTTTGAAGATAATTTCATTTAAATGTTGACCGCGGCTGCGTCTTAGGTGGTCCATCCGCTTAGTCCAATTTTGGCATTTCCACGTTTTTGAGTAACAGAGACCCAATTGGTGCGAACGGCGACGAATCGAAAATTGGTGGTCATCATTAACACTGGCCGATACAGCTGCGATATTTTCTTCAGTTCGCACTCTACGTAAGCGTGTTGGTGGTTTAATGTCCAACAATGTAAATTAGGTGCGAAATTTAGTCACAATAGCCCGAATAGCCGCTTCAGTGGGTCGATTAAACTGACCATAAAATGGAAGCGCGCAATGAACTTTCTTAACAGAGCACGCATTTTGATAATAAAATTCAATAATTTGCAAGCGTTGTTCGTTTGTAAGACGATTCATGATGAAATGTCAAAGCATACTGAGCATCTTTCTCTTTGACACCATGTCTGAAATCCCACGTGATCTGTCAAATACTAATGCATGAAAATCCTAACCTCAAAAAAATCACTCTTTATTATAAATAGTTAACTTGTTCTTTGCAATTCCCATTGGATTGGATTGTAAATTCAATATTCAAATACCATACTGGAACATAATTTTATTAAATAAATTAAAACAAGTAAGAAGGCGTTAAGTTCGGCCGGGCCGAATCTTATATACCCTCCACCACGGAGTGCATTCCACAGTATTTCCAGCAGATTGTGATATGTTAATGCACATCACTTGATTTGATTACTATTGCAAACTATAATGTATACTTATGCGCACTGTTTAGAATCTGCTACTATAAAAAATAAATTGTGAAAGTGAACATGCCGAAAATATTAGGCGATTGTCAGTCGCCATTAGGGAGAAGCATTTTATATATATATAGATATCCCCATTCGCCCCATTCTCCGCCCAAATCTACAAAATTTGGAAAAAAAACGTTTTGTTTCGAGTCTTCATAGTCAGACCACCGAATATATACACCGAATTTCATGATATCAACTTCAGCGGTTTGGAAGGTCCCATTTTTATCCCTCTTTTTCAACTATATCCCTTAAAATTACGAATTTCGAAAAGTCCCTCTATTTTACGTGTTTATGCAATTAGAGGGATGTACACACCGAATTTCATGATTCTAGCTGTTGTCGTATCATTGGTACCATATTTTATCCATTTTTGTCCCATTTCGCCCACTAAAACATTTATTTTCTTTGTGGTGCTTCCAAGCTACAAGAGGAATGTCCGCAACAAATTTCAAATGTATGAAAATCAGAAATTTAATTATTAAGACAAGGCTACCAATAATTCTACACTATGTATATATAATGGAAATAATACTTCAATTCATTAAGTAAATATAAGGCAGCAATCATAAATAACCTAAATATTGGGGGATAGAGAGTGTATTTTCAGCTGCAGTCCTTTGGTTGGTTGTATTTCCATCTATTTTAAATTCAAAAGTATACATTTTGAAAATACCTTATCTCTCACGTACGCAGTATAAGATAACTTCATGATTCTACCATTTTTTGTCGTAAAAGCAACAAAATAAAGTACGAATTTGAAAAAAATATATTTTACGTGGCTATGCACTCAGAGGAATGTTATATACTCAATTCCATGATACTATCTACGGCCATTTTGTTGATACCAGTTTTATCCCCTTTTTCGCATTTTACTCTTTAAAAGTACGACTATCGAAAATTCCATCATTCTAGCTGTAGCCTTTTAGTTGGTACCATTTTTATCCCTCTGCTCCCATTGAATCACTTGAAAGTACGAATTTGGAAAAACGTTTTTTTCGTGTCACTCAGTCAGAGGTATGTATACCGCGAATTTCATCGTTCTAGCTGCATCCATTTGTTTGGTACAATTTGTATCCCCTTTTTCTATTTTACACCCTAAAAGTACGAATTTCGAAAATTTCCTTTATTTTATGTGTGTAGGCAATCAGAGGAAAATATACACCGAATTTCATTATTCTAGGTGCAGTCGTTTGGTTGGTACTATTTTTATCCCACTATCTCCATTTAACCCCTTAAAAGTACAAATAATACTTGTATATTATGTATCTACTCTATTAGAGGTATGTACACGAAAAATTTCGTGTTTCTCTCTGTTGTCGTTTGATAGGTACTATTTTTATCCCTTTTCGTCCCATTTCGCCCCCTACGAATAAAAATAACTCTATGTTGCCCTTTTATGCTATAAAGGGAATGCGAATTACAAATATCAATTAATACAAGCTATTATGTTCAAAAAACATGCTGAAATACTCTAAATATTAGGGGTATTTTCAGTCCTTGTGAGGGAAAATGATGACCATCAATTATCGATTCGTCGCCATTCGCAGCAATTGGGCCTCTGTTACTCAAAAACGTGGAAATGCCAAAATTGGACTAAGCGAATGGACCATTTGAGGCGCAGTCAAGGTCAACATTTGCACTAGATAATCTTCAAACATTAAATTATATGGACCGTACTATCGATTCAAGTAAAAATTTCATGCATTTTTCTGAATTTTATGTTTTGAAAATCATTCCTATAGCTTTTAAAA
Organism: Polietes domitor; assembly: GCA_947397865.1. NCBI lineage: Eukaryota > Metazoa > Arthropoda > Insecta > Diptera > Muscidae > Polietes > Polietes domitor. The sequence continues at coordinate 23,495,405 of OX377619.1, read as the reverse complement.
AATCACCCTTTACTTATAGTAGAATTGTAAGACAAATATTTTTGTAGATAACATTAACTCACTAAATCGCTATTAGTGGTGTTTTTTACTCTTTTGCACGAAAAGAACCAAAATGATTTATATTGAGGGGCTGATGGGCTGGAATGTTCCTCATAAAAAAATATAAAGTAAAAAGGTGTTAAGTTCGGGCGGGCCGCATTTCATATACCCACGGATGTCATTATACCGCCAGATTATAGGCTCTAAACATTACATAGAAGTGCGGTACAATATTAGGACAATTGTGATATTTTCAAACATAGTACGATATTATTTGTTCAATCTTCACGACATATTTATTAAACCTGTATGAATAATAAATTGTGATGCTTCATTATTCATACATTTCCTCAGAGTCGATTTTCTTTATTTGCAATTTTTTGATTCCAGTTAAAGACCAAATTACCATTTTAATATGAAAAGTACTAAGATCCATCGCAACCACAGTGGAATGTACTGACCTAATTTAGCTATATATATTTTTCACATCAATTAGGCATTTTCGACAAAACCGAAAATTCCATATTCAACGGTCCTACTTGAACTTATTTTTATAAATAAATTACTCAGATTTGATGTAAAAATATATCGGCATTTAAGTTGAGTTTTGAGATTTTGTGTATTCAGAGACTCGTAGTAGAATTTTATGGCAAATATTTTTTAGAACATTTTCGGCCATTAAACCGCTTGATTACCCTTTAGCACAAAAGGGGCCAAAAATATCCCTATATTGAGGAGGTAGAGGGTTAAAATATTCCACAAAAATTTTCCTTGAAGTGTTTCAAGTACACACAGAAAACAGATTCATTACCACAACTAATTTTTTTGCCAACCGAATTTTTGTAGTTCTACGTACTATCCCAATATTGCATGGGTGATTCCATCAGTATAACCGACTTTTTATTGCAATAATAGCATTTTCAGTACTGTGAACTGAAATTATTTGTTGCAGAGACATTAAATATAGAATGTTTTGGTACATCGAACTATCAAAACGGTATCTGCAACTAATTTGTTGTATATATCTGTTGTTATTATCTCTTGTTGGTAATATGTTTGTAGTCCAGATTACGATTTTCGATTGTTGTGACCATTTGTTGATTGGATACATTTTTTTTGTATTCGATTATCCTGACCGAAATTACAAAAACATGGTTTTACTATTTTAAATGTTTTATTTATTACATTTTAAAATACAATATAATATAATAACTAATATTTCCATATAACAAATACCAAATATGTGATGCGAATTTTACATGTAGGATCATAAATTAAACATAATTAACTCTGTGGGGGGAAATGTCTACCGAAGTACCACGTTTGTATAATTTTATCACACTAGAATTTTCACATTTCAGAATAATATGCTCAATTAATCCAAAACAGGGGCACTATTTTTAGATACATCCAAACAAAACACTACATTAATTTTCAAAAGTAAAGTACCAAGCATGACACAAGTTATTTCTTTAGCTAAAGGGCAGATTTTTTAAAATTAGTAGTTTTCATTTTAATATGCAAAAAAATCGATTGCTTTTGAATTTCGATTTTCGAAACTTTCGTCTATTTTCTTTGTGAGTTTCGAATAAATTAATATATTAGTACTTTCTTTTTATTTTGTTGTAATGCGTCTTACCTCGTGTATCAGCACCCACATTTTTTTGCTTACGTAGTCTATTGGATCTTGAGATAAAGGTATTAATTCAGCGAAAAACTAATAATCTTGACGAGTTACTCCAAAAAATTAAGACAGTATTCCTGTAGTACTATTTATTAAACCAAAAGTAAAGTGCAGTTTTGAATAATAGGATAGTTTTTGTTTATATCGCTAATTTCTTGCAAGATTTCACATCTTTTATTTGACAATTTTTCAATATATGTTGTTGAAAAATGTTCAAATATCAACTGAGGCCATCAAAACTTATATCCATGGTGGATCGCCTTTGATGTATACATTAATGAAGAAAACAGTTTCATATATGCAATTCCAATATACTTCTTTTGTTTAGTTTCCAAATTTCCACACTTATTTTGTTAATAATTTATAGCCTTTTGTTTTTCATTACGATTGTTTTCTTTTTGGGCTTGTGTTTGACAGCCGAGTGAAATGTTTGTATTCGTTTATTGTAACAACTAACACTGTGCAACATTTTTGAAGTCATTTCAAAATAACCATATACGGACACCGCTACATGATAAAAGACCAAAAAAAAAAAGACCCGTGTTTTTTTGTTTCCCCCAAAGTCATGCACTTTTTTTTTATGGGCCCCCAGAGATTTGAGGCCTCGGTGTAATTTTTGGAAAAAAGTGATCATATTCTCAGGCTCATATCTTGCAAACCGTTCGGAATTTTGATTTACTCTCTGAGGCAAAGTTCTAGCTCTTGTCACAAAGAACAAAAATTGTAGTTGATTGTTTCCCTGAATTTTCAACGGTTTGCTACCTATGGACCTGAACAGGGGAAAAAAGGTTAAAAAAAATCGAATTTTTTTAAGTTTTTTTGCGATTTTGACCTTGAAGGTGAAGTTTTTTTGATTTTATATGTTCACAATTTTTGTTCTTTATGATAAGAGCTAGAACTTTGCCTCAGAGAGTAAATCAAAATTCCGAACGGTTTGCAAGATATGAGCCTGAGAATATGATCACTTTTTTCCAAAAATTACACCGAGGCCTCAAATCTCTGGGGGCCCATAAAAAAAAGTGCATGACTTTGGGGGAAAAAAAAACACGGGTCTTTTTTTTTGGTCTTTTATCATGTAGCGGTGTCCGTATATGGTTATTTTGAAATGACTTCAAAAATGTTGCACAGTGAAATTTTTGGGAAATTTTTCAATTTTGCGGCTACCTAAGCGCTACCTAAACGGTGTTAAGAATAATTCCTAGGAAGTTCATATGTTCTAGAAAGTTGTTTATTGAGATCTTAGGTACATTTTTGTAGTTGATTGTTTCCCTGAATTTTCAGCGGTTTGCTACCTATGGACATGAACAGGGGAAAAAAGGTTAAAAAAATCGAATTTTTTTAAGTTTTTTGCGATTTTGACCTTGAAGATGAAGTTTTTTTGATTTTATATGTTCACAATTTTTGTTCTTTATGACAAGAGCTAGAACTTTGCCTCAGAGAGTAAATCAAAATTCCGAACGGTTTGCAAGATATGAGATATGATCACTTTTTTCCAAAAATTACACCGAGGCCTCAAATCTCTGGGGGCCCATAAAAAAAAAAGTGCATGACTTTGGGGGAAACAAAAAAACACGGGTCTTTTTTTTTTTGGTCTTTTATCATGTAGCGGTGTCCGTATATGGTTATTTTTTTTCGTGTTGCACTGTGTAATTATTGTTTGTGAATTCAAATTTTTGGTAGGGTTATCCAAATTCATTTAATATTTTGTATATTTATGAAAATGATTACTACGACCAAGAATATTATTCTAGTTCAATACCTTCCGATGCTGGGATAATTATCAGAAAGTGATGACAAAAAACCCAGTTTTTTGGTGTATATTTCATTGTCAGAAATAAATTATTTGTCGCCATCACTAATTATTGATACTAAAGTATTATTTTCTGTATAAAAAGTAGTTGTCACAATTGTAAGAGCTAAACACAAAATATTTTTATTGTCTTCGATTGTTATATCCAATATTTTTGCTGTCTTCACTTTCTTTTGGTTACGACCATGTTATTATAGTACATTAAACTAGATATCTATGAAGAATATGGAAATATGGTTTTTTCAATAAAAATAGTTGGGGTTATATCATTATTTATTGGCTATGATGGATTTCCAACAATCTCATTCTCTGTGTATAGAATTCTAGCAAGCTCTTTCAAACACAAATCGGATCAAAAATTTGGAAGTAGAGCGGATTTTACAAAAAAATGTTTCTATACATTTTTTTCTCTCTTAAAGCTCTTAAATTGTAAAATTGCAAAATGTAAAAAATCTAACTGCCTTCAAAAAAAGTTATAGTTAATTATAATCGGTCATAATATGTCAGCAGCAAGAGGCGATTGAATGAACACACCTTTATGAAAGAAAACATAAATTCACCATAATTCGTAAAAAAATATTTTTAAGCAAAGAACACGTACACAGACTTTCGAAACAATCCAAAACCGAGCGAAGTCCAAATATTTTCGTGTCATATCTTTTTCATAACTAATGTAAAGAATTTGCCACTACTGTAAAGCTGTTGTAATTTTTATTAATATCCATAATTTTCTTCACAAAATGCCAGGCCAACACCGGCGCAAAAATATTTTGAGAATCACCACCAGGGTTCAATTTAAGAACTTAACAACAAAAACTTATTTTTCTTTAGCCGTTGTAATGTACAACGCATACATACTTGTACATACATATGTTATTGATAAATAAAAAAAGAGAGCACAACTCTGGTCATAATCTGCCTAAAATCCTACTTGGCATATGAATGCCATTGAAAACGAAATTGCCACATACTTCACAAACAAAACAATTCCCAAAAGGACAATTTTTGCAAATTCATTTTTTATCAGTTTCGACACACTCCACTCCTTGCCACAGCCCGATAAATCCCCTTTGTCCGCGCCACACCTCACCAACAAACCACTTACAATACCGCCAGTGCTTGCCAACATCATCATCTTGGCACATACATATGAAAAGATAACACAGAAACACACACGTACACACACATACACCGACACATTCACGAAATCCAATTTGGTAAAAATAATTCCATCGTATATATGCGAAATGCTTTTTCCATATACACTTTACTTTTTGAAAGCAAAAACGCACGAACGAAATGGGCTCTAAAGCTATTAACATTTTGAATGTAACACACGATGGCACAGTGGGGTGAAATTATTGGATTTTTTTTTTCAAGTCAGAAATTTGTATGTATGTCCTTTGAAAGAAAGGAATGTAATGTGATCAGCTAATGAAGGTGAGGTGCTCACAAGGAAATTGTGAAACACTTACAAGAGAAATTTCAAAATTGTATCGACCTGGAAGGAATTCGGTGTGTTCCTTGCAATGACCATGCAGACGAGCTACAAATAGGGATTTTTCGAAATGTACTTTTTGTACTTTTAAGGTTTGCGAGAGACAAAAAGGGATAAAAATGGTACCATCTAAAGTATTGCAGCTATAGTCGTGAAATTTTGTATGTAAATTCCTCTCACCACATAGAAGCGCTATATAAATGCATTTTGTTCTTTTAAGGGTTGCGCGGCACAAAAAAGAATAAAAATGGTACCAATTAAAGTATTGCAGCTAGAATCTTCAAATTTATTGTTATAAGAGGTAAGCGGGACAAAAAGGGATAAAAATGGTACCAACTAAAGTATCGCAGCTATAGTCGTGAAATTTGGTATGTAAGTTATTCCGCCCCTGTAGAAGCGCAGTAAAATTGCATCTTTCGAAATTTGTACTTATAAGAGGTGAGCGGGACGATAAAAATAGTACCAACTAAAATATTGCTGCTATAGTCGTGAAATTTGGTGCGTAAATTCCTCTGACTACGTAGACTAGCAACATAAATGGATTTTTCAAAATTTGTACTTTAAAGGGGAGAGCGGTACCAAAAAGGATAAAAATGGTACCAACATTAGGATAACAGCTAGAATCATGAAATATAGTATGTAAATTCCTCTGACCATGTAGAAGCGCCATCAAAATGTATAATTTTTCGAATAAAAGGCTCTGCTCTATATACGAAGGGAGTTCAGCCTGTATATGAGTGATATGTTTCCAATTTACTATTTTAGAAAAGAAAATCAAACAAATGCTATTCTAAAGCAGAGACGGATAATAACAAATACCTGGCTTTTTCGCGTGCGAAGCAGCGGGTACTGCTAGTATTTCATGAAGGTATTGGCTGAACTTTCTCACATTAAAAATAAGAAATAATGGTATTTTTTGGAAAATCTTCTAATTTTGAGCAAATATCTCAGAAAATATTGGAAATCCAAGTCTGAAATTTACAGAGTATACGGTGGGCCATGTAACACAAAAAATGTACTAATTATTTTTTCAAATTTCTGGCTTTATTGGTTGAACTTTGTCATTTAATAATGGAACACAATATCATTCATATGACTACCACAACTGGCTCGGCAGTACCGCTCAACCCAATTTTTCAGTACATGGACCAATGATGCCGTCAGCCCAAAATCCACAACAAACAGTTACTCGTTGTCAATAGTCCCGCGTGGGTTCTCAGAACCCCATATGCGGCAATTTTTCTTCTTGACATAGCAACCGGGATTAAAATGATGTTCATGACGGCTAAACTGAAGGCCGATCTCTTCTTGCAATTAGAGTTAAAGACTCACTACTTTGGAAGTAAGTTTTTAATATTTCTTAAAATGGGACGAGTGTACAGCGTCCCATTTTGCAAATGTCAAACATAAACCTGAAAATAAGAAAAGGATTTTACTCTACCCTTTCAAAGTAGTTTAAGTTTTAAATGGGCCACCCTATATTTGGAACACGGATTTTTTCAAAGACTACTTTTCATTATTTCGTTTTTCAGTATTTCGTTTGTATTTTTTCGTCTGTAATCAATATTTGATTTGAACTGGGATATTGTCCTGGCTCGAGACCATATTGCATCTATATTTAATAGAACACAAATTTATTTACAAATGGCATGGTGACATTTATTACTATACACATACCTACATATGCAACTCAATGAGATGCTTGTAAGATGGCATGTGTACATTATTACTTGGTGCGATTTTTTAAACGCAAATTCGTCAAGTGAGTTGTGCTTCTCGTTCGTTTGTGTGAATTATCTCGTTATAGAGACCGGGTTTGATGTTGAAAAGTCGCTGCCAAGCCACTTGAAAAGAATTTTGACATGGTCGAAATCATGATCGTGGTAATCTGCAGCCAAGTAATAAATGTCACCATGTCATTTGTAAATAAATTTGCATTCAATTAAATATAGATGCAAAATGGTCTTGAGCCAGGACAATATCCCAGTTCAATTCAAAATAATTTTTTCAAAATTTGTTTTCACATACACACATTGATATTGCTTTTGGCGACAATTTAAAAAAAGAATTTTCTATTTTGAGTAAAATTTTAACATTTGATTTAGATTTTTGTTATCGCTGCTTCCAGTCTGCCATATAATTAATTTTTTTCCATTTATAGGGAAACAAATTCATATTAAACGCAGCGCAAAACCTACAAAAATTGAGATGTCATAATGAAATTTTGGAATTATGTAGAAAAAATGTATCAAAAAATATTTTTTCCAAGAAAATACCGTGAAAATATCGATAGTACGGTCCATATAATTTAATGTTTGAAGATTATTTCATGCAAATGTTGACCTTGACTGCGTCTCAAATGGTCCATATGCTTAGTTTAATTTTGGCATACTCTTTCCAACATTTCGCCCGGTATCTCACGAATAAATGCTTCAATGTTGTCTTCCAATGCGTCAATTGAAGCGGGCTTGCCTGACATGAGCTTTAACATAGCCCCACAAAAAATAGTCTAAAGGCGTTAAATCGCACGATCAAGGCGGCCAATTGACCGGTCCCGATCGTGAAATAAAATGTTTACCGAACTCGCCTCTCAATAAGTCCATTGTTGCGCGTGCTGTTTGGCATGTGACACCGTCTTGTTGAAACCACATGTCATGGAAGTCAAGCTCTTGCATTTTGGGCAAAAAAAGTTGGATATCATCTCACGGTAGCGCTCACCATTCCCAGTTACGTTACGCATCATCTTTGAAGAAGTACGGTCCAATGATGCCACCAGCCCATAAACTGCACCAAACTGTGACGTTTTCTGGATGCTTTGGTAGCTCTTACAATGCTTCTGGCTGATATTCACTCCATAATCGACAATTCTGCCTATTTACGTACCCGAAAATGAGCTTCGTCGCTGAACTCAATGAACACGCGATGAACTTTCTTAACAGAGCACGCATTTTGATAATAAAATTCAATAATTTGCAAGCGTTGTTCGTTTGTAAGACGATTCATGGTTAAATTATAGACCAAACTGAAGATGTTTGATAGTGAAACAAAACACGAAACGTGCGTCAGCTGTTTAAACCAGTGTTGCCAAAAAGATAATAGCTAAAAAATCACCCTTTACTAAACATTATCCAATCAGTGCTTTCGATTTGAGAATTGTTGCAAAAAAAAATTATATTGGAAAATTTAAAATTTTTGGTATACCGTGTAGGTCTAATGGCCCAGGAATGACATTAAACGTATCTAAATTATTAGTAAAGGAAATCTGCGCATGCAGGAAAAATTGCAAGTATAATATCCTTGTCCTTTATTTTTATTAAAAAATATTGACCGATTGATAGGTAAAATAATTGGCTTGAAGCGTACAAGTATATGTTGAACTGAACATTCAAATCAAAGGACATCTGTTGTGAAAATGAAGGCGAATCGAATAAATTAGTGAAATTAATCTCCCCCACTGTGCAACGCATCGCAACGCAGTGTTTGAAGTAGTAAAAAAGGAAATAATTCATGTATAACCGAAAAGGTGTACATTTCTCCACACAGATCTACAATGCACACACACACATACGCACACGGATACTCACGCCAGCCAGGGCATATTGTGCAGAAACTATAATACCAATTGACCATTAAAATTATACCCCAAGGATTCCATAGGGGGTATTCTCTCGAACTAACTGCCTAACTCTGGTCTGGTCTGGTCTCTGCGCCACAAAACATTTGTAACGCATTAAAATCTTAGCAAAGAAAAAAGATTTAGATGCTTTGCTGTCGCTCCTCGCTGGCCAACATTAAAATGGTAAAAAAGCCTAAGGACGGACGGACGGACGACCAGGCCAACAATACGTTGTGAATACACCACCACACTGACTGGTTTACCATACATGCGATCCGATGCGATGCGTTACGTTAGCACAAGTGTAATATTTTGGCCATTATTATGCTAAATCTATTTTCTATTTCTGCTTTCCACTGGCTGGCTGGCCGGGCGGCAAAGAAAAAGGGGGAGTGTGTGAGATGCTTACAACAATTTGTGGCAGCAGTGGATACAACAGATACAATTGTGTGTGTCTGTGTCTATGTGTGTGGTGGATTTTCATTCGTGTGTTATAGTCATAATTTTTCTTTTTAATGTGACATTTTTTCGATTATTTTCTTAGGAGTATAATGGGTTTTTTGTAGGTTGTTTGTTGTTGTTGCTAGCCATTGTTGTTTTAGCCGTAGCCGTAGTGGACTGTTGTTTGTTGTTGTCCGGACATATCCTATTATGGATTTAGTGTTGATGTTTTATTGTCTTGATTTATGTCATCAGAGGGATTTATTTGAAAACAAAGTGGGAAGTGGAAAGTACTTTTTGTGGGGGAAACTATTTTGCATTGGAATGTCTGTATGTCTGTCCACCTATTGGTGTGTAGGTAATAAGTGATAAGGATGTGGAGATCTTGTGGAGTCTTTTTGGGGGGTGAATTGTAATTGTTATTGCCTAAGAAAGATGTATGGATGTCATATTTTAAATGGATTGAATATTCGGATTTCCCAAGTAACTGTCTGAAGGATTTTTATATCGGCCAAAATAGTTTTAGATCGAAATGTTGATATACTACCGAGTATTTTGAATAGTAAAGGGTGATTTTTTAAGAGCTTGATAACTTTTTTTTTTAAAAAAACGCATAAAATTTGCAAAATCTCATCGGTTCTTCATTTGAAACGTTAGATTGGTCCATGACATTTACTTTTTGAAGATAATTTCATTTAAATGTTGACCGCGGCTGCGCCTCAAGTGGTCCATCCGCTTAGTCCAATTTTGGCATTTCCACGTTTTTGAGTAACAGAGGCCCAATTGCTGCGAACGGCGACGAATCGATAATTGATGGTCATCATTAACATTGTCCGATACAGCTGCGATATTTTCTTCAGTTCGTACTCTACGTAAGCGTCTTGGTGGTTATAGTCCAACAATGTAAATTTGGTGCGAAATTTAGTCACAATAGCCCGAATAGCCGCTTCAGTGGGTCGATTAAACTGACCATAAAATGGAAGCGTGCGATGAACTTTCTTAACAGAGCACGCATTTTGATAATAAAATTCAATGATTTGCAAGCGTTGCTCGTTAGTAAGTCTATTCATGATGAAATGTCAAAGCATACTGAGCATCTTTCTCTTTGACACCATGTCTGAAATCCCACGTGATCTGTCAAATACTAATGCATGAAAATCCTAACCTCAAAAAAATCACTCTGTAGAATAACATTCATTTTTATTTTTATTCATTCATTTTATTTTTTGGGAAATCGGATGCTATACGCTCGAACAAAATTGGGAAATATTAAAAACTTACTTCCAAAGTAGTGAGTCAGTCTTTAAGGCAAACTGTAAGAAATTTACGTGGGAATTTTTGCGAGAAGAGATTGGCCTTCAGTTCAGCCTTCATGAAACTCATTTGCATCCCGGTGGCTATGTCAATAAGCAAAATTGCCGCATATGACTCACAACGAGTAACTGTTTGGTGTGGATTTTGGGCTGGCGGCATCATTGGGAAAATTTTCTTCAAAAATGAGCCAGGATCCGCCGTTACCGTCATCGCTGAGCGTTACCGTGCCAAGCTCAACGAATTTTTGTTACCAAAAATTCAATAGAATGAGATGGACGACATTTGGTTTCAACAAGACGGGGCCAGATGTCACACAGCTAAAGCAACCATCGATTTTTTTGCACTATTTTTGAAAATCGAATAATCAGACGAAATTGTGATGTCAATTGGCCGCCTCGGAGCTGTGATTTGATCACTTTGGATTATTTTCTGTGGGGGAGTGGGGTTGCATTAAGGATAAACCATCAGCAAACCATCCAGAGGCAATTGAAGAGTTGACACATGAAATCGAAGTTGCCATTGAAGAGATTCGAGCCGGAACAATCGAAAATTCGGTTGATCGGGTGAGGTACTGCCGAGACAGTCGTAGTAGTCATATGAATGATATTGTGTACCATTATTAAATGACAAAGTTCAACCTTTCCAATAATATTTGAAAAAAAAAAATCAGTACTTTATTATAGCCGAATCTAATTTAAAATTTTAAATAGCCCACTCTGTATAATAAACTTCTAGAATAAAATTAATAACAATCCGAAGTATGGGAATAACCGTGCTAATGCTTCTTGTGAGCAGGTTAATCTTTTGATTTTTTAAAGCGAGTTATCAGTCTGGTGACCTACCGTCAAAAATATATCTCAGTACATTTTTTCTGTGCCATTCAAGTATATTTGTAATTACTCTTTGGAATCGGGAACGTAGTTAGATTGTTGGAAAATATATTTTATTACCCCAATTTATAAAACGGGTCCCAATGGAGTAGTTAGCAATTACAAGTCAATTTCAAAGTTATCAAATTGTTTCTAATCCCACCACTTTCGTGAATCATTGCAGTTGAAAATAGGTATCGCGTAGATGTTATAAATGTAGGTTTTTTCAAAGCATTTGATAAAGTTTTAAAAATGTATTTTTCTAAAATTGGATTACATGGATAGAATTATGTCTCATTAATAGATTTGGTTTTGTATCTTTTTATGATGTTAAATTTGATATGTACGTAGCTTTCTCCGGCGTCCCTCAGGGTAGCATTGTATGTCTGTTATTTTTCATTTTATTTATAAATGTTGTAACTAATTGATTTCATTTTGCTAAATATTTATTTTTCATTTACAAGAAGTACTACACCTTTTTCAGTTGTATAAGATAAAAAGTCTGTGGAGAGAGGATATAAAAATAAGAACATTTCAAATGATATTTTTTGAATTTCAAATGGAATTTTTGAATTTCAAATGGTGTCTTTTGAATTACACTTGAAAATGGTGTCGAGTGGGTGATTCGCAGTATCATATGAGTAATCAACGCTTGAAAAGAGTAGACCGAGTGTTCGATCTTGCTGTCTTATTTGATTCAAATTTGAATTTCAGTGCTCATATTAATTATATTTTGCCGAAAGCTTATAAAGTACAAATTTTTTTATACTTCTTTTGTTAAATCAAAGCTTGAATATGCTTCTATTGTAAGGAATTAATATTATTATGTAAAATGTGACCGTGTTGGAAAATGACGAAGAAAATTTATTAAATTTTCCTTACTTTATTTAAGTTTTTCCAATACTTTGTCTACATATCGAGGGCTTATATTCATAACTGGATTTGAACAAAAACACAATTTTTCGGGTGAGCGAAAAAACTGATTTTCTCCTTAATTTTAAGAGTAATTTAAATAAATTCTTCCAAAAGTTTAATCTAAAGAAGATTACTAATTGCTACGATTAAAAAGTTTTCGAAATTTGGAATTTGTTTGTACGATGTGCCCTACATCTAGAAAAATGTTTTAAACAAAATCGTTGTAGCGAATTACAACCTTCGGTTATAGCTGCTCCATTTCTTAACTATTAGATTTATATTATTTTTACATTCATAGCCACTTATGCAGTCACAAACTAACGTGTGAACGGATAGCCAAATCAAAAAAAAAATAATAAATGGTTTTAGAAAAATTTTGTATCTCCAAATTTATATGACAGATGTCATCCAAATCTGAGAATTGTGTCGCATCTAAAACTCATTTCGAAAAAATGGTTGATAGCCACTTTTGAATATAAGCCCTCGATATGATTCTCGATGTAAAGTTATACATTTGAAAACCCTGGTCCAGAGCAGAGCTAAAAGTTATGTTATATTTGTGTTAATTGCGGACTTATATACTGTCCTTTACTCCTTAGTATAATTAGCTTCAACGCTCGTGCTAGAAGTCTGTGAAACTTTGAATTTTTTAATATTCCTTTGCATAGGAATAATTATTCATTTTATATTCCTGTTTTAAGATCCTTGAAGGTATTCAATTTAATTAATAAAAAATGCTTTAAATTTATCGTCTATTAATATTTTTTTGAAATTTTAGAATTATTTCGCGTTTTATCTTTTGTTCGGCTTGAGGTCAGTTTTTTTTAATAATAAAACAAAAATTACTATTTTATTATTTTCTTGTTTTTTATTTCCCAATATTTCGACCAACTCCGTTGGTCAGGAGTCTAGTACAAAAAGAATTAGAATTATATTAATTTTAGTTTATAAAAAAGTCTCTATTTAAATAATTAAATAAAACATAAAAAGGACCAAAATGTGCAATTGAGGTTTTAGAGGATTTTATAAAAATTGTTTTAAAAATAGCGCTAAAATCGTAAAAAAAAACTGACTAGCTCACGAAAGGACTGTGATAAAACCGAAATATTTAGAAACAGCGCATTAAAAAACCCAAAGATTAATTTTTGGTCCACAAATATTTTGAAGGCAGCCTAATGTAAGTTATGTTAAGTATTTCTATAGTGTGGGCTATAAGAAATTTACGGCGAAAATTGAAGAAGGGATCGGCCTTCAGTTCAGCCTTCATGAAGCTCAGTTTCACCTCGGTGGTTATGTCAATATGCAAAATTGTAGCATATGGGGATCAGAGAACCCACACTTGACTATTGAGAAGACAATGCGTACACAGCGAGTAACACTTTGGTGTGGATTTTGGGCTAGCGGCAACATTGTGCCATGTACACAAAAATTGGGTTGTCGGACGAGGTACTGCCGAGCCAGTCGTGGTAGTCATATGAATGATATTGCGTTCCATTACTAAATGACAAAGTTCAACCTTTCCAATGAAACCAGAAATTTTAAAATATTAACAGTACTTATTAATTCAATCACGTTATAATTCTTGTCGAGGAAGTACCAGGAACTCCAACATGAAACATATGTGGCATCTTATTGACACTATTAGCTATTAATAAAAATTTATTTTAAAAAATCGATTGATTGATTACACTGTGCGACAGCCACAATCGGTTTGGGATGAAACCACCGGGGAAAGTTATATCGGTCAAAAAAAGGTCATACGTGTCCCAGCGTTTCGTTGGGTCTCATCTAGGAATCGAGATATATCGATTTGAAGTTAGTAAGTATCGTATAGGGGAATTTGTCACGTTTTTGGCTCTTTTGTTTGACATAACTTGAGAACCACTCGTCCGATTTAGCTGAAATAAATTTTAAAAAACCAAGAATTGCAATTCCCTTAATCTGTTCATATATTATTTTCCTTTACAAGTAATAGTTTCCAAGTTAAAAATAAGCGCATGAAGAAATTTTTTTTTTTTTTTTTTAAATACATTTATTTTCGTTTGTTTGCTCCCTTTTCTTTCTTGCGTGGTGGTTCGCCTACTTGTTCAGAGTCTGTATCGGATGAGGATCTGTCTTCATCCTCGGAGGAAACTCCAATTATATGTTCTTCTTCTTCATCTTCATTGTCGGGATTGTACGTCTTTTGGGACCACCAACAAATTTCAGCCACCAGCGAGTCGAGCCTCTTGCCTTTATATCGCGTTTCCATGGGCATGGCCACTTGATGGAAGCGCTCGCCATGTTCATCCGACTCTCACGCTAGCTGCTTGCTGCAGTAATCGAGATGGTGATGCAAGAAGTGAATTTTGAGAGACATGTTCACTCCAATTTTCTGGAAGTAGTCCAACATCTTGGTCACAAGAGCAGGGTAATTGTGTGCTCGTTTACTTCCCAAAAAATATCGTATGACTTTCTTCACTGCCCTCCACGCAAGGTAATCATCACCGACTAAAGCGCCTTTAAATTCCTTTGATTCATGAGCTTGCGTATATCGGGCCCGTTCAGAACACCTTCCTTCAATTTTGCTTCGCTGATTCGTGGGAAAATATTTTTTAAACAATCCAGAATTTTCGGTTGCTTCACAATGGCCTTGATGAAATTTTTTACCATTCCCAGTTTGACATGGAGAGGGGGCATGAGGACGTTCTCCATTGGCACGAGTGGATCATTTACGCAGTTGTGTCCTTTCTCCGTTGGATCTCGAGCAGGCCAGTCGTGCTTTTCGTATTGGTTTTCTTTAGATCGGGTATCCCACAGACACAAGAAACACATGTTTTTCGTATAGCCTCCTTGGAGACCTCTTAGCATAGCCACGACTTTCAGATCACAACTGATTCGCCACATGTGATCAGTGTAGCAAACTTTATCCAAAATTATTTTCATGGAATCGTATGTTTCGCTCATGTCTGTGCTGTAGCCAATGGGAATGCTTGGTTTTTTATTATATTTATGTAGTAAAACTACTTTCAGGCTTGATTTCGAAGAATCGATGAACAATCGCCAATCATCTGCGACGTAATTAATGGCCATCGCCTCCATCAGTCCCTTTATATCGTGGCAGTAAACAAATGTGTTCCCTTCGTTGAGTGTGAAGTACCGTTGGAATGGCAATTGTCGTCTTCGATATCCGGTGACTTTGACATTAGGCTCCAAATTGTTGCCTTCGTTCAAAAGCTGGGCAAGTTTTTCTGCTTCACGTTGAGACAAGTTTAATTCTGCAACAATCTTGTCCATTCTTTCTTGTGATATTGGAATTATTTTTTTCGATGGGCCGGCTTCTGGTAATGGTTCATACGTTACATCCGATTGATCCATTGTTTCAATAGAAAAATAAGTTTCTCTGTCAGGACTTGGAAGCGGTGGAATTGGTATTTGATCCGAATGCGGAAGAGGTGTTTGTGCACTTTTAACTTTTATTGGAATTATTTTTTTCGATGGGCCGGCTTCTGGTAATGGTTCATACGTTACATCCGATTGATCCATTGTTTCAATAGAAAAATAAGTTTCTCTGTCAGGACTTGGAAGCGGTGGAATTGGTATTTGATCCGAATGCGGAAGGGGTGTTTGTGCACTTTTAACAGAGATGTATTTCCTTTGTTTAAGACCTTTACGATTTACTTTACTTATTTTGTTTACACAAGCATAACAGTTGTCCGAATTATGCTCTCCTGGATCAGTCCAAATCATTGGTACACCAAACGAAAGTGAACTGCGTTTCCCTTGGATCCACATATTAAGACCATTGTAACACGTTCGACAAATTTTGTCTGGGGCCCACGAAACGCCGCGAATTATTTCGGAATCAAAATAAAGTTTATAAGCACGCTCCATTAGCTCACTCAATGATCCAGTATTTGTAGAACGAGCTCGCTTGCCACAAACGTAACAAAATAAATTTAGATTTTCTGGACAATTTGCACTCATTTCGATTTTATACTTTCGTTATTGCGTCACTATGTTTTGAAAAATTCAATTGTACTCTTCGCGTTCGCCGACACTTGTTAAATGACATAAATCTATCAATGTACAGCTATAAATACTATTTATTTGTCAACTGAAGTACATGTAAAAGTAAAGTCAGGTACTGACACACACTCATTTTGGTCATAGGTTATGTGACTTTACGTGAAAGTAATAGGACTTGACACTTTTTACCGTTTTGGATTTTTTATGAATTAAAAAAAAAATTTTAATTTTTAGGCAAAAATAATTTTTTTTTTCATACATTTATTTATAATTGCGAAACTGTTGCTTAAGTAGGAAAACGGTTTAAGAACAGATTAGAGGAATTGTAATTCTTAATTTTTCTAAATTTGTTTCAGCTAAATCGGACGAGTGGTTCTCGAGTTATGTCAAACAAAAGAGCCAAAAACGTGACAAATTCCCCTATACGATACTTACTAACTTCAAATCGATATATCTCGATTCCTAGATGAGACCCAGCGAAACGCTGGAACACGTATGACTTTTTTTTTACCAATATAACTTTCCCCGGTGGTTTCATTCCAAACCGATCACTGACCCTTACCATTTGTCGCAGAGTGTTATTAAAAAATACAGGGAATTAAAAAAATAAAATTATTATTTATTTATTAGGATTTGATAATTTTATCGACAAATACAATGCTATTTCCCTTATTCAGAAGTAAAAATTGTAAAACTTTTATAAAATCTAAAGAAAATTTCTGTTCCGTTTCACATGGAATTAGTGTAAAAAGTACCTTGACGAAATCCGTAAAAAATAGTTCTCGGACACATAATTTTTATTTTTCTTGTCGGGATAACTTTGCAAAAGCATTAGAGCAATTATTCCATAACTTTGGAAAATTTCTAACCGATTTTTATGAAAGAAATGACATTAAATTAGTTTGGTTATTCATCGAAAATGCTGAGACAACGCCAATACAACTGTCCTTCATGTGCTGATTCGAGAATTTGTTATAAATCTACCCAAATCATTTAATTCCCCAAGAGTAGCATTTTTTGTTTCTATTAAAGTGTCATTATCAGCTTTTCACAACAACACAAAACAAACTCAAAAAGTCCCCTCCAAGAATGTCCAAGTCCCTTTGATTGGTGCAAAACAATGGCCAACGAAACAGAACAAAAAATCTAATCACAAATTGTAACTATTCCATTCATTCGTGCCGACTGACGTTCGTTCCTTCGTTTATTTTAAAACATTCATTGCTTTGTTGTTGCTATTTAGCTTTGAGTTATTTTCTAATCAACATTTCATTTCATCATCGTCGTCATCATCATAGTGCTCATCAAAAAGCAATTCTTTTTAGGGCTTCTTTTCAGTTCCATGACAAACAGCAGCAGCAACAACAAATAGAACAACTACAAAGTAAGTAGCCAGAAGCAATTTTTTGTTTTGTAAATTTAACAAATATATCCCCTACGAAAGTCAATACACACTCACCCACACGCACTGGCAGGACAGATGAACAGTGGTGTGAAATCGAAAAAGTGGCAATAACGAGAAGTGTTGGTAAAACATGGACATTCGTACGTTATGGACGCCTAATCTAAAATTGATATTTTTGATTTTGTATTAGAAACGTTTTTTAAGGACATATCAATAGCCTACAATATTCAAGCATTTTTGCCCGCAAGAGCAACTATTATTATTAATAAAATAAAATTATTAATATAATAAAAAATATTATTTTGTATATTTTACGGCCTCCTTTGCTATAAAATTAAAAAAATAGTTTTTCTTATTTTCCAAAACTATTACGTTTAATTGAACATATAAACGGTGTGATCGGACTAATATTTCCAAAATGGGAGTGCCAATATTAAAGGTACTTTGACGAAAATTGGAATTTTAGTAAAAAAATAAAAAATGATTTTATGAAGAAATAAAAAGAAATATTTAGATCTCGGACACAAATTTTATTGCATATTGGTAGTTTGTAGGCACTGTGCAATAGCTACATGATGGCAACGACAGGTTCCAACGACGAATAGAAGTCAATTCAATTTAATTTTAATTCTTATCAAAAAGTCACACACAAAATGGCTAAAAATTAGTTTCCATTTCGACCAAGTTAAGGTGTGTTCCATGGGAGATAACACTAATACTCATACATATATATACAAACACATATACATATGCGTGTAAGCACGCGTGCACACTCCAGCAATCATTCACACACATACTCACACTCTTTCACCCACACACGCATACTTGAAATGCCAACGCATTAAGCTTAAAATCAAACTCACACCCAACTCACAACACACACCATTCATCCATTCATCCATTCATCCCTACATCCACATCCTCGTCCATATCCACTTTAAAATTCCTTTTTGCCTTTCACTTTGTGCTGTGTCCGTTTTCATCTGGTCGCTCGTGGAACCAACATGTCATTCAAAAGTCCTTAAACAAAAATGTTAAGCAATTGTTGTTGGCTTTATATCCGAAAAAATGGAGAATAAAAAGTTTTTTTTTCGCTTCTTTTTTTGATTTTCCCGGAAAGGATATGAGGTTGGGCGGGGGAGTGTTGTAAAAGGAATGGGTTGGAGTGAGGTTAGGTGGGGTGATGTTTGGGGTTGTAGAGTGAGTCAAGTCGGGGTGGGGTTGGAGGAGTAGGTGGAGATTCTTACAAAATGAAAATTTTATTTGACGTGTATTCTATTCAGGCGTACATATCACTTATACAAAATGTACATTTCTTTCAATGTATTGGTGAGTGTTCATACACAGACGTGAACATCTACAGATGTATGGATATGAGAAAATCCACAACAAATTGGAAGCACTGGTTTATTTTTATACCCTCCACCTCCTGGATAGGGGGAATACTAACTTTGTCATTCCGTTTGTAACACCTCGAAATATCGATCTGAGACCCTATAAAGTATATATATTCTTGTTCGTCATAAAATTCTAACACGATGCCCGTCCGTTCGTCCGTCTGTTGAAAGCACGCTAGCATCTAAACGAAAGGAGCTAGGACGTCCAAATTTTCCATAAATGCGTCTTATAGTCGTAGATCGGTCGGTAGATTGCAGCTGGGCGGGATCGGGTCCAAAGGGAACAAATTTTCCCTCACAAGGACTGAAAATACCCATAATAACACCTAATATTTTAGAATATTTAAGTATGTTTTTTCAATCTATCAAAAACGTGCACCATAATGTGATTCTTATTCGTAGGGAGAGACAACAACTACAGACACGAAATTTGGTGTGCGATTCCTCTAATTGAGTTGATACATAATATAAAAGATTTTTCTCAAAAATTCGTACTTTAAAGGGGACGTTTAAAATGGGAATAGGGGCAAAAGGCAGCACCTAAAATAATGAAATTCGGTATATACATTCATCTGATTGTGAAGTCACATAAAATAAAGGGATGTTTTAAAATTCGTACTTTTTTGGGTTAAAATGGAAAATGGGGATAGAAATTGTACCAACCAAATGACAGCAGCTAGAGTCATGAAATTCGAAGTGTACACCAAAAATAAAAAAATATTTCCTAATTCGTACTTTCAAGGGATACAATGGGGACAGAAGGAAAAAAGTGGCACCAATTAAATGGCTACAGCTATAATGATGAAATTTGGTGTGTACATTAGGGCGTACCTCAAAAAAAAAGTTCGCCGTACACCTTCGAATATGAAGTATTATTGAAAGGTAGTTTCAAAAAAAAAATTTTTATTTTTTTATGCCGAACGTAGGGGTCGCGCTTTTACATTTTTCTATATAACTTGTATTTATAAACGGATTTTAAAGTGTGATACATCGATGTTTTTGTCTCGACGAGGCCGATTTTTTTGTCTTTGAAGTCATTGAGCTCAAGCACCCCCTTCTGGTACTTACCCATCATTTCTCAGTTGCTACTACCCTAATGTACCACTCTAATAATCGAAAATTAAAGCTCGCATAAAATCATGAATCATGTTTGAGCTCAATGACTTCAAAGACAAAAAAATCGGACAAAAACATCGATGTATCACACTTTAAAATCCGTTTATAAATGCAGAAGTTATATAGAAAAATGTAAAAGCGCGACCCCTACGTTCGGCATAAAAAAATAAAAAAAATTTTTTTGAAACTACCTTTCAATAATACTTCATATTCGAAGGTGTACGGCGAACTTTTTTTTTTTTACTTGTAACCTGGTACGCTCTAGTGTACATCCCTCTAATTGCGTCGACTCGTAAAATAAAGAGATTTAAAAAAAAAACTCTTAATTTTTAAGTGGGAAAATGGGATAAAAAAGTACCAATTAAATTGTCGTAGCTAGAATCATGGAATTCGGTGTATATATTCCTCTGACTGCCTACGCACGCAAAATAAAAAGATTTTTCTAAAATCATCCATACTTTTACTTTTACCGCAAAAATTGGTTGAATCATGATGTTAGGTTATCTTGCACTGTGTACGTGAGAGATAATGGATTTTCAAATGTGTACTTTTGCAATTAAAATAGGATGTAAATTCATTCAATTAACCGATTGTAGCTGGAATGCACACATTATACTCCAATATTTAAAGTATTTAAGATTTTTGCTGCCATATATATAAATTTTTTTGTATTGGCTCAAAGTGCTATTTCGATATATAAACATAATTAAAAATTTATATTTATTTATAAAGGATATGCTAGGATATGTTAAAAATTAAATACTGCATTTCGATAGCCTCTGTGGAATGCAATCCATGGTGGATGGTATATTGGCTGACATGTTTTTTTAACGAACTACCCAACTTTACCACTGGGATGTAGTAATACTTTCTAAGTAAGAAGAAACATTTTCCAATCCGTTTTGAGAATTTTAAAATCAGAATCAGTTGTTGTTGAAAAGTCGCTGCGAAGCCACTTGAGAAACCCACTTAAACAGGGTGGAAATCATGCAGCTAAGTAATAAATGTCACCATGCTATTTGTAAATAAATTTGCATTCTATTAAATATAGATGTAAAATGGTCTTGAGGCAGGACAATGATGCCAGTTCAAAACAAATATTGATTACAGGTCAACAAATACACACGAAACAAGTAAAAACGGCGTTAAGTTCGGCCGGGCCGAACTTTATATGCCCTCCACCATGGATTGCAGTCCACTGAAGCTGTCGATTGTCGTCGTAGTGCAGTTATATTACAAGAAAATATAATTTATATTATATTAATATAGCCAAACCCAAACAAATACAAATATTGAAAAAAATAACTTTATAAATAAATATAATATTTTTATTATTTCAAACCACGCTTATAAGGCAAGGCTACCAATACGCTTACATATCGAAATAATACTTCAAGTCAATTCAGAAATAAATATTCTTATATTTATATTTTCAAAAAGCTTAAATACCATAAATAGTGGGTGCTGCAGTTGTTTGCATTTCCATTCTAAAGGGTGATTTTTTAAAAGCTATAGGAAAGTTGTTCAAAAAACACATAAAATTCAGAAAAGTGCATGAAATCTTTATTTGAATCGATAGTACGGTCCATATAATTTAATGTTTGAGGATTATTTCATGCAAATGTTGACCTTGACTGCGTCTCAAATGGTCCATACGCTTAGTCCAATTTTGGCATTTCCACGTTTTTGAGTAACAGAGGCCCAATTGCTGGAAACGGCGACAAATCGATAATTGATGGTCATCACTAACACTGGCCGATACAGCTGCGATATTTTCTTCAGTTCGCACTCTACGTAAGCGTGTTGGTGGTTTAATGTCCAACAATTTAAATTTGGTGTGAAATTTAGTCACAATAGCCCGAATAGCCGCTTCAGTGGGTCGATTAAACTGACCATAAAATGGAAGAGCGCGATGAACTTTCTTAACATAGCACGCATTTTGATAATAAAATTCAATAATTTGCAAGCGTTGTTCGTTTGTAAGACGATTCATGGTTAAATTATAGACCAAACTGAAGATGTTTCACAGTGAAACAAAACACGAAACGTGCGTCAGCTGTTTAAACCAGTATTGCCAAAAAGATAATAGCTAAAAAAGCACCTTTTATTTAAAATCCATTATCTGACGTACACAGTGCAAAATAACTTAACTTCATGATCCAACCAATTTTTTCAGTAAAAGTAAAAAGTACGAATTAAAAAAAATCTTTTTATTTTGTGCGTCTATGCAGTCAGAGGAAGAGTATGACTTTATAAAATCTCTTTATTTTACGTCCCTATGCAAGTATAGGGATGTACACACAGAATTTCATCACTCTAGTTGTAGTCGTTTATCCCTTTGTACCCATTGTATCACTTGAAAGTACGAATTTGGAAAACACCTTTTATTTTCCGTCTCTAGGAATGTATACAGGAATGTATACAGTCAGAGGAAAGTATACTCCGAACTTCATGACTCTAGCTGCGATCATTTGGTTGGTACTATTTTTATCCCCTTTTTCCATTTTAACCCCAAAAAGTACGAATTTCGAAAAATCCGTTTATTTTACGTGTCTACGCAGTCAGAGGAATGTATACACCGAATTTCATTATTTGGAACTATTCAACCATTGCATTTGTTTGGTACTATTGTTATCCCCTTTTATCCATTTTAACCCAAAAGAGTACGAATTTCGAAAAATCCGTTTATTTCACGTGTCTATGCAATCAGAGGAATGTATTATTTGGTACTATTCAACCATTTCCATTTTAACCCAAAAAAGTAAGAATTTCGATACACCGTATTCATTATATACACCGAATTTCATTATTCTAACCGATTTCGCCCAGTTTCAATCCCAACCGATCTGTGACTATAAGACGTATTTATGGCAAATTTGGACCTTCTAGCTCCTTTCGTTTAGATGCTAGCGTGCTTTCAACAGACGGACGGACGGACATGGCTAGATCGTCTTAGAAGTTTATGACGATCAAGAATATATATTTTATAGGGTCTCAGGTCGATATTCATGGTTTATACACTCCACCCCCATCCTGGTGGTGGAGTGTATAAAAATAAAACAAATGAGCTATGACACGGCAGTAGTATTGCTGGGTAACTGTACCTGCATATACACATACAGATGCTTGAAAAATTGACAATTTTTGAGCGATTTGTATTGGCCAAATTGTCTCAGTAAGTGCATAGAACGCATCTAAATTATGTATTCTTTACGACAAATAAAATAAATTTCCACCTGTTGGAAGAAACAACAAATTTGCAAGCGATATTATGATGTTACATTTAAAAAACTATTGAAATGATATATTTTGTCTTCAGGGGTTTGTAACAACTGATTATATTTGTACCATTTGACGCTGGTTTATTAAGAATTTTATAGGCGTTCTACCAGTATGAATTTTCATTTTACCTCGGAGCTTGATTCCAGATCATTTTATGCTTAACCTATGAACATCTACCGTGAAAGTGAAATATATATGTCCATGAATTGTATGGTCCCCATATAAATATCTCTCTTATTTGCCCTCTTAATGCTTAGGAACCCTAATATTACATAGGATCTTAGTCAAATTTTCCAAAACATTTTATAGTTCAAATAATACTCAAAAGTATCGCAAGATTTACATGTATGAACATTTTAGAAATCCATAATAGATTTAGAATTTAATATTTTGTTATAGAATTTTGCCTACAACACCGTGAGATAATTTTATACTTTTATTACTGGGTCTGGACATACTAGAGCAGAGATACAAGCCGACCGATTTTAAGCCGACAAGCCGCCGCCGAGTTCATCGGCTCACATCAACTTCAACCACGCCGCCGATTTCATCGACTTATATCGACTTAAACCACGGCGCCGAGATTTGACGGAATAGACAACCCACTTAAATTACAAAAGAATATACTACTGTCGACTTAGACAACCTTCTAATGTGAAATTGGTATCCCACTATATGATGACGTCTATAGAAAGTGTAATGATTGTATATTGAATATATATTTAAAGTCGCATTTATATATGTAAGTCAATTCCAGTATACGTGGCAATGTGTTCCTATGAAAAACAATAAACAACAGCTCCTCTATTGCGCTTATTTCTTTTGTCAAAGTAGGTAGACTTTTATCAATCTTTGGAAGGATTATGATATTCAAGATGTCTGATCAAATATGCCTCACATGAAAAGCTGTAATTGCAACAATATGTATTAAATTCATCCATATTATAAATTTTTGGAATGGATTCCCACTCCCTACTCGTAACTCTGAACTATAGAACGTGTGTAAAAAAAAACAGTTTTTCATTTGGTGATCCTTTCTCCTTTTTATGGGATTTTCAATTTCCAAAGGTTTTAAATGGAATCAAATGAAAGCATCTCTGTTAAAAATAGTTCAAATTTCATGCTTCTTTATAAGTTTAGCATTAACAACTATTTTAAGTTTCAAGTAAAACATGAATAAACAAAGTAATCGATAACTAGCAAAAGTACGAAATCATATTATTAAAACATTTATATCCTTTGGAAATAAAAGTCCTGTAAAAAGGAGAAAAGATCACCAAAATAAAAAACTGAGTACAAAGTTGTTCTGCATACGCTCTCTAGTATAATGTGTATATAGTCTTCTTCAGCTCCAAAATCAGAGAATTCGTTTAAATATCAGACATTTAAAAAGACTCTTATGACTTAGCGTAGAATCACTCATATATATCTATATATGTATGTACATGTAAACTTTATACAAGCATGTGTGTATTTGACTTGGTATTTGTATATAGAGAAAACATTCCTACTACGTTTGCCTTTTTATTTTGTTGATTCTTTTCAAAAGAATCCTAAATTTGTTGTAGTCCTCGTCCCTTCCCTCGTTTCTTTCATTTTAATTTTAAATTGCTGATTTTGTTTGTGAATGTCCATACATACATATGTATGGACATACACACGAGGAGTATGCCCATTTCTATGGCTGTGTAATTTTTTCTAGTTGTTGTTTGTATTTGAGAGCAGCTAAGTAAATATGTATTTACGAAATGTTATCGCACACATGTTTGTAACAATACATGCGTGGGTGACTTAAGGATGTTTTTCAGCTGAGGGAGACAAATATTTGAGGCATTTTCGTAGAAAATTTTCAAATATTGGATTCGACTTTCAAATTGTGGATTTTATCACAGAATTTCGTGTCCGAGCGTTTAGCTCAGAGGCGGCTTGATCTAGGAACGATATATTTTGCAAATCATCATAAAACAATCCAAACTTTATTTCTGTGGGGTAACTAGATATTAGTTTTTCATTTGTATGGCCTGCAACCCAGCCAAATATGTACATATATTCTTCTATCGGCAGATGCTATTTCTATAATTATATTATTTTCAAACCAGGTCTTTGGTCTTGTTTAACCAAAACGGTTTAAAAAAATAAATCTGCAACTGTTCACTCCCACTTGATTTGGTTGGAAAAGTTTTCACCACTGCCACGTTTTGTCAAATTTATAAAAGGTCCATTCAATTTATTTGCTCACAAATGATGTGATGGACATTTTCAACTTTCATTTTCATTCCATTTGTATAGCAATTTCTTTGGTTTGTTACAATTTTTGTTTTCTTTCTAGTTTATTTACATTGTTTCTTTGTAACAAAAGCCTCATACCATCGACACAAGGATATTACAAAAAGTCAGGAGTAGGAGGAATGTGATCCCAGATGCTAGAGTTTGAACTTTGCACTTGAAGAAGAACAATTTCGGGATATTATAAAAGTATGGTTGGGAGTTATAAAAATATTTTTTTTCCTTTTAAATAATTCCCGAAAAATAGAAACTATTCTTTTTTCAGCTCACAAATTGTTTCGACTATTTTGCTTACTAATTTAGCCATTAAGTCAGAAAACAGTCCATATTCTCCAACGGAGTAAAAACACTAAGACAGTTTGGCAAACTGTACCACTAAATGAATCACATATTATAATTAATACAATAGATTCAAACTAGCATTCAGTGTCACTTCAGCTGTATTTTCTAGGCAAATTTGTCTACGCATGTCAGACTGTAGTAGTCCAAGTGTTTCTGAGGAAAGTCAATGTTTCGTCTATGGGACAATGATGTTGGCTAAAAATACAAAGTCTTCTGGCACTTGTCTGTGTACAATATTTTTCCTTTATATCTGTTGCTTTTCACTTATCTCTTCAATGAAGGAGGACGTAGAAAACAGGACGCAAGGTGGGCTGAGTGGACAAAAGGATGCATTCATCCCCTTGACCAAAACGTACGTACATAGAATTGTTGTCTGGCAATGCAGACAAAATCTCAAGAGTACAAGAAGCGAGAAGAACACAGGACTGCAAAAAACTGAGTTTATTGACCATATCTTAAAATAGTAGGAGGATAGAATTATCTGCATAATATTTATGCTCTTTTTTTAATATCTTGAAAATAACGTTGACACGGCAGAAGCATTGCTGGGTAACTATACCTGCATATACACATACTTACATATGCAACTCAATGAGATGCTTGTAAGACGACATGTGTACTTTATTATTTGGTGCGATTTTTAAACTCAAATTCGGCAAATGAGTTGTGCTTCTCGTTCGTTTGTGAGAATCATTTCCTTATAGAGGCCGGGTTTGTGTTAAAAAGTACTGCGAAGCCACTTGAAAAGACTTTTGACATGGTCGAAATCATGATCGTGGTAGTCTGTAGCCAAGTACTAAATGTCACCATGCCATTTGTAAATAAATTTGGTTTCTATTAAATATAGATGCAAAATGGTCTTGAGCCAGGGCAATATCGCAGTTCAAAATAAAAATTTCATTAAAAAGCCACCAAAGAAGCACTTCATAAAATTTATGAAACAAGTTTCATAAATCTTATTATTTTGCAATACAAACACGTTCACCAATTTCCATTAATATCGAGGGACCTCCTAACAGGTATCGATTATTTACATTTCTATATATTTCTGCATGAGAAGAATATAATAAAACAATAAACAAACATAGGAGCACATCTATGTGTTTGATGACATCTCAGAAACTACTGAAAAGTCCACTATTTAGTGTATTTAGAAGACATATGTTGATATTTGCTGAGAAAAAAATGAGAAAATAAAAATGCAATTTTTTCGTAAAATAAATTTCAATATTTATAATATATATATATATGGGGCATTCCATGACAAATCGGACAATTCAAAAAAATATATTTTTGATTTCCTCCATTTTTTACATTGTTGTACTTGTCAGAAAAAATATTGAACAAAATATTCACAATGTTTTTGTATACAAATTTTGATTTTTTAAATTAAAACTTTATTTTTTAATTGTTTGTACTCTTCGATTTTCTCGACATTTCTTTATTTAAACATATATTTATTCTGTAAATGTTGAGGCTTGGTTGAAAGTGGGCCGATAATAATTAATATTTTTTTATTATTTTTGAAAATTTGGAAAAAACAAGAATAAATTTAAATTTTAATTTTTTAATTCTTTGTACTCTTCGATTTTCTCGAAAAAAAATTTATTTAAACATATATTTACTCTGTAAATTTTGAGGCTTAGTTGAAAGTGGGCCTATAAAAATGACTTTTTTCGTCTTTCCAAATTTTCAAAAAATTAAAAAACAGTAATTTTTATAGGCCCACTTTCAACCAAGCCTCACAATTTACAGAGTAAAATTAAAAATTATTATTGGACAGGTTGAACTTTGTCATTTAATAATGGAACACAATATCATTCATATGACAACCACGACTGGGTCGGCAGTACCTCATCCGACCAACTCAATTCATTTTTTACTTCATTTTCGATTGTTCCGGCGCGAATCTCTTCAATGGCCATATAATGAGTTAAAATGAACTAAAATTTAGGAAAATTGAACTTTGTATAGCACTAAAGCAATGTTTCATCATATCGATTTCAAACTTTTACGTGAATATTGAACTTGATTCTATTTAAATTTTCCTCAAACTAAGTAAATATTTACTCAAACTGAGGAAACTTGCAGTACGTTTTCCCTCAAAACCTGTACTAAATCCAAGTAAAATTTTGCAGAAATTTTTAAGAATCTAAGTAATTTTGTACTAAATTTAAGTAAAATTTTCCTAATACTAAGAACATTTTTACTCAAATCAAGTCATTTTTACTTAATCTGAGGACAAATTTGCCGATATTTTCCTCAAAATAAGTACATTTTTACTTAAACTGAGGACATTTTTATGTTTTTTTTTATGTTCAATTTAACTAAAATAATTCAAACAAATGAGTTTGCTTCAGAGTATGCAAAACTAATACAAAAAATGACAACATGAAATATTTTTCCAAAGTTTCATGATACATCTGCCATAAACAGTTGAGCTACTACTCCATGATTGCTGCCAAACCAAGATAGTGGTTGTTTAGAATAATAATTGAAGTATTTAATAAATAAGTCTCATCGACCGAAAATTGCTTCTTAGATTACAATTTATAAATTTTCTAAACAAGTAAATTTTCAAGTTAATTTACTACCTTATTGCAAGAGAATGAATTTTTTACTTTGAAATAAGGAAACTTAACTCATATTTAGTTAATTTTCCTATGGAAATTTTTACTAAACTGGAGTAAAATTGTTGAACTAAATTGTAGTATGGATTTTACTCAAATTTAGGAATTTTTCTAAGTGTACTCTGTAGAGTGAGTATTAAGGTATGCTGTTTCATTAATCTTTACATTAAGCTAACACTAATTTAATTTAAAAGTCAATGAATAATGTTTCATTCATTGATTTTAACATTTTTCATTGGCTAGATTCATTTATTATTTCATTGGGGGAATGAAGTAAAACCCATTTTGCAAAATATGGACTGTAACGTTGAAATACATTCACGAAATTTCATCAAAATCGGTAGACTTTTATAACAAGAATTCCTATATAAAAAGAGCCATGTCATCATACTGAATTGAAGAATGTGATGGAGATATTTTCTAATATCTTAATAACTGCAAAGACTTTGTTTAGTTACCACAAAGTCAGACCTTTCAATATTTGGTTCATAATATATTCCCAACAAAAAATTTTAATTAAGTAGGGAGGACATTTTAATCGCATCTCAGAATCCACACTTTCCGCTTTTGAGGAAGTTGTATAAAAAAATCCAAATCCAAAATCGGAACGAATTTTTTATATAAGGTATGTACCCAGAAGAGTGCAAAGCGAAAAAAATCATTTTTTGTTTTTTATTACTTTTATAAATAAACAGTGTTTAATTTTGTATAATTTGATCAATTGAAAAATTTTTGATTAAAAAACAAATGTATTGGTTTATTAATGTACTTCAAATATTAATTTTTTATTAACTAATAATACTGCATAATATAAGTAACATTAAGCAGTTATGTATTAATTTCATACTGTTTTAATTTAATGTTTATTTGCAATATATATGACTTCATATTAAATAAATATTTTGTTATGATAACTCCATGCTAAATTCGTTAGTAAGATCTCAATTTTCACTAACTTCGAATCACAAGATTCTCTTCTACGGAACACCCGTTTTTTCTTGTTATGGTTAGAATGTCGAATCTCATCAATGCAAAAAAATTTACAGAATGATTATGTGTACTATTTTCTGATGCATTTCAGCTTTACAAACTGGATAACGATACTAAAAAAATTTGTGGATAATGTGTGGATTGAAAGTGGACGAAATCGGCCCAGAGGGAAAAATTGTTCCCTCACAAGGACTGAAAATACCCCTAATATTTAGAGTATTTCAGCCTGTTTTTGAACATATTAGCTTGTATTTAGTTGATATTTGCAATGCGCATTCCCTTTATAGCATAAAAGGGCACATAGAGTGATTTTTATTTGTAGGGGGCGAAATGGGACAAAAAGGGATAAAAATGGTACCTATCAAACGACAACAGATAGAAACACGAAATTTGGCGTGTACATTCCTCTAATTGAGTAGATACATAATATAAAAATATTTTTTCCAAATTCGTACTTTTAAGGGGTAAAATGGGAATAGAGGGATAAAAATGGTACCAACTAAACGGCTGCATCTAGAATAATGAAATTCGGTGCATACATTCCTTTGATTGCGTAACACGTAAAATAAACGGATTTTTCGAAATTCGTAATTTTTGGGGTTAGATTGGAAAAAGGGGATAAAAATGGTACCAACCAAATGACCGCAGCTAGATTCATGAAATTCGAAATATTCATTCCTCTGACTGCGTAGACTTAAAAAATAAAAAATTCCTACTTTCAAGGGATACAATGGGTACAGAGGGTTAAAAGTAGTACCAACTCAACGACTACAGCTAGAATGATGAAATTCGGTGTGTACATTTTTGAACGTCGTACTTTTAAGGGGGGTAAAAGGGAATAAAAATGGTGCCCACCAAATGGCCGTAGCTAGAATCATGGAATTCGGTGTATACATTCCTCTGACTGCATAAACACTCAAAATAAAAAGTTTTTGCCAAATTCGGCAAAAATTGGTTGAATCATGAAGTTAGAGATGGGCGCGTGAGTGATTATTGGCTCACGTTCACGCACGCTCACGAAGGAAAAAAATTGAATCACGCACGTTCACGCACGAAGATTTTTTCGTTCCTCACGTTCACGCACGCTCACGTGAGTAAAATAAATTTTGCTCACGATCACGCGTGATTCACGTAAATCACGTAAATAATTTCCACAAAGAATATAATATATGCTTTATCTCCCTTATTTCCTATTCTAAATCGAAGTGAGTAACGCCTCGCAAATCCGAAAATTATGTTATTTAAATCACTGAGGTTTGTCTTAAATTCATAATTTTTAAATAGTATTAAAACTTGCAGAGTTAAAAAATAGGACACTGACATAAAATCCAAGTAGAAAACAAAGCATATATACCGATATCACGTGATTTTATGTGATTTTTTAAGTGAACTAACACTAAGGGGTCTCCCATATAAATGCAGTGCATGTTGTTGGCAAAAGCAATACTAGCTTAAATAATAGAAAAATTAGAAATTATTCGTGCATTAAAGCACTTTGTTTTAGAAATAAACATTTGTATATATATAAATTTTATTTTGAATGGAAAATTTCGGATTTTCAAACGAAATAAAATGAAAAAATAAAATAAATAAATATGTGTCACTCACGAAAAAAAAAAACACGTGAATCACGCAGAAATTATACTCACGCACATTCACGCACGAACATTATTTCGTTGCTCACGTTCACGCACGCTCACGTGAGTAAAATAAATTTTGCTCACGATCACGCGTGAGCCGCGCCCATCTCTACCTGAAGTTAGGTTATTTTGCACTATGAATTAAAAATTTTTACTTTTGGAATTAAAATAGAATGGAAATACAAACAGCTGTAACAGCCACTATTTACCAATATTTATGGTATTTAAGCTTTTTGAAAATATAAATATAAGAATATTTATTTTTTTGAAGTATTATTTCGATATATATAGTGTAAACGTATTAGTAGCTTTGCCTTATAAGCGTGGTTTTAAATAATAAAAATATTATATTTATTTATAAATTTATTTTTTCCATATTTGTTTTGGTTTGACTATATTAAAAAATATATAAAAAAATATATATATATAAAATATATATTCCTGTAATATTACTGTACTTTTACGAAAATCGACAGCCTCTGTAGAATGCAATCCATTGTGGAGGTTATATAAAGTTCGACCCGGCCGAACTTAACGCCTTTTTTACTTGTTTTTACTAAAATACCAACTTTCGTCCCAGGAACCGGTCGTATCCGCTCATAAGTTCGATTAAAGATAATTATGATGACAACAAATATTGCGAATATTCACGTCCACATCGAAAAAGTGGTTTAGGAACAGTCCCAAAAAAAGATTTTTTTGATATTCGGCCAATATTTTTAATTTATTATTTAAGCTTGAATTTTCAATATTTAAATAATAGATTTTTTTTTTTTCAAAAAAAAAAAATAATTGTAAAAAAATCTAAAAAATATTTTGTTCTTATTTTTTAAAGCTAACATTCTAACGCAGAAAATAGTATCAATATGTAAAAGATCTCTGGATAAATGCAGAAGTTATGACATTCCATGTAGACGTAAAAAATGTTTTAAACAAATACGACTTTTTAATTTTTGTGTAAATAAAATTTTAAAAATTAGATATCATGTTTTGTAATAACTGGGATTTTAGCGAAGAAAGCAAAATATAGTTAAAACAATCTGGTCATATCACTTTGTCGACCTATTCAAAACACGATATATTCTAAGTGGCATTTGAAGGAGATGTGTTATTTTGCAGCACAACGCAGTATTTCCTTCCGCTAAATCCAAAAAAATCTCTGCTGACCAGTTTAATAGGTTTTTTTTATATTGCAATAAACTACAAATTAATAACTAACGATACATACCTACAAACTCGTGTGTACAACATAGAGACATCGTCATCTGGGCGAACTTTTGTCATTGCATGTGTGAGAAACTATTTTGTCTGGTTGCAAAGTGCCGAGACATATGATGTCCTTTACAGAAAGGACTCAGACGATGTCTTGCTTACATCGTTACACAAATGTTTGGGCGAATGTAGTGTCTGTCTGCAGTGGGAGTGATGATGATGATGCCGATTCTGATGACTGTTCTGGCATTGATAAGAGGAACACTTAACGAGACAAAAATTTAATGAACTTTGAAATTAATAACTCACAATTGCAGTTAGGTAAGCTATCAACCAACGTACACGGTGGCGTTGTTGTAATGCAACTATAAAACTCGTGATGTTCAATAGATTCGACAGATGTCACCAGTCATGGGTAGACATATTTCTCGGGCATTTGCCATCCAATAATAAGGTTAATTTAACGCATTGCAATGGGACGGGGAACAATGTATATTAGGCTGGGTTGCAGTGCATATATTTTCTAGTCAAACACAAGGAAATGAAGTTTGGATGACTTACAAAATATTTCGTGTATAGATCATCATTAAACTATCCCATTTTCATTCCTGGGCGGGATGACCGCAGCATTACTTTTTGTGACCCTGTCTAATGTACATGTACGCTCTGTCAGAGAGTAATAATTCTCGCTTAAATATGGTCATAATTCTTAAATAAATTAGATTTTTAATACGTTAAACTTGAGGATGGGATAGATAACCCGTATTCGCCCGTTCATCCCAGCCAAATGGTCTCTGGGATTGTGGCTGAGGCCATTGGATTTTGCGAAATGGCCAAAAGTAATAATAACGATCTATTAATATGTGATACCTTATGTTGGCTGTTAAAAAAGCTGTGAAGGCACATATATTTCACTCTTCTTGTGAGCGAAATGTGGGGAATGGCTTAAAAAGTCACATTTATCAAATTGATGGCCACTTTATTATTGTCACCCCGTCGCACTAATAACAACAGCCTCCTAGAGAACAACAACAACAATAACAACTCCTTCGCTAGGCCGAAACCCAACGAAAAACCATAACGACTCATTGGAGCAGGAGCTAAAGCTGGACCTGCTCGGCCACTGCGGATGCTGTTTTTTATCCTTAATTCTCGCACACACACACAACACTGCATATAAATCACCATTAAAGCAATTCCGCTATTGAAAATTATGGCCAAAACAACGAACAAGCTTCCCCACAACCCCCACAACAACTGCACTGCTCTGCTCGATGAAATGTTTTGGGATGGCGAAAATCCCCGCACAAAAATGTCCATAAAATAAAATTAACTTAAACTGAAATAAAGCAAAACTTCAGGGTTTTATTTATGCCTTTTCCGTATCATCCATTTTCGGTCATAACTTATCATTTTAATCCTTTAAATAGGCCATAACTTCTGTGGGCCACTGTGGGGTGATAGAGCCGCCATGTCTACATATTTGTGTGTTTGTTTGTCCAGTTGACATTATTATCATTAAAATCAAATTTATTACAATAAATCTCAATATATTCAATATGATCATGTAATATTTATCTGCCGGATTAGAATAATGATTGGTTGTGCAATAATCTTAATGTGATTACAGGACATAACAGCGTGTTTTTTTTTTTGGCAAACAGGATACGACTAGAGAATTTCTAGGGCATTTTAGGGACATGTGACAGCCGTTAAAAAAGCTTTATTTCAGTTGTGTAAGTTGTCCAGCAATTTTTGCAATCTAGCAACGCCCAGTAGTTAAAGTAGCAAAAAATAACAGGGCACACTGTCCCCAAATCCATTTTTGACAGAAATTCAAGAAAATAAATTGGAATTTTTTAAATGTACATATATGGCAACACTGCAAAGAACCAAGAAAATGTACTGGAGAAAATTAGGTGGCAACACCGCAAGTCTGTGAGGTATTTAAAGTCTGTGTGACATTATTTCGGGTCTAAAGCAGTTTTATAAATTAATTAATATCAGGTTACTAGAAAATAATAAATTGACTATATTATGGAAATTGAAGTTCAGTGTAAGCAGCAGTTGAAAAATTATATTTAACATTTTTTGATTAGTGGTATTGTCGGTATTCTTACCAACACGCGGTACTAATTATGTTGATTATACAGTCGTACCTGCATAAGTGGGAATCCTCTATAAGTGCGACAGTTTTGATGGACCCTGCACGCTTCACACAAAAAACCTCTTAAAGCCGGAATTTGAACCAATTTAAGTGAGATTGAATTTTTGGGAATTTACCTCCATGAGAAGGACATTTTACTGGATTACCTCTAGAAGTGGGATTTGTTCGATTGCTTTAGCTCTATTAGTGGGATTTCATACTAGGAGAGATATTTATTTGTCATTGTGGTCGTTCATTTGAAGTACAAGGTAAACTAAAACAAGTAAAAACGGCGCTAAGTTCGGCCGGGCCGAACTTTATGTACCCTCCACCATGCATTCCACAGAGGTTGTCGGTTTTCGTAGAAGTGCAGTAATATTACAAGAAAATATACATTTTTTAATATAGCCAAACCAAAATAAATACAAATATTGAAAAAATAATTTTATAAATAAATATAAT
This sequence comes from Polietes domitor, assembly GCA_947397865.1. Lineage (NCBI taxonomy): Eukaryota > Metazoa > Arthropoda > Insecta > Diptera > Muscidae > Polietes > Polietes domitor. The sequence continues at coordinate 23,460,303 of OX377619.1, read as the reverse complement.
ATTTTAATTATTTCAAATCAAAAAATAAATATTATATTTATATTTTCAAAAAGGATAAATACCATAAATATTGGTAGATAGTGGGTGATACAGTTGGTTGTATTTCCATTCTATTTTAATTCCAAAAGTTCAACTTTTGAAAATCCATTATCAGACGTACATAGTGCAAAATAACCTAACTTCATTATTCAACCAATTTTTGCCGTAAAAGAAAAAGTACGAATTTGGAAAAAACTTTTTATTTTGCGTGTCTATGCAGTCAGAGGAATGTATATACCGAATTCAATGTTTCCAGCTGCGCCCATTTGGTTGGTACCATTTTTACCCCCTTGACGTTTCTACGCAATTAGAATTTCATCATTGGTACTATTTTTATCCCTCTGTACCATTGTTGCACCCTTGAAAGTACGAATTTTGAAAAATTCGTCTACTTTTCGTGTCTACGCAGTCAGAGGAATGTATACTCCGAATTTCATGACTCTAGCTGCGGTCATTTGGTTGGTACTATTTTTATCCCCTTTTTCTATTTTGACCCCAAAAAGTACGAATTTCGAAAAATCGGTTTATTTTCCATGTCTACACAGTCAGAGGAATGTATACTCCGAATTTCATTATTCTAGTTACAGCCGTTTGGTTGGTACCATTTTTATCCCTCTATTCACATTTTACCCCTTAAAAGTACGAATTTGGAAAAAATATTTTTATATTATGTATCTACTCAATTAGAGGAATGTACGCACCGAATTTCGTATTTCTAGCTGTTGTCGTTTAATATGTACCATTTTCATCCCTTTTTTGCCCCATTTCACTCCCTACAAATAAGAATCACTTTATGGTGCACGTTTTTGCTATAAGGCGTATATAAGACGTATTTATGGAAAAGGCGACTATAAGACGTATTTATGGAAAATTTGAACGTTCTAACTCCTTTCGTTTAGATGCTAGCGTGCTTTCAACAGACGGACATGGCTTAGAATTGTTTGGAGATCAAGAATAATATACGTTATAGGGTCTCAGGACGACATTTCAAGATGTTACAAACGGAATGACAAACTTTATATGCCCCATGTAAAATATTAATCATGCTACAAAATAGATTCACAACCATCAGGTCTATCATCCAGTGACTATTCCTATTCCCAAACTTGAAAATTGGTTTCGTGAAAAGCGATTCACGTCCACTGATGATGAAGTTGAATGGGCAACTATGAAATATTTCGGAAGACTTGTGCAGCAAGGATCACACAATGAAATTATGTATCGAACTAGAATTACTCTCGTAATAACAAATAACAACTACTTATCTACTTCCCTTTTAGACTTTCTAAAAAATCATTTAAAGAACATAACATTTTGTAATATTCCTAGTTTTTTATGAGTAGTAAAATTTCATTCACTTTCAATGAAATAAAAATATCCAATTACTTCATACTATGCGAATATATGCGTGGCAAATTATTTGAGTATATTACTTACAAAATATACACATGTTCCGAGTACTTCAATTTCCATAATGTAATCTAAAGATTATTTTATTCTTTCTTGTAAAATGCTATTTCTATTTATTTGTGTTTTCGTTGTTTTTATTATTTCGTAAGAACCCTCCAATTTTTTATTCGTCATTACATTCGATAAATTGTTCGCCACCACACCCCAAGTAGGACATAAAATTATGATGATACAATTTGTATTTATGAAACATTCGAATTCATGACAGAAACAAGATAACCTAAATATATATGTACTTTTTTGCATTTTTTATAGGAATAAAAACAAACAACATATTAACAATATCAGCAAAAACCAAACATAAATTGGGGATGATTTTGTTAAAAAAGAAAACTGGATTTCTTTTGGGAATAAAAAATTCAAGTGAATAATTGACATGGTAAGTTATCGATTATTTATGATTGTATGTACATAATTTATTTTTAAAATAATATTTAGTCGCCCTGAAAAAATTCAAGATGAAGCCGTTTCTATAGAAGGTTTTTTCGTGGGCAGTAAGCACAGTGTTTGGTAAACAATTTATTTAAAAAAATATATATATTCCTTCAGGTTTACCTATGTAGTCATAGATAAGGAGTTTTTTGACATTAAATGGTCACCCAGCATTTTTATACCATCCACCTCCAGTATGGGGCAGTAAGTTTGTCATTCCGTTGGTAACATCTTTAAATATCGACCTGAGACCCTATGAAGTATATAAAGGGTGATTTTTTAAGAGCTTGATAACTTTTTTTTTTAAAAAAACGCATAAAATTTGCAAAATCTCATCGGTTCTTTATTTGAAACGTTAGATTGGTCCATGACATTTACTTTTTGAAGATAATTTCATTTAAATGTTGACCGCGGCTGCGTCTTAGGTGGTCCATCCGCTTAGTCCAATTTTGGCATTTCCACGTTTTTGAGTAACAGAGACCCAATTGGTGCGAACGGCGACGAATCGAAAATTGGTAGTCATCATTAACACTGGCCGATATTTTTTTCAGTTCGCACTCTACGTAAGCGTGTTGGTGGTTTAATGTCCAACAATGTAAATTTGGTGCGAAATTTAGTCACAATAGCCCGAATAGCCGCTTCAGTGGGTCGATTAAACTGACCATAAAATGGAAGCGCGCAATGAACTTTCTTAACAGAGCACGCATTTTGATAATAAAATTCAATAATTTGCAAGCGTTGTTCGTTTGTAAGACGATTCATGATGAAATGTCAAAGCATACTGAGCATCTTTCTCTTTGACACCATGTCTGAAATCCCACGTGATCTGTCAAATACTAATGCATGAAAATCCTAACCTCAAAAAAATCACTCTTTATTTACGTTTTGAATTAACTTGAAGTATTATTTCGATATATGCAGTATAAACATGTCATGTAGCCTTGTCTTAAAAGCGCGTTTTAATTATTTTAAATTTTGTATTTATTTATAAAATTATTTCTTTCAATATTTTTATTTGCTTTGGTTTGGCTATATCAAAAAATATATTTTCCTGTAACAATACTGCACTTCTACGAAAATCGACCAAACGTAACTCCGTTTTTACTTGTTTTTAAAATAATATTTAGTCACCCCTTAAAACGCATTCAAGATGAAGTCGTTTTGATAGAAGGTGTTTTTTGTGAGCAGCACAGTGTTTGGAAAACAATTTATTTTGGAAATTAAATTACATACAGCTTAACATACATACTGCTTTTTCATTTACATTTACTGGTCACCCAGCACGTTTTCTATTTTTTGGGGTTTTATGGGTGACAGCCAAAAAGATTTTTTTGAAAAAAATATTTCAATTATTCAATTCTTTGGAGACTGTTCCTAAACTACTAATTCTTTGTGAAAGTAAAATTTGCAATATTTGTATGATAGCTACAATAATGTTTAATTTAACATACAAGTGGGTGTTGTCGGATTTATATTTTCAAAGTGAGAGTACATATGTTAAAGGTATCTTTGGTGAAAATTTGAATTTAAGAAAAAAAAGATGCATTAAAAAAGTTCATTTCGTTTTCGACTTTAGAAAACCAAAATGAATCGGAAAATGTTATACAAAGCCCTTCGATAATATTTTTTGTAGCCCAGTCTTATTGAACTGCTCCATATAATCATTAGGATGGGTCACGAAAATAAAATGCAGAAATGAAGATTGGATTGTTCGATGATAATCTGCAAAATTTGTGGTCAATGGGTCAAGTCATCTGTGAGCTCCTGAAAACACCTTTAAAAATGTTTTTCCCGCGTAATTTTTATACCCTCCACCTCCAGGATGGGGGTATACTAACTTTGTCAATCCGTTTGTAACACCACGAAATATCCACCTGAGACCCTAAAATGTATATATATTCTTGATCGTCATAAAATTCTAAGACGATCTAGCCATGTCCGTCCGTCTGTTGAAAGCACGCTACCATCTAAACGAAAGGAGGTAAGACGTCCAAATTTTCAATAAATGCGTCTTATAGTCGTAGATCGGTTGGGATTGAAACTGGGCGAAATCGGCCCAAAGGGAAAAAAATTTCCCTTACAAGGACTAAAAATACCCATGATAACCGGGTATTATTATGGGTATTTTTAGTCCTAATATTTTACAATATTTAAGCATATTTTTTCAATATGTCTACAACAAAAACGCACACCATAAAATAATATTTATTCGTAGGGGGTGAAATGGGGCAAAAAGGGAAACACGAAATTCGTTGTTTACATTCTACTAATTGAGTAGATATATAATATATATTTTTTCAAATTCGTACTTTTAAGGGGTAAAATGGGGAGTAGAGGGATAAAAATGGTACCGAACAAATGTCTGCACTTAAAATAATGAAAGTCGAGGTATACATTCCTCTGATTGCGTAGACACGTAAAATAAAGGGATTTTTCGAAATCCGTACTTTTTGAGGTTAAAATGGAAAAGGGGGATAAAAATAGTACCAACCAAATGACAGCAGCTAGAGTCATGAAATTCGGAGTATACATTCCTTTGACTACGTAGACATGAAAAACAAAAGGTTTTTTCCAAATTCGTACTTTCAGGGGATACAATGGGTACAGAGGGATAAAAATAGTACCAACTAATGAAGAATGATAAAATTCGATGTGTACATCCCTCTAATTGCTTAAACACTTAAAATAAAGAGATTTTAGAAAATCGTACTCTTAAGGGGGTAAAATAGGAAAAGGGGATAAAAATGGTACTAACCAAATGGCCGCAGCTAGAATCATAGAATTCGGTGTATACATTCCTTTGACTGCGTAGACACACAAAAAAAGATTTGTCCAAATTCGTATTTTTTACTTTTACGGCAAAAATTGTTGAATCATGAAGTTAGGTTATTTTGCACTATGTACGTGAGATAATGGATAGTACTTTTAAAATTAAAATAGAATGGAAATACAACCAAGCTTAAGTTTTTTGAAAAAATAAATATAAGAATATTTATTTTTTTTTTGAATTTACTTGAAGTATTATTTCGATACGTAAATGTATTGGTAGCCTTGGTTTATAAGCGTTGTTCGAAATAATAAAGATACTATATTTATTTATAAAAATATTTTTTCAATATTTATATTTGTTTTCGTTTGTCTATATTAAAAAATTATATTTTCCTGTAATACTACAGCACTTCTACGAAAACAAAAAAATACGGGAAAAACATAATTTTTAGAGGTGCTTTCGGGAGCGTTTAGCTCACAGATGGCTTGACCCAGTGACGAAATATTTTACAAATCTTCGTTAAACAATCCAAACTTTATTTTCATGGGGTGACTGGGAACTGTTTTCCATTTGTTTGGACCGCGACCCAGCCTAATAATCATTAGGGGCTGACGCTTTTACTCAGTTCGCTCTGATATTCATGGAAATACTTCGACAGACGGAGATATTCAAATTACATCCTCCATCCGCTCTTTTTACCCATTAAACTTGTCCCACCACTTTAACAGAATTATAGGTCATAATTATTGGATCTGTTCCCGGAAAATACAATTCCTAAGAAAATACCAGCAAAGCAGCATCGAATTTCGACATGTGTAGTTGCCACAGATCGGTTTTGACTTTAATCTCCTGTCACAAGTCCTTTCTATTCAAAAATACTACTCGACTCGCTTAATGTCGTATTAAGTTTTGTCTTTATAACATTTAGCAGACAATAAGGAGATTTCATGCTTCAAAGTTTCCTCGGGCGTTCTGTTGCCAAGGAAGATAAAGGAAATGAATGAAAATTCTAAATAATCGTTTAGAATGTTGTTAAAATGTAATTCTAAACTTTATGCGGAGCGAATGTCTTTAGCGGTTGTATTGTGTTTGTCATATCCTTAGGACAGGACACAGGATATGGATGGCAAATGTATGAATACACACATACATTTGTACATAAGGATATGTATTGTATAATAGGCTGACTGTTAAGAAAGAGGCTTAAAAACACAAACAAAGTGGTTGGGGAATTGTGGGGGTGGCACAGTGCGATGATTGGGTGGGGTAATAGGTCAAATTCTGTGCTAAATCCTGCCCTTAACAGATATCCTGCCGCACTCACACACATACACAAAAGTTAATAAGGTTTAAACTTATTTTTTAACATAACAAAATATTACACACACACATGCACATTTTCTGCTGGAGCGGGGGTACGAACAGGACCAACCACGATACACGAGTTCTCGTCGGACAATACAAAGCCACCCCTCTTGTGCTATATTTCTTGTTTTTTTTTTCAATTTCCAACGAATAATACTTTACTAATGATGGCAAAAAATAAACACCGTGCGTATGTGTGTGTGTGTCGCTTTTCATTTCATTGTCAACAATTTGATACACTTTTACTTCATTAGATTTGTGTGGAAAAAAAATACAGGCCTCTGGGCGAACAAAATCAAATCATTTTCAACAACAATTTAACAATAATTTTCCATTCCATTTTCTCCATTGTCGTTGTCGTTGCTGTTGTTGTTGCTTTGTATACATTTTCAAATTGAATTTGTTTGGAATCGAAAATCTTTAAAACATACAGCACGCAATTGAATTTCATATTTGTGTCCAGCATAGAGAGGGGGAGAACTTTATTTTTTATTATTACAATTGTTTGGTATCCCACATCGAAATTATGATTACCGTGAATTCTGTATTTTTCGTTTTTTTTTCCAGAGAGGAGGGGCTGAATTTGCCATGGCCATCATGTTACTGGAATTGTGTGAAATCTATGTAGTTTTGAGTGTGTGTTGGACAAACAGAAATAAAGTCATAGAAAATTTCTAAAATCGAATTAGTAATCGAAATGGTTTTAAATGTAATTTTATATGGTCGTGGATGGACGTTCACCTTCGTTTGAAAATGTAGAAAAAATGAAAAACTTTACATTTATATACTAATGAACTAAAAACTACATTTGTGACTACGTAGCACAGTGTGGAAATTTGGATAAACTAATAGTGAACATGTTTCACATTTCACAACAACCATTCGTTTACGTTCATATCAATCACAGACGCACACTGGTTCACAATCAAATTCCTCCGCAAAAAATCAATAACTTTTGATTTGAAATTAACTTTTGAATTGAAATTAGGCGAGGATGAAATATTAACATTGCAAATCGGGTAACCGGGTGTATTTTGGAAAGTAGCCCAAAGTTGATTACTTTTCTTATTTTTCGAACTAAAAGAAATGTAAAATTAGTATTTTTTGTTAGGGTAGGCCATTTAAAAATTTAATTTAGAATCGCCTATAAAAGAGGACTGATTATTTTTCAAATTTCTGATTCTATTGGAAATGTTGAACTTTGTCATTTAATAATGGAACACATTATAATTCATACGACTACCACGACTGGCTCGGCAGTACTTCATCCGATCACCCCAATTTCTCAATACAGCCCAAAATTCACACCAAAGAGTGACTCGTTGTCTATGCGTTGGCTTCTCAATAGTGCGCAATTTTGCCTATTGACATAGCCACTGAGATGAAAATAAGCTTCATGAAGGCTGATCTCTTCTCGACAAATTCCCACGTTAAAGACTCACTACTTTGGAAGTAAGTTTTTAATATTTCCCAATTTTGTTCGACGCTAGTCCCATTTAGCAAATGTCAAATATAAACCTGAAAAAATATGATTCTACCTTTCAAAGTCAAAATAATCGGTAGTTGAAATTTAAAATTAATTATTAAATGGCCTACCCTATAAATATTTCTGAGTTCTGTAATAAACTGATGTTAGGCAAGGGTTATTTGAGAGACAATCGGCTTTATTTTAGAAATTAGCCCAACTTTGATTACTTTTCTTATTGCTCGATTAAACAGAAAAGCAAAAATTTTATTTTTTTGATTCTATGTATTTTGACATATTTTTACGTACTTGTCATAATGCTCATAAAAATCTTAACTTTTTCGTAATACAGATTTTCATATTTTTCAGATTTTGAAAATTAAAGAAAAACATAATTTCTTTTCTTAACCAGCACCACCATTTCGTGGACCGTCCGTCCGTCTGCTGTCCATCTAAGCTTGTTCGCACTCTACAGGTCGCAATTGTGGTCCGATTGTCATGAAATTTGGCAGAGGTTACTTTTTTTGGCCAAGGACGATTGGTATCGAATTTAGAGAAAATCGGTTCAGATTTAGATACAAATATCCCTATAATTTACACTTTTACTGCTCTAGAATACACATTTTACATGGGATCATGACCAAATTTTCAGGATCGTGTTATATTTGAACTAGAAACAGCTCACGTGAAAGTGAACCACATGGGTCTATGTTTTAATATAGCCCCCATACAAAAGTACCTCCGATTTACAATATTACTTCTCTAAAATTCACATTTTACATCGGATCTTCATCAAATGTTCCACACAATGTTACATTTACACTAGAAACATCTATTTTGAAAGCCAGCTATATAGGTCAATGTTTTAGTATAGCCCCCATACAAATGGGCACCCAGTTTGGACTATGATCGCTGTAGAACCCACATATTACATTAGATCTTGATAAAAATTTGCAGATCATGTTACATTTCAATAAAGAATACTTACTTTGAAAGTGATCTATAAGGAACCACTTTTAAATGTAGCGCCCTTACAAATGGCTCCGTTTTTACCCCTCAAGGACGCAAATTTTACATCGGATTTTTTTTAATTTTGCAGATTATATTATATTTCAACTAAGTATACATACTATGAAAGTCAAATATATGTCCATACTTTGGAATAACCGAAATGTGGCCCCATTCTATTCTATTACACCTCTAAAAAGTACATCTTACATCGGATCATGCTATATTTCCACTTGAAATACCTACCGTGAATGAGAAATATATAGACCCATGTTTTGGATCAGGCCCCAAGTTTTGTTATAGGCCCCCTTTCAAATGTCGGTCCATGTTTCGATATAGCCCCCATACAAATGTACTTCCGATTTACACAATTATTGCTCTAGAATACACATTTTACATCAGATCTTGATCAAATTTCCCACACCATGTTATATTTAGATGAGAAACATCTGCTTTGAAAGTATATGGGTCCATGTTCACAACTGGGCCCCCAATTTTCACAATTATCGCTCTATAACCCACACCTTACATTGGATCTTGATAAAATTTTGCAGGTCATCTTATATTTCAACTTAGAATTCCTACCGTGAAAGTAATCTATAAGGGTCCTCTTTTAGATGTAGCGCCCTTACACATGGACACCAATTTTTATTATTACAGCCCTAGAACACACATATTACATTGGATCTTGATAATATTTTGCAGATCATCAAATAAGAATTACTTACTTACTGTGAAATATGACTGACTGACCATTTTCTATTTGTACCACTCCAGAATCCATAGTTTACATCAGACGTTTATCAAATTTTGCAGATCATTTTATATATCAACTAGAAACAGCTACTATGGGTATATCCCATACAAATGGGGCCCCGTTTTACTCTATTACCGATCTATAACTTTCACCTCACATCGGGTCTTGATCAAATGTTGCAGATCATGATATATTTCAACAAGGAATTCCTACCGTGAATCAGAACTATATAGACCCATGTTTTTGGCACAGGCCCCAAATTTTGTGATAGACCTGCCGCAAATTTTCAATAATACCTTCCCAGCAAAAAACCTTCCCATACTAAAAGTTCGTTCCCATTCACTTGCGAAATTGCTATTCGTAAAATATTACGGGATATTAACATATTATAGACTTTTTTGGAAGTTTTTAATGATTCCTGTGATTCCTACAAAACTTCCATTTTTTTGCTGGGTTCATATTACCATGGACCATATAAGTGGACCATTGCGTAAATATATTGTCACCGCTCATATGCACCTTCCGATTTATTGATAACATTCTGGATTCACTTATTACAGCCAATCTTGATTAAAATAATTGTTATATTTTTCACTAGGCGCTGCTACAATGAGATGGCATGACACCGAGTTTGTTTGTATATGGGCCTATCATATGAATGAGTAACATAATGTAAATTATTTTCATCAATTTTACCATATTCGTTAAATTTGACTAAAGATTAATTTATAATTTATACGAACTACATAAAATTGCTCCCATGAAATACCTGGGTTTAGTAATCAGAGCGAGGTATATACGCAGGGAGTGGTGTAGGGTATTACATAGTCGGCCCCGCCCGACTTTAGCCATTCCTTACTTGTTTTAAGAGCTTCTGACCTCAAATTTCTTTTATTAGAAATTGTGGTTTCCTAGCTTTATAATGGCGTCAAAACTGTGTTTGTCCCAAATATTATTTGTTTGCATTAAAAAATACAAGTTTTGATAAAATTTGGACCTTTAAAAACCTTCAGAGAAAAAATACATACATAAAATATCATATGCAATAATCCTAACGATTAAACTCGTGTTTGAAGATAATCACCATATTCACTCGTATAGACTGCACCAGGAGAAACCCCCAAACAACTGCAGCCTTATTATAATTATAATTGCCTACCTTGTAAATATCCTTTAGCAACACTCGTTGACCATAAACGAACAAATTTAATCATAAAGAATAAATACCATTCGGCAGACATGTACACCGACCAGAATCCATTCGTTAATATTTCTCACTCTCTCTCTCTCTGTCATTATATTGGCAAGTACGTTGTTGTTGCTGCTGTTTCGGTTAATTAGACCATTATTCATAATTAATATTCAGTGTTACCATAACAATGCAACATGTAAAGTACATTTTTATGTAAAAACTAAACAACAGACAACACGACTCGTCGTCGTACGTATGTTTCTAGGCCCCCAAAAACCAAGGACAAAAACAAAAACTACTACAACACGAACAACTACATACATACATACAGCAATACGCAAGTACATGATATGTACTTTCGTACGTATATCGAATCTATGTACATGTGCATGTGTGTGTTTGTGTTCAGGACTTTGTGCAACCCCCTTTCGTAATGAAAGCAGAGTCCTGTCTGTCTGTCGTTGCTGTTGCTGCTGATGCTGCTACGAATGTAATAGATATAATTGCAAACTACTCACGTTTTGAGATTCACGCCTTTTTATTATAATGGGGTGCAAAATACATACATTCACAATAACACATACACACGTATGGAGACGCACTCATACTCACATACACGCGCACATCCTGATCAAACACATGTCATGAAACTAAAAAGAGATTCTTTCACTCTCATGCAGAAGTTGTGTACAGTGGTTTCGTACAAATGCCGAGTGATGTGTTCTGAGAAAGTGTTGGGGGTTGGTCATGCATTTCACTCCCCTCGGAGCCTCCTTGGGGCAGTCAGAGTGTGGGAGCCAAAACTAGTTTTTCTTTGGGAGCCCCATTAAGGAGTGGGACAGGCATGTTTGGAGAAAATGTTGGGGAGAGAACCAACCAATGGGTCCGTCTTACATGTTTTCCCTCTAGGGCTGACTAGGCGACAGTTTTGTGCCTTTTCCTCATAAAAAATAATTATAAAAAAATATAATAATTATATAAAGGGTGATTTTTTAAGAGCTTGATAACTTTTTTTAAAAAAAAAACGCATAAAATTTGCAAAATCTCATCGGTTCTTTATTTGAAACGTTAGATTGGTCCACGACATTTACTTTTTGAAGATAATTTCATTTAAATGTTGACCGCGGCTGCGTCTTAGGTGGTCCATTCGGAAAGTCCAATTTTGGGCAACTTTTTCGAGCATTTCGGCCGGAATAGCCCGAATTTCTTCGGAAATGTTGTCTTCCAAAGCTGGAATAGTTGCTGGCTTATTTCTGTAGACTTTAGACTTGACGTAGCCCCACAAAAAATAGTCTAAAGGCGTCAAATCGCATGATCTTGGTGGCCAACTTACCGGTCCATTTCTTGAGATGAATTGTTCTCCGAAGTTTTCCCTCAAAAGCTGTGTGGCATGTAGCGCCATCTTGTTGAAACCACATGTCAACCAAGTTCAATTCTTCCATTTTTGGCAACAAAAAGTTTGTTAGCATCGAACGATAGCGATCGCCATTCACCGTAACGTTGCGTCCAACAGCATCTTTGAAAAAATACGGTCCAATGATTCCACCAGCGTACAAACCACACCAAACAGTGCATTTTTCGGGATGCATGGGCAGTTCTTGAACGGCTTCTGGTTGCTCTTCACTCCAAATGCGGCAATTTTGTTTATTTACGTAGCCATTCAACCAGAAATGAGCCTCATCGCTGAACAAAATTTGTCGATAAAAAATTTCGAACCGAACACTGATTTTGGTAATAAAATTCAATGATTTGCAAGCGTTGCTCGTTAGTAAGTCTATTCATGATGAAATGTCAAAGCATACTGAGCATCTTTCTCTTTGACACCATGTCTGAAATCCCACGTGATCTGTCAAATACTAATGCATGAAAATCCTAACCTCAAAAATATCACTCTTTAAATAATAAAAAATATAAAAAATTAAAAAAATGTGTTGGGACCACCTTAAGAGTTGAATATAAAGGTTAGGTACGTTCTGAGCAAATAATGGGGCTGAAAACATATTGGGGATTGGTCATACATTTTACTCTCCTTGGGGTAATCAGAATGGTGGGAGCAAATTTTATAAAAACTAGTTTTTGTATTGGAGCCCCATTAAGGGGTGGGAATAGGGGGTAAGTTTGTTCGGTAAAAATGTTGGGGAGGGAAAATTCAGTGGAGATCGCTCTTACATATAACCCAGTTAGGAGCGACTCCGGCCAGTTTTGAGCCTAACTGTTATAACAAAAATTATAAAAAATAAAATATTCGTATGGGGACCACCTTAAGGGTTGAAGTTAGGAGGTAAGTATGTTCGCGGAAAATGCGGGGACTGAAAAAATATTGGGGGTCGGTCATACACTTCACTTCACTAGGGGCCTCCTTGGGCCAGTAAGAGTAGTGGGATCAAATTCTATAAAGAATTATTTTTTGTAGGGGAGTCCCCCAAACGAGGGGATATAGGGGGTATATGTGTTCGAAAAAAATGTTGTGGAGGGAAAATTAATGGGGATCGGTCTTACATTTAACCCCTCTGGGGGCGACTCCGAGGAAGTTTTGGGGCTTTTTGTGTATTTTTACCCCCATTTCCGTCACTTTTGACCCCGATGAGCGCCCACTTACACTCACCCCACCACCCCCATTTTTGGCTCAAACCTCACAAAATATCCAAATCTAGCGTATCCAAATCGAACTCCTAAAATTTTCATACAACATTGTCCCGCCTAGTGCATATGTGTCATTCCATGTCAATCGGTACGGTTTTTGACCTCGATAGTTAAAAAAAATTAACAATTAACTAAGATCTTCTATTTGAAAACTGAAAACTGATTTTCAGTGACAAAAATTAATATCACCTACAGGTCAGTGGTAGAGAGAAGCTCCCTTTTATTGACGGAAGTTTTTGTATCATATGACTGACCCACACTTCAAAATATTCATCGTAGGACAAATTTTTAACCATTTAAAATCTTTGTCAGCGAATTTTTAGCAATCTGTTCAACTTTTTGGGTACTGTATAATTAATAGCAAATTTATGCTCTTGATCAAAACCACTGTGCACACACACAGTGAATTGTATCTTATAAAGTTAAAAGATGTACACTTCTCCATATATACAGATTGGTATGTATGTACACGTATGCCCGATGTTAGTTTGTTTGTGCGATATGGCAACATTAACTAAAGACATTATTCATTTTTCATGATGAATATCCTTAGAACACTTTGCCTCTCCCTGCCAACCCATCTCTAGCACGGGCACATGCAAACAAATACGTCTCAGGATAACTGGACACATATGCACAAACAGATACGCACACACAGAAGTGTGTACGTACGTATCTATGTACATATATATGTATAGACGAATGGATGGTTGGATGAATATAGCAACAAACCAAATCTGTTATGGCCAGAAAAGGATAATTTGAAATAAGTGCTGTTGTGCTCGTGTGATGAGGATGTGTGTACAAGTGTGTGTGTGTGCTGGCACAAGTTCAAAAAATAAGGAATATTAAGCAGAAGATGGAGAGATGGAAAACAACAACCAAGTCTACAAGTTGATCGTATGTCAGGAATATTAATGATGGCACTACGGGGGAATGTTTGACTGTAGATTAGACATGGGGATAATACTCACTCATATGAAGATGCTGCCGCATGCAAGCGTATGTAAAATATCAGCACAAAGCAACTCGTACGTCTGCTTACACAGCTTCACAGGAATGGAAAATCTGGATTTTTATGTACCCCTGGACATATTGACAAGGATTTCAACAAGTATGTATGTATGTGTGTGTTCGAAGATGTGGTGCATGTACACTAACCAAGGGGAAAAATTTGGAAGGCCTCCCCATAGAAGGCCTTCTAAAATGCCTTCTCTTCGGATCCGAAACACATTCCTGTATGCCTTCTGAAAATAGGCATTCCAGAAGGCCTTCTTCGCGCATGAAAAAAGATTCGGCACACATTCTCACCTCGCTTCTCTAAGAAGGCCTACCAGAAGGCCAAATCATCAGCATGTAGAAATCCTATATTCATTCTTGACTGCCTTCTTTGAGAAGGCATTTAGAAAGGCCTTCTCATTTCCTATTAGAAAGATGCAATAGACATTCTTCATTGCCTTCCTTTAGAAGGCCTGCTAGCATGCTGGAAGAATGAAGGCAGTACGGATGGAGTCGATTTTATTATTTTTACGAGTTTTATGAAAGATATTTTTACAATTCTCCTGATTTGAACTCAATTAAAATACATTTATTTAAAATAATAGGAAATTATTACATTTAAAATTATTTTTTAAATGTTTTGTTTATTTAGTGGTTAAACGCATTTGTTGTTGTTGTCGTTATGCCTTTGCTTGTAACAACTAAAAGAGGCAATACAATACAGATCGACATAGATCCACTTTCTGAGTCGATTTAGCAATGTCTGTTTCTATAAACTTGTTGACACAAACAGACAATAAAGTTCTGTAGTTTAGTAGGTAGCACTTCCGATTAACAATGCGAAGATCATGGGTTCAAATTCCAGCCGAGGCAAATAAATATGTTGAAAGATTTAAATTGAAAAAATTTTGAAAGATTTTAATTGATAATTAATATACTGCCAATAACAAGGCCAGCAATATTGAAAAAATTCTGGTCCATTGGTTCGTCATATTTTTTTATTTTTCGACTTATTTTTGGACCTTCTAGAAGGCTTTCTGGAAGGGCTTTGGTTGCAGGCGCTCCAGAAGGTCTTTGGTAGGATGCCTTCTAGATGGCCTTTTGTCAGAGCCCTTCTAGAAGGCCTGCGAATAGAAGCGAGAGGGGAAGGCCTTGCTCTCCAATTTTACCCTGTGTTAATTTTAAATGAGTATAGAATGCAGCAAGCATGCCTTGCGCCTCCCTAAGAAGGCCTGTGAGAAGGCCTTGCGTACAACTTTTTTTCCCGCTGGGAAATTAAGACCAAGAAATAGTCGAGCAAGCATGAATACTCACTCTTACATGTAATGGACATACTCAAAGGGATGGAGCGATCATTTTTGCAAAATTATTGAATTAAACTGTAAAATTTCAACATTTGTAAGAAAAATATAGGACATTGTTCTGATGGACTGTCAAGATTTTCATAAATTCAAATTTGACTTTTGGAATTTTTAATTTTAACGACATTGCGGAGTTTTCCCCTGTGTAGGAAGAATTGGTAGCACTTACACTAATTTACAAAATATTTCTGCCCGAGATGAATAATAAGAAAAATAAAAAATAGAAAAAGCTTTTTTTTAAATTTCCATTTCAATCTTGACACAGATAATTAAAATATTCCAAAAACATTATGTAAATTGACACAACAGTGTAAATCATGCGCTGAAAGCAACAATTGCCTAATAGACAAAAATATAAAATATATTTATAAATGACACTTTATCGATTAAATTTGTTAGGGAAAAGATATTTTTTTCATGTGCTTAGAGGCATCCCCATTTTTGGCGTGAATTTCCCCTTTTTATACCCAGCCCCGCTTAAATTGTTTATGCCGCATAGTCCCGCTTTTTCGTTTCACATTTTTTTTGGTGCATTACTATTTAAAACAAGTAAAAAAGATAAATTCGGCCGGGCAGAAACTTATATACCCTGCACCACGGATTGCATTCCTCAGAGGCTGTCGCTTTTGCGTAGAAGTGCAAAATATTGAAATAAATAATTTTATAAATAAATATAAAATTTGAATACTTCAATTCAATTCAAAAAGTAAATATAAGGCAGTAATCTTCAAAAAAGCTTAAATACCATAAATATTGGATGGGTGCATTTTCAGGTATTTGTCCCGGCCTCAAACGTTTTTCTTTCAGTATAGATAATTTAGTTCCATGATGGCCACCGGCAGTGGACTTCGAAGTGATTATTCTCAACAGCATCTCAACTACTTAAGACAGAACTCCAACAACGTGAATGAGAAACACACACTAGAAAAACACATAATTTACGTGTCTCCGATTGTTGCACCAACGAATAAATTGTTGCTGCAACGATATCAGTTTCGTTGCTGCAAAGAATGAGTTGTTGAGGCAAAGTGTTCGATCCAAAATCCATAAATTTTTAACAAAATAATATGGATTTGTAAAGAGTGATTTTTTTGAGGTTAGGATTTTCATGCATTAGTATTTGACAGATCACGTGGGATTTCAGACATGGTGTCAAAGAGAAAGATGCTCAGTATGCTTTGACATTTCATCATGAATAGACTTACTAACGAGCAACGCTTGCAAATCATTGAATTTTATTATCAAAATGCGTGCTCTGTTAAGAAAGTTCAGAAAGAAAGAAATTGTGTTCAGCGACGAAGCTCATTTTTGGCTCAATGGGTACGTAAATAGGCAGAATTGTCGATTTTGGAGTGAATATCGGCCAGAAGCATTGCAAGAGCTACCAATGCATCCAGAAAAAGTCACAGTTTGGTGCGGTTTATGGGCTGGTGGCATCATTGGACCGTACTTCTTCAAAGATGATGCGAATCGTAACGTAACTGTGAATGGTGAGCGCTACCGTGAGATGATATCCAACTTTTTTTTGCCCAAAATGGAAGAACTGAACTTGGTTGACATGTGGTTTCAACAAGATGGCGCTACATGCCACACAGCTCGCGATTCTATGGCCATTTTGAGGGAAAACTTCGGAGAACAATTCATCTCAATAAATGGACCGGTAAGTTGGCCACCAAGATCATGCGATTTGACGCCTTTAGACTATT
Organism: Polietes domitor; assembly: GCA_947397865.1. Classification (NCBI taxonomy): domain Eukaryota; kingdom Metazoa; phylum Arthropoda; class Insecta; order Diptera; family Muscidae; genus Polietes; species Polietes domitor. The sequence continues at coordinate 23,443,096 of OX377619.1, read as the reverse complement.
TTTTGTGGGGCTACGTCAAGTCTAAAGTCTACAGAAATAAGCCAGCAACTATTCCAGCTTTGGAAGACAACATTTCCGAAGAAATTCGGGCTATTCCGGCCGAAATGCTCGAAAAAGTTGCCCAAAATTGGACTTTCCGAATGGACCACTTAAGACGCAGCCGCGGTCAACATTTAAATGAAATTATCTTCAAAAAGTAAATGTCATGGACCAATCTAACGTTTCAAATAAAGAACCGATGAGATTTTGCAAATTTTATGCGTTTTTTTTTAAAAAAAAGTTATCAAGCTCTTAAAAAATCACCCTTTATAAAAACAATGATTATAATCAGAAATTTATAGATTTTTTGTATTAATTAATGATTTTCCTAAAAAAATTAAAAATAATATTTTCGTTGCATCAACGAATATTGAAATGTTGCAGGTACGAAACTACGAAAAATCGGTTTCATACCATAAACGTTCACATTGTTGCAGCAACGTGTCGCATTGTTGTGGGAACGAAACATTTCGTTGATGCAACGAAGTGGCATTAACGAATCTGATTCGTTGGTGCAACGAACGATTTTTCTTTCAGTGTATGTATCTAGTCAATTAGAGGAATGTGTTTCTAGCTGTTGTCGTTTAACATGTACCATTTTTATCCCTTTTTTGTCCCATTTCACCCCCTACAAATAAGAATCACTTTATGATATTACTTTAGTGAAAAAATATGCTTAAATACTCTAAAATATTAGGGGTTATTATGAATATTTTTAGTCCTTGTGAGGGAAAAGTTTTCCCTTTTGGGCCGATTTCGCCCAGATTCAATCCCAACCGATCTACGACTATAAGACGCATTTATGGCAAATTTGGAAGTCCTAGCTCCTTTCGTTTAGATCTAACGTGCTTTCAACAGATGGACGTACGGACATGTCTAGATCGTCTTAGAATTTGATGACGATCAAGAATATATATACTTTATAGAGTCTCAGGTCGATATTTCAAGGTGAAAATTTTACAAAATATTCAGCCATCACAATTACCTTTTATTGGCCTAACTAAAAAAATCAAATCAAAAATTGTATTCAACCCAGTTTACACATCTATAATTAATTTTATATCGATTAAGATTTTTTTTTGAAAAAATAAAAAATGTTTCTGCTGACCTATCGGACCTATTCTAAGAAGCATTAATTAGGAATCATTTAATATTATTAATTATTGGGTGTTTTGAATATAATACGTTCGAATTCCAGCTATTTGCATCAAGTTTTGTCATCTTGCGTTGGGAATTTTGGTAATTAGTTATTATAACACCGTACGGCAATTTTTAAAAAAGTCGTTACACTTGAACCGGATGATAGACGTATGAAACTATAGAAAATGGATTAATTGGCGTATAAAGTTTTTCATCTGCTCATCCTGTTGCCCCTTCACAAGACCACAAAGGATAAAATTTTCAAAAAATTATTTTAAATGCTTATTTGAATGGTATTATAATGGAATTAGTGTCAAATTAAAGAGGAGAATATCTGTTAAAAATAATTTAAATTTCATGCTTCTATCGGCATTAGTTCAGCTTTAATACCTATTTATTTAGTTTATTTATTTTTTACTTTTTAAAAAGAACATTTTGGAATGGTTGTTAATGCGAAACTAATACAAATAGAGGCTAGCAATTTAAAGTATTTTTAGCACCATAGGCGCTCATAAGTATTTAAAATAATTTTTCAAAAATTGTATTCCCTTGGAACTTGTAGTCCTTTTAAGGGGCAACAGGATGAGACACTGAAAAACTAAAAACGCTAATTAACTTCATTTCACCTATAGTTTTAGACGTACATCATCTGGTTCAAGTGTAATACGGACAGTCGGACAGTGTAATAATTGAATGCCAGTTTTGGTCGATGATGAGAGAAAATGAATATATCAATGATTTATTAAATTTATCTCAGTTCGACAGTGATTTTAGTTAGACCACTCTTACTTTAAGCACGGCTAATAGTAACAGTATTTCACGAAGTTCGAAAATAATATAAATGTATAAAAAAATTATTGAAATATAAATTTCTAAAATGGAACCTATAAATTTCGAAAAAATATTAAAAAAGATTGAGCTTGAAGTCCAAATGGGTACGCTGGACTTATAACCACTCTCAAATATGTCTGAGGAAGCTATGACTTTCATTGTTAAAAGTCTCCAAAAAATCAGCAAATATTACTATGGATAGGAAAACTTTCGAATAGCATGACAACATCGCCTCAGTACAGTTGTGCAAATGACACCCCCAATGTTTATTCTCCTTTGGAGGATAAAACCTTGCAGTAATTACGGATTCTATGCCGACTTTCAACATCTCAAATGATTTCGATGAAACTTGATTTCAAATTCACAACACATACTCAAAGAACAACAAAATTGAAACTTTTTTGTCAAATTAAAAATGTCCTTTTTGCAAACTAAAAAGAGGAAAAAGCTAACGAAAAGAAAACAAATACATGAAAGAAATGAGTAAATAAAAGGAACTCACAACAACAAAGATACAAAGGATTCCACTAAACACTCGGACAGTGGCAGGGCTGGGTCATGGGCATACCACCCAGCCAAGTAATTTTGCAACATGTCCATCAAGTCCAGCAACAGAACGGACACAAGTTTCACAGCAAATATTTGCTTATTGTGGCCCCGTAGAACAAATGTTATAAATTCTAATAAAAAATGAATTGAATATCGAAGGAACACCAACAACAACAGCAGCACCAATGACAGTGGCAATATTGAAACCGTATACTGTGATCGAAGGATGAAGCATCGAAGAAGCAAAAAACAGCAAAGTAAACACTATATCCTGCCCGTTTTTTTTGCTATGACCAAGAAAACAAACTAAAGGCAAATATGGCCGTAACAAAGTTGAAATTGTATGCAATTTTAGCTAAAAACAGGACACATATTTACTTACTAAGGACGAAGGACTTGTGCACCCAGAAGGGTGAGGTTGATATTTGAGTTTAATGTTTCCGTCACTCACTCACCCACCCATACTCACTGCCGACGACCCAACGCACGCACGCAAAAATAAATTGAAGAAAAAGACGACGTGTCATTAAATTGATTGTCATGATGAATGTGTATCCTGTGTATGGCCGTGGCCATGGCCAGGGAGGACACATAATCCATGTCCTGTCCTATGTGTGCAGGGAACGAGATATGTACTGTGTTCATTAACATGGTGCTGTTTTCTTATCGCACTATTGCAAAAGTACGAATTTCATTCGGGGGATTGGATGGGGGGAGGAGGGAGATTTCTCCTCTTTCATCTCTTTCATTATTCATAATATAATCAATATTCATTTAACCCTTCATTTTTCTCTTTTCTCGGCCTTTCGTTGATTTCACTAAAATGTCGACGAAAAGCAGCATAAATGTTACTACCACATTTACTTTACAAAGTCATCCATCATTTTCATTTGCACTTTGTTCGTAGTTCGTCCTTTGTTGGGTTTTTCGTTCGCAAAAAATCATAATTTCATTTTGACTTTGCAGCGAACGCTAGCCGACAGGGAAGTGGCAATTTTGGAACAAAGCCACACATTTTTGTCGATATTTAATCAATTAACTTGCAACCATTACAATCATCATCATTGATCACCACCGTACAGTGGGCAAGAGCAAAAATTTAAAATAAATGAAATACTCTGCAACATCAAAAATAAACTAATGATTTCTTTATATTTTCAGCGAGCGAAATTTGTTGTTTTAGCAGACAAAGTTTGCTGTTTCAGCAAACTTTTTGCTGTTGTTACAAACGCAATAATTGAGAGTTTTGATATCCACCTGAAATACCATGTGAAGTAAATGCTGTAAATTTTGTGTTTCAATAACATGTATTTCATTTTTCAAAGCTAATCAAAAAAGTCGCCAGTAATGTACTGTATTAAAAATATTTATAATCGCATATATAAAAAACGTATAAACAATTCAAACCATATAGCTCATTCTGTGCCCCTCCGACTAGTATAACAGGCGAGCTTTGTACCGCCACCACTCGAGATCTAATTAAAACATTCTTCATTCATTTACATTTCTGTATATTGAAGTGGTTCTCTCCTTGATGATACAGTCGAATTTGTATACATAATTGAAAATGGAAAATAGTGGGATTTTCATTCAGTTTCCAATAAAAAATAAATAATCATTACAGTTGGAAGAATGATAGCATCTAAACGAAAGAAACCAGGACGACTACATCTTTTAAGAATACGTCTACACCTTTTTCAATTGTAATTCAAAACACATCACTTGAAATTCAAAAGACACCAGTTAAAATTCAAAAATTCCATTTACAATTCAAAAAATATCACTTGAAATTCAAAAATTACAGTTTTGAATTTCAATTGATATTTTTTGAATTTCAAATGGAATTTTTGAATTGCAAATGGTGTATTTTAAATTACACTTGAAAATGGTGTAGTAGTTATAGGGTGAGCCAATTAAAACTTTAAATTAGAATCGACTATAAAAAAGTACTGATTATTTTTTCAAATTTCTGATTTTATTGGAAAGTTTGAACATTGTCATTTAATAATTATCATTCATATGACTACCACGACTGGCTCGGCAGTACCTCATCCGATCAACCCAATTTTTCAGTACATCCCAAAATTGACACCAAACTGTGATTCATTGTGGATACATTGGCTTCGCATGAGTTCTCTGAACCCCATATGCGGCAATTTTGCTTATTGACATAGCTACCGAGATGAAAATGGGCTTCATTAAGGCTGAACTGTAGGATGATCTCTTTTCGAAAGTTTTCCACTTAAATTTCTTACAATTTGCGTTAAAAACTCACTACTGTGGAAGTAAGTTTTTAAGTATTCCCAATTTATCGCCTGTGAATGACTCGTATGAGTTCGAAAGTAAATTATTAACACATCTACATAACTATATCTTTTGGAATTTAAAAGACCTTTAAAAAGAAGAAAATATCACCAAACGAAAATCTGAGTAAAAGGTTTTACTACATAAGATGTTTAGTTTCATGTTTGTTTAGGACCAAAAAGTAGCTTTGCACATGAACACATTTTAGAGCCTTATTCTGAGCAGCTTGAGTTGATCTCAACTCACAACTCATGTTGTGACTACCACCATATACTCAATGTGACCAAAGCTTGATAAATCAATAGCATTGTCTTAATATATAATTTCCTCATTATTTTAAACACGATTACAATTTCAGAAAAAAATCGATTATATGTAAAGAGTGATTTTTTTGAGGTTAGGATTTTCATGCATTAGTATTTGACAGATCACGTGGGATTTCAGACATGGTGTCAAAGAGAAAGATGCTCAGTATGCTTTGACATTTCATCATGAATCGTCTTACAAACGAACAGCGCTTGCAAATTATTGAATTTTATTATCAAAATGCGTGCTCTGTTAAGAAAGTTCATTGCGCGCTTCCATTTTATGGTCAGTTTAATCGACCCACTGAAGCGGCTATTCGGGCTATTGTGACTAAATTTCGCACCAAATTTACATTGTTGGACATTAAACCACCAACACGCTTACGTAGAGTGCGAACTGAAGAAAATATCGCAGCTGTATCGGCCAGTGTTAATGATGACCACCAATTTTCGATTCGTCGCCGTTCGCACCAATTGGGTCTCTGTTACTCAAAAACGTGGAAATGCCAAAATTGGACTAAGCGGATGGACCACCTAAGACGCAGCCGCGGTCAACATTTAGATGAAATTATCTTCAAAAAGTAAATGTCATGGACCAATCTAACGTTTCAAATAAAGAACCGATGAGATTTTGCAAATTTTATGCGTTTTTTTTTAAAAAAAAGTTATCAAGCTCTTAAAAAATCACCCTTTATTTGATATGGTCATCCCATTTCAAACTATTTTTAAGTTTTATTCTCAAAAATGCCAAAGTCATGTTTATGGGCAACAGTCGAAAGGTTTAAGTTTTCGTCTCGCAAATTCGAAAATTAATGGAGAATCTTTTCCATACAATGCACATAGATTTGAAGAAATTTGACAACAAATTTAAATCATTATATCAAAAATTTAAAATTTTAAATTTAATTTTAAAGTTTCAGAAATCAAAAATATGTTAATTGAAATTTCAAGTTCGAGAGATCAATTATTTTTTTAGTAACTTATTTTCCATACTACAAATTGGGTATATAAATATATATATAAAGGGTGATCTTTTTGGCAACACTGGTTTAAACAGCTGACTCACGTTTCGTGTTTTGTTTCACTGTCAAACATCTTCAGTTTGGTCTATAATTTAACCATGAATCGTCTTACAAACGAACAACGCTTGCAAATCATTGAATTTTATTATCAAAATGCGTGCTCAGTTCAGAAAGAAAGACATTGTGTTCAGCGACGAAGCTCATTTTTGGCTCAATGGGTACGTAAATAGGCAGAATTGTCGATTTTGGAGTGAGTATCAGCCAGAAGCATTGCAAGAGCTACCAATGCATCCAGAAAAAGTCACAGTTTTGTGCGATTTATGGGCTGGTGGCATCATTGGACCGTACTTCTTCAAAGATGATGCGAATCGTAACGTAACTGTGAATGGTGAGCGCTACCGTGAGATGATATCCAACTTTTTTCTGCCCAAAATGCAAGAGCTTGAAAATATTTTTCAAAAATTTTTACTTTTTGGGGGTGAAATCGGGTAAAAAGGGATAAAAAAAGGTACCAACAACACGGATGACGCTACAATAATGAAATTAGGTGTGTATATTCGTTTTACAGCGCAGATCACTGATAAGAAGGCATTTTTCAACATTTGTACTTTTAAGGGATTAAATGGGATAAAAATTGTACCACCTGACCAAACGGCTGGGCCTAGAATCTTGAAATTTGGAATGGGCATTTCTCTTATAACACGAATGCGATCAAGAAAATATTATTCAAAATCCGTACTTTTTGTGGGTGAAATCGGGTAAAAAGGGATAAAAATGGTACTAATTAAACGAATGGAGCTGGAATCATAAAATTCGATGTGTACATACCTCAAAATGCTTAGAAACTGAAAGTGGCCGAATATTTTGAAATTCATACTTTTAATAGGTAAACGGGGAAAAGGGGATAAAAAAGGTACCAACAACACGGATGACGCAACAATATTGAAATTCGTTTTACAGCGCAGAGCACTGGCAAGAAGGCATTTTTCGAAATTTGTGCTTTTAAGGGATTAAATGGGATACAAATTGTACAACATCCCAGACCAAACGACTGGGCCTAGAATCATGAAATTCGGAACGGGCATTACTTTTACAACACAAATGCGGCTAAGAAAATAGTTTTCAAAATTCGTACTTTATGTGGGTGAAATTAGGTAGAAAGGGATAAAAATGGTACTAAATAATCGGATGGAGCTGGAATCATGAAATTCGGCATGTATATCCCTGAAAATGCTTTCAAACGCAATGTGAAAATATTGCTAAATATAATATTTAGGTTTAATTTTATGTATGTACGGGTCATTTATTTTGGAATATCGACTATACGTGTGGGAATATCGACTAAGATGTATAACAATTTCCCCCATCTCCGAATTTAAACTAAGTCTGGAAAAAAATACTATGTGCAGAGTTTGAATAAATTTTTAAGTCCCTTCCAGAGTTTTCGTGTATACCAGCGCGCCAGACGGACGTGGGACATACTTATGGTTTTAAATCTCTCCTTCAATGCGTTATACTTTTTTCTATCCCAAATGCTCCTACTCTGTAGTGAGGGTATAATTATCACAGCTTTATATGATTTTTGTAAAAAATTGATTGCATTTTGTGCCTATAAATTAAACTATTACGTATAAATGGATGACACAGTGTAAATGGATTTCTTTTTTTAATTTGTACAAGGTGTATAAATCGAATCGAAAAGTTAGTGTGGATATATCGCTGAATACGTAGCGCAAAGTAAAACGATTTTTCAAAAGTTGTGAGCGTTTACAAACGATTTGCCCTGAAAGTGATATCCTTAGACTAAGGCAATTTCAAGCATCTCATGTTTAAGACCTGTGCCGCTTTAATATCTCGTGTCCATTATTAGGGCGGACATAAATATTTAAAAAAGGGTCCTAATATAGTGTAAAATTATATACCCTTGTAGCTTTTGCAAATTCTGCAAGTGTAAAACAACTGTTTGTTCTGTGTGGTAAATTAGCCAAAATTAGGTTTTTAGCGAAAAAACTATTTTTATTCCATTTTGGCGTGTTTTTTACTCTAGAGTTAATAATTTTGCCCGACATTGCGTCGTCTTCTTCTTCAAATTAAACTTTGCAATCAACTGCGAGAAAAAGGCGTTAACTCTTCGTAGCAAAATCGTAGTAAATTCTGCAAGGGCTACAGAATATGCTACCAAGAGTGTATACCGTAAATGATTTTTTCTGAGATTTGAAAATCGTAAAATAATGCATGTGGGCGTGACGCAGACAATTTCCCTATAATTATAGACTCAAATTAAAACACCGGTAATGATTTATATTATCGTCATTTTAAAATAATACATATATGACGATTTTTCTCTTGATGTTACGTGACAGGTAGACGTGATGGTGGGCGATTTAAACTAAAACTTAATATTTATCTTATAACAGAGATGTGTACGAAACTTCATGGACGTTCGATTTTTTGCAGCAGTTTGTATGCGAATATTCCAGTGTGGATATTCCAAAAAAATTAAAAGTTCCATGGGTGGCAAATTTATTTTATTTATTCTGTTTTATGAATTCATGATATATCCATTAATTCAACCGGATCTTTTTTCTTTTAATGCGACGCTTAATTCACTAAGATTTACATAATCGTTAGCCGTGAATGGAAAGCAGCCTGTATCCAATACGCATGATTCCCTGAGGTGTTAATTCTTAAATACTTCCGATTATATTAAGATTACATTTTATCTGTTTATCTGTTAAAAAATATTCAACTTGTTAATCACACTCTGGATATTTTAGCAATTTCCACCATCTTCCCGTAGGTTTGTTTCTGCTCCACTGTCGCCTGTAGAGGCTTTCTGTGATAACATCAACATTAAATGACTTTATGAAAAGTTGTTTTTGTTTCACTCGACAGCAAAAAAGGGTTAATGTACTAATCGAAAAAAACCTCACAGTCTATATTGTTGTCAAACTATTTTCTATGTTCATATGCATGTATGTAGTCATATGATGGGCAAATATTAATGAAATATAATATACCCCACCTCTGTCCGCATACACAAAAGAACAACTCTAATCTAACCATATACAATCGCACCCCAGGCTAGTGCAATTTAATGATTTAAGTTCATTAAATTCCAAATCATTGGAGACCCACGCAGAAAATGCAAAATACAAATCATTCATTTCGTCCCCCACCCCTCAACTGTCAGGCCAATGTACAATTCCATGGAAATGGTAATGGCAATGGCAATGAAAGGGATGGCATTTCCGCCATTAACATTTCGGGGAAGAAGTCGTTCGAAGAAAAGGGTTGAAACCACCCTCTTTGATTAGTTTCTGCATAGATGTTGATTTTGTCAAAGTTTTTCCATTTTTCCAGTTGTTCTCTCTCTCCGCTTTGGTCGACCGGCCGGCCATAAATTATACAAAAGGCTTAAACAAGTGTAAATTATGGAACGTATTCGTCATCAATCATAATTATTTTGCGCAGTGTCATTTCTGTATTTAACATTCGACCGACCGATCATCATGAAAATTTCCCTTAAATTCGAACACGTTTATGATTAAACAATTATTTTTGTACGGGCAAAATAAAGTTTACAACATGAGGAAAAAATATAAACGAAGGAAATGTACAAAATAAGTTTTTCAAAAACTTGGACTTCAGACAAGGAAAGGACAACAAAATGGCACCCAACGGTGCTGCAGTGCAAAGTGTTATATTTTTTGGAAATTACTTTCTATTGGTCCCATACGATTGGAGCCATAGCTGAGACGTGTTCGTGCTTATATTTCGTGTACCTTCTCCCAGATACATTTTTCTTCCAGTTCCAATTTTTGTATGTATACTGCGAAAATATTGAATACCGAAAAAAGTCCTGTACATGCAAATATACAAAAGTAATTAAAAGCAAACATTTGGCCAAAAGTTGTTTACGACTTTGACAGTTTTCTCCCCGAAAAATCGATAATATGCAAATGTATGTACGAGTATCCACGAACGTAAATTACATATACATAAATACACTCAGAAAAAATATATCTTTAGGAATATAATACTTTATGTGAAGTTTCGGGATCTAGGTCTCGGTTGGAAGTTAAGCATAGATACAAACAATGATTGTAGACTTTTTAACAAGCTTAGAAAAAACATTCTTAGACATGCAGCAAACAAATTTTCCGAAAGGAAATATATAACATTTTCTGATGCATTTTAGTCTTCTAAACTTAAAAAGAATTTAAAAAAATATGGACATTCTTTTTATTTTTACTAAAAATCCATTTTTTGCGGAAGGTACCTTTAAAAGTTGTACTCTCATTGCGGAAATATATTTCAGATGAGACTCGCTTATATGTTCAATTAAATGTACTTTTGATGGCTACAAATGCTGCGAATTTCACTTTCATGTAGAAACACTGGTTTAGGATCACTCTACAAAGAATTTAGAAAAAAAAATGATTTTTTATTGAAAGAAATATATATAAAATAGAAACAAATATTTCGATTTATTTTTTAATAAAATATCTATGTATAAATGTAAAAGTTATATATAGCCCTCTTTGTAGACGCGAAATGGTTTTTAATCACGATTTTTTTAATTTTTGTTTTAACTAGCGGAAACCCCTTTTACAAATTAGATAACAGAATATTTTAAATAGCTGAGCGAAGGAAGTAATACCTTTTTGAAAAGATCTATGAGTAAATGTAAAAGTTGTGACCCTTCTTGTATAGGGTGGGTCATTTACTTTGGAAGTAAGTTTTTAATATTTCCCAATTTTGTTCGAGCATATAGTGTTTTTGCAAATTTCAAACATAAGTCTGAAAATAAAAATTAATTGCGTTTTGTATTTTGTTCGGCTTGAGGTCAGTTTTTTCAAATAATAAAACAAAAATTACTATTTTATTATTTTCTTGTTTTTTATTTCCCAATATTTCGAACAACTCCGTTGGTCATCTTCAGGGGTCTAGTACAAAAAGCACAAATTATTCAATTGCAAGTGACAAGCATTAACAATCAAAAAATATCACAATATTTATATTTACATTTTTAAAAAAGTTTTTCACAATAGGAAATTCTCCTGCCACTCTCTGCAAGCTTTTGTCAACTACTGTCTATGTCTGTGTTCCTATATATTTGAGCACAACCGTCTGAGTCTCTGTTATAATTAAGCCTTTTTCCAGGGGAGTCGTCAAATATATTTAGCATTTCCAATGTGTATCTCCTTGTATAATTATTCTCTCCCGCTAATATTTCGACGTCATTAAAGTTTGGTTTATGTCCCGTCAAGGTACAGTGGGCTGCAAGGGAAGTTTTTTGTTCAATGGGTTTGTCAAGAGCTTGAAAGTACGAATTTCGAAAAATCCGTTTATTTTCCGTGTCTACGTATTCAGAGGAATGTATACTCCGAATTGCATGACTCTAGCTGTCATTTGGTTGGTACTATTTGTATCCCCTTCCTCCATTTTGACCCCAATATCCCTATTTTTATCCCCTTTTCCATTTAAACCCCAAAAAGTACGAATTTCAAAAATCTGTTTATTTTAAGTGTCTACGCAATCAGAGGAATTTATACACCGAATTTCATTATTCTAGGTGTAGCCGTTTGGTTGGTACCATTTTTATCCCTCCGTACCCATTGTATCCCTTGAAAGTACGAATTTCGAAAAATCCGTTTATTTTCCGTGTCTACGTATTCAGAGGAATGTATACTCCGAATTGCATGACTCTAGCTGTGGTCATTTGGTTGGTACTATTTTAATCCCATGTTTCTATTTTGACCCCAAAAAGTACGAATTTCGAAAAATCAGTTTATTTTCCGTGTCTACACAGTCAGATGATTTTATACTCCGAATATCATGACTCTAGCTGCGGTAATTTGATTGTTACTATTTTTATCCCATTTTTTCATTTTAACCCCAAAAAGTACGAATTTTAAAAAATCCGTGTATTTTACTTGTCTATGCAATCAGAGGAATGTATACACCGAATTTCATTTTTCTAGGTACAGCCGTTTGGTTGGTACTATTTGTATCCCTCCGTACCCATTGTATCCCTTGAAAGTACGAATTTGGAAAAAAACCTTTTATTTTTCATGTCTACATATTTAAAGGAATGTATACTCCGAATTTCATGACTCTAGCTGTGGTCATTTGGTTGGTACTATTTTTATCCCCTTTTTTCTATTTTGACCCCAAAAAGTACGAATTTCGAAAAATCAGTTTATTTTCCGTGTCTACACAGTCAGAGGATTTTATACTCCGAATTTCATGACTCTAGCTGCGGTAATTTGATTGGTACTATTTTTATCCCATTTTTTCATTTTAACCCCAAAAAGTACGAATTTCGAAAAATCCGTGTATTTTACTTGTCTATGCAATAAGAGGAATGTATACACCGAATTTCATTTTTCTAGGTACAGCCGTTTGGTTGGTACCATTTGCATCCCTCTATTCCCATTTTATCTCTTAAAAGTACGAAATTGGAAAAAATGCTTTTATATTATGTATCTACTCAATTAGAGGAATGTACACACCGAATTTCGTGTTTATAGCTGTTGTCGTTTAATATGTACCATTTTTATCCCTTTTTGCCCCTCACAAATAAGAATCACATAATGTGCACGTTTTTGTTATAAGGGGAATGCACATACCAAATATCAAACAAATATAAACAGACATATTCAAAAAACATGATTAAATACGCTAAAATATGGGATTATTATGGGTATTTTTAGCCCTTGTGAGGGAAAATTGTTTATGGGATTATTATGGGTATTTTTAGTCCTTGTGAGGGAAAATTTTTTCCCTTTGGGCCAATTTCGCCCCGTTTCAATCCCAACCGATCTACGACTATAAGACGCATTTATGAAAAATTTGAATGTTCTAGCTCCTTTCGTTTAGATGCTAGCGTGCTTTCAACAGACGGACGGACGGACATGGCTAGATCGTCTTAGAATTTTATGACGATCAAGAATATATATACTTTATAGGGTCTCAGGTCGATATTTCAAAGTGTTACAAACGGAATGACAAAGTTAGTATACCCCCATCCTGGAGGTGGAGGGTATAAAAAAGGTTTTGTATAGGTTCCCGGGAAATCAAAAAAATGATTCCCGTTTCCCGGGAAATAAAAAGAACGGTAGTTTCATTTCTGCTCCAATTTTCTCTGAAATAGTTGACCCTTGAAAGTACTTTAAATATGAATTTTTTTCTTGGTCAAATTATTGGATATTTAGGGTCGTTTCTTGGGGGTATTCATTTCAAGTGACAACTAAAAATAGTGTTTATTGGGAACATTTTAACAAACAAATACCTTTCCAATGATGCCTAAATGATAAAAATATATTTTCTTCAAATAGACAAAAATATTTTCTTCAAATAGACCTTGTTTTCTTCGTTAAGATCAAAGCTATTACAAAATAAATGGCCTTATTTAATCTACAAAGTAGTTATTCGCGCCAATTCTCCATAAATTTAGAAAATTATGATTGTTTGCGATTTTGTGTCTACAATTCGTCAATTTTCATTTGCGTAAAGTTTTCTAACTAAACCATAATTTTTCTGAGTGTTCATACACACACACACAAGTGTATTCATGTGTGTGCCAGTGTATGCTAATAAATGATATATAAAACAAATAAAATCCAACCAAATGTACATTAGCATCACAAAAACTCTGCGTTGCCTCCTACGTATGACATATTTGCACATATCTACATATACATAAATACACATGGATATACACCACACATCCATACAAGTATACACACCACTTTGTCATTGTATTTGAATATATTTGAATACATTCTTACAGACCCAGCCAACAACCGCCTCAAACTTTTGCCAAGTAAATGCAAAAGACACATCAACTATTTGAATGTACGGAGACAGACGACGTTGCCACTGAGGGTGACATGTCAACCGAATCGCACACACACACTTTCGCACCACCCACTCACACACACACGCTAACAAATAGGCAAAGTTTAATGGATAGTGGCAACAGCAATAAGGACAAAGCCGAGCGAGCATCAAATCTACATATTCTCGTAAATGCTAAATATCCCAACTCCCAGCAACACTAACAAACTCACACACACACACATGTTAATGCAAAGTTTCAGGCGGAAAACTACTTCCAACACATTCTTCAAGCAACCAACCACCTCCAGTGTTCACTGTTCATCTTCGTTGTGTCGTGTCGTGTATGATGAAACTATAAAAGTGGACTTAGGAACACATTCATCTTAATAATTATGGGCTTAAAACTAAAATGGAATGATGGACACACCGCAGTCTGTATGTGTGTGTGTTTAGGTTGTCTAATGAAACAAAAGCAGACAAAGAAAAAAGTACATTTTTGCATATGTACGAGTATGTTTGTTGAGCGAACGTGTGAGGGAGGAAACGGAAATTAGACGAACGAACGTGTGAGCGTATGTGCTCCCTCTCTCTCAGTGGACGACAACGACGATACAACAACAGCAGAACCTTCACAAATTTGTTGTGCAAATTCAAGGATATGGAAAGGACTGAAATTTGGCTTGTCAAAGGAATGACACGTTTGACTATTAGTTGGAAGGGGCAAGGAGTTGTGAGTGGTGAGAGATGAGTTGGTGGCACAGTACAGCGGGGTACTAGAAAAGCGAATTTTGAATTGTTCTCATCTTCCACTTTTATACCCTCACTCTACAGAGTAGGAGGGTATATATCATTTGGGACAGAAAAAAGTGACTAAGACCCTAAGTACGTTTGGACCAAATCCGTTTCACGACTTTTTAAGTTGTTTGAGCCATATCCGTCCGTCCATCTAGCTGGCTGGTGTACACGACAACTCTCGAAAGGAGTTAAGGGATCAATTCAAACTTTGCACATGGTAATATTTTTCCCAAACTTAGTTTAAGTTCGAAGATGGGCGAAATTTCCACGCCCCTTATGGCACCTCCCACACAAATGGCCCATATTTCTATGTTAAATTAAAACCAATTAAAACTTCCACACGGATATTCGGAATCAGCTCTATTTTAGTATTTGATGATGTTTTTATAATCACTTTAAGTGTGCAAAATTTAACGGGTTTTGCAACGCCCCTTCCAGTACCTCCCACACAAATCATCCTAAACTACGCAGGATTAAAGCAGTTATAACGTCGATGCGGATGATAGGAATACTTTGAAATTTGATATTTGGCAATGCTTTTATAGAGGTTACATTCGCATGAGATATGGGTGATATTGTCACTCCCCTTCTGGTACCTCCCACACAAAATGGCATAAACTTTGGTTACAATAAATCCGAAATAACATCCATACGGGTAATTAAAATCATTTGTAATTTGATATTTGACAATATTTTTGTAATCACTTTAAACATATAAAATATTTACGCTTTAGGCACGCCCCTTCTTGTACCTCCCACACAATTGTCTCTATCATAGGTAATATTTAATTCTTCATAACTTCCACTATGACTTGATCAAACATGTTTTTACAATTTTTTTTACAAATGTGTAAGATGGTACCATGTGACACAAACCTCCTAGTACCTTCCACATAATTTAACCTGTAACCTAAGTAAAATGTAATTCCTTATAACTTTCGCATATATGTTCTCTGAGAGTGAGGGTATATATAAGTCGCTGAAGCTTACTTACTTGTTTTCTTCATTAGCGATTGAAATATTAAAAAATGAATCAATCCTTTTCAAATGGTCACTTTGTTTAAAGAGAAAATAACCACAGAAACTCGAAATATACAAATATTTGAAATACATTTTAATAAAATTGTCAAGATCAGGAATCATGATAAAGGTAGTGTGCAGCTAAGTAATAAATGTCACCATCTCATTCTTAAATAAATTTTCATTCTATAAAATTATATGATACCCATAAAATAACCACTAAAGACTAAAAAATATATTGGAGACTAGCAATATATTTTTTAGTCTTTAAAATATAAAGATATATGTTGTACCTCTTTTATTTTAACACGATATTAATTTAGAAAAATCTTTAAAATTGTATTCATTTTTTCGGAGATAGTTTCTTTTGTTCAGAGAAAAATCCTTTAATTTCTATAAAATTTTAGATATACAAAAATATTTTTTTTTAATTTTTTTTTTGCCATGCCATTTGTAAATAAATTTGCATTCTATTAAATATAGATGCAAAATGGTCTTGAGCCAGGACAATATCCCAGTTCAAATCAAATATTGATTACAGACCAAAAAAAATACAAACGAAAAAACTAAAACAAATGAGCGTTGGCACGGCAGAAGTATTGTTGGGTAACTATACCTGCATATACACATACTTACATATGCAACTCAATGAGATGCTTGTAAGATGGCATGTGTGCTTTATTACTTGGTGCGATTTTTTAAACGCAAATTCGGCAAGTGAGTTGTGATTCTCGTTCGTTTGTGAGAATCATCTCCTTATAGAGGCCGGGTTTGATGTTGAAAAGTCGCTGCGAAGCCACTTGAAAAGACTTTTGACATGGTCGAAATCATGATCGTTGTAGTCTGCAGCCAAGTAATAAATGTCACCATGCCATTTGTAAATAAATTTGCATTCTATTAAATATAGAAGCAAAATGGTCTTGAGCCAGGACAATATCCCAGTTCAAATCAAATTTTTTTTTAATTTTTAAGGGATTTTCTATTTTTTTAAGGGGGTTTCAAATTCAAAAAAAAACTATTTTCTTCGAAAAAATCAATTTTAGTATTTTTGTTGCAGAGTGTAATTATATTATTATTAACTGAATAAATATTTATTGCAATTACAATGTTGATAATTGCGTTTACAACTGATAATTGCGTTTACAATTTGAATCTACGAATTTGGTGATTATCGGTAATTGAATATTATTATTATGTTAATTTTATTCTGTGTAATAACATAAGATTTCATTTCCCCCCATATTTTATTTAGTTTTTTCATACTTGATATGATTGTTAATGCTAAACTAATACAGACAGAATCGTGAAATTTGAGATATTCTCCCCTTTAATTTGACACTTATATCGTATCTTATCGCGGGGTGCGGATAAGTATTTACAAAAATTTTTTTTTTGAAAAATAATATCCTTTGAATCTTTGTAGTCCTAGTGGCAAGAGAATGAGAAAAAAATCTGAAAACACCAATTAAATCCATATAAGTTTAAGTGTATTATCGACTGTCAGATGGTGTAATATGTCATCGAAATTTCATCGAAAATCAAAATGAAGTACAAATAATCTCAGAAACATTCCCAATGGGGCAAGGGCTGTGTGCGATATTTTGGTATAATTAAATAATTTATTATTTTAATAACACTGTCCAACAAATAAAGACTTTTAAAATGAAACAGAATAGGGTTAAGATCTTCCACAAAAATGATCCTCATAAAAAGTCCACAATGTAATTCTGACAATAAGAATTCTCTCAGACAACAATACTTTTTTCGCTTAATATAATGCTTCCTTCGACCAAAAACTGAAAACTTTGACCCGCTTTATTCTCCACAAATGATCTAATCTACTTCAGAATTACATCTCGCTACTATGTTCTAAAAATGCTGTTGGACAGTGTAATTTTTAATATATAATATTTCTAATATTTATTAAAACAATTCATTTAGAAGGAGTCTATGGATGGCTTTTCACTCGCAAATGTTGAATAAAATCTTGGCGGTCTTATCTGAAGTTAATCTTGGGTTGTGGGCACCATGCATCACCAATACCACGACAGCACACCACATATTTCTTTTTTTAAAGCCCCACTTATTTCAGTAATGACATTGATGCAGTTTTAAAACACTGTGCAGCTAAAGAGCTATAAGTATTTACCCATACATTGTCCTGCGAGTTGTGGATATTTATAAAATTACAATAGACTGGGTCATGAATTAAACTTTGAGTCATAATTAATCGTTACCTCATCAAAATTGAATTGACGCGCCAAACTATTCATTCTACAGATTAGAACTCTTTATATCATTTGGAACAGAAAAAAGTTGAACGTATTGAAGCCTAAGAATGTTTGTACCAAATCCGATTCACGACTTTTTAAGGGTTTTGGACCATTTCCGTCCGTTTTTCCGTCTGGCTGGTGTACATGAAGAATAATAATTTAATAATAAGGACGAACGCTATTTAAGTTGAAGAAAATCGGTTCAGATTTAGATATGCCCCCATACGAATTTCACTCCCTATTTGTCTCTTTTCACTCTAGATACCGCACATTTTAACAGATTTTCTTCAAAATTGACAAAGCATCTTATATTTCCACTAGAAACACCCATGGTGAAAATGGGTCATATCGGTTCAGACTTATATAAAGCTCCCGTACAAATTTCGCTCCCAATTTTACTTTTTCCGCCCCAGAAACCATGTATTTTTACCGAATTTCTTCAAATTGAGCACGTTATTATTATTACAGTAATGGCATTGTTCACAGTTTTAAGACACTGTGCGGCTAAAGAGCAATAAGTATTTACGCATATATTGTCCTGCAAGTTGTGGGTATTTATAAAATTACTGGGTCATGAATTAAACTTTACCACATCAAAATTGAATTTGGAATGTCTTATTACACAGTGAGATAGTACTTTTTGGAACTGAACGAGACCATTTTACAAGACTTTTAATTTCCAAAATAAACTAAAGAAATTTGAAATTGTTGTTAATACTAAACTAATACAGATAGAAGTATTATATCGAGCCCTTAGCGCGGAATTATCGTAAGCAACATTTTCTGAAAATATTTTTTATTGTTGAATTTAAAATTTTATGGGCTGATACATAAATAAAAATTGTCAAAATTGTTAAAGTTTATATAAAAAAAGCTAAGATTTTATCGTAAGTCGCATTTTCAAAGAAAGCAATTTTATCGCAAGCGACAGTTTATGAATTTAGGCAAAAACTGTCAGATAATGTAAGAGATATTTATAAATGTTTCAGATAGGTCTATCAATAATATTTTTATACCTTGGCCATAGAATGAAGTGTTCGTCTGTTGGTTGAAAGTACAATAGGTTACGATAAACTAAGCTAAGAGGTTCGAATTTCCCAGATATCTGTTTTATATATTTTTTATCAATCCAGAAGAAAAAATTTTACCCACAATAGCTGCAAGTAGATCTACATTATTGTCTTTTTGGAGAACACAAAGCCTTTTTGTATGATTTGTGCCTTTTATACAATAATTTAATATACTTCTTGGAATAGTCGTATATTAATACATGGTTTTGGTATCATTTTCCTACTATTGTGGGTAAACGTTAACATTTATTTTATTCAAATAGTGGCAAATTTGACAAAGAAACATAATATTTAGCTTAAACTCGTGATGAAAATTGACATATTGCCCACAATAGTATAGAGTTAAAGAGTAAACAAGTAAAAACGGTGTCAAGTCCCGCCGGACCGAACTTTATATACCCTCCACCATGAATTGCATTCCACAGAGGCTTGCGATTTTCGTAGAAGTGAAGTAATATTACAGGAAAATATAATTTTTTAATATAGCCAAACCAAAACAAATAAAAATATAGAAAAAATAATTATTTCAAACCACGCTTATAAGGCAAGGCTACCAATACGTTTACACTATATATAACGAAATAGCACCTAAATTCAATTTAATAAATAAATATTTTAATATTTATATTTTCAAAAAAGCTTATATACCATAAATATTGACAGTGGATGCTACAGTTGGTAGTATTTGCATTATATTTTAATTCCAAATATACAAATTATGAAAATCCATCATTCAACCAATTTTTGTCGTAAAAGTAAAAAGTTCAAATTTTGAAAAATTTTTGTATTTTGCGTGTCTATCAGTCAGATCAATGTATACACCGAATTCTATGATTCTAGCATAGGCCATTTGTTTGGTAAGACTTTCTAAAATCTCTTTATTTTACGTCTCTACGCAATCAGAGAAATGTATACACCGAATTTCATTATTCTAGATGCAGCAGTTTGGTTGGTACCATTTTTATTCCTCTATTTCCATTTCAAGGTGTTACAAACGGAGTGGCAAAGTTAGTATGCACCCCCAACCTGGAGGTGGAGGGTATAAAAACTACAGTTTTCGTTAAGAACGTTAACATAACATAACCGGCAATGATGCCAGTTGATTCTATTCACTCTACAATTGAATTATTTTGTAAAGGAAGAATAATTTGGGCCCCTTTAAATATGGATATTTTGCAGATAGTAGGGTGGACGAAATGAATATTAATTTAATTATTCGTTCAAAGAAAAATTCAATATCAATATTACCTAAAAACTTTTATATGAAATTTAACTATTAATCATAGGAATTCAAATGTGTCCAAAATAGCTTTTTATTAACGATTTGAATTATTAGTGTTATCTATTTTATTATGTTGTTTTAATAATTTTTTATAATAAAAAATGTATTTTTACTAAAATTTCGAGGTTTAATCGAAAAAAAACTTATATCGTAAGCGCCATAGTTTTTTCAGTATTTGTAGCCGCAAGTACAATATTTGTATCGCAAGCGCCAAAAGTACTGTATGATGTAAACAAATGATAATTTTTAATAATAATTCGTTGGGTACGGCGGAATTAAAACATTTAGCATTGAAACATATTTCATTTTATGCAAATATTTCAAAATAATCAATAAAAACCTTCTCCTGTAAAATGTGTGTTTTGGCGCTTGCGATTATTCCGCCCTAAGGGCTCGATATTTAATGTATTTTTAACAGATATTCTTCTCTTTCCTTCGATACCAACATCGCATTTGTATGACATTTACATAGCCTAAAGAACCCCAAAATATTACATCCTTCTATTTTGTTTAAATAATTTCAAAGTACACCAATACCTCAAAAACACGACGCAAAGTGAATTATGATTTTCTACAGCAAACCATGTAAAGATCGAAGATAGGTTCCAGGGTTACGAAAAAACTACTTAAAAAAATTGAACAAAGTAAACATTTAAAAACAAAAATAATATAAAATTTTATTACATACGTACAAAAAAAAACAAATTCAATTATGTAATTTATAAAATTACATATAGGCATCTCCCAAAAAATGAAATCAGACCACACTAATAGTTTTTAACTTTATTTTTTCCTTATTTCGACAACTTTTTTATTATGAAGCTTGAAGTTAACTCTTTTATTATTTTGATTAAAAGTTGAAGTGTTATAACGAAAATTAATACTTTTTTTACTACGAGTGGAAATATTTGTAGCGTCCGTTTTGCTATCTCCGCAGCCTTCTCTCCCTTATCAAATCGTCGCAGAATATATAATTTTGTCTCCAAGCTGATAGTTTTTTATTATTTTTTGGTATTTCTACCAGCAGCGCCCTTTCCACTCATTTGGTTAAAAAAAATTCAAAAAAAAAATAAAGACTCGAACCCAAAACAACGCAACTTCGCAAAATCTAACGACACACAGTGAAAATTAGTACTAATACAGCAGCGACACAACTTCGAAAAAACGCAAAATGAAACGACGCAAAGCGAAGAAGTTAGAAAATTTACTTTTTGTACCGACCCACTTTAATATACATATGTACAAAACAGGGAATACGTGTCTGTACGCAGTTGAAACCCCCGACTGTACGTGCATGTGTATGTGTTTGAAATCCTTCTACGGCTGTTTATCGGCACACACAGACACGGATAACCGGCTGACTGACCGACCAGCATCAATTACGTTACAAAAACAAGAACAACATCTTCTGGTCCTCATTATGTTTCCTTTAGAATTCGTTGTCGGTTTATAATTATTTGAATATCGTAGGGCGATGAATGTTTATCCGCTGACCGGTTGGTAGAACAACCCTCAACACCCCATCCCACTCATTATGCGTATGCATGAGTGTGACTGTGTCCGATGCATGTCCTGCATGACTGCAGGCTTGTGTATTCTCGCTACAAGTGTCCATGTTTGCGTATTTGATTGTTAATCCTGAACACGTTTCTAGAATTGAAGATTTATATTTTGGTAACTTCGTTCTTGTTGTCATTCTATTGCATTCGTCGTCTTTGGTCTCCCCAAACAAAATGTCACAAACGCAAATCCAAAGAAAGATTGGCCGATTGCATGATATCTCACTTTGCTTGCATACGGCGACTGTCGACTGGCTGTGCGTGTGTGTATGTGTTTTGGTCGCTGGTAGTTAATCTTTTGAACTTTGCAATTATTCGATTTTTCCTTTGCACCCTACAACTCCCGTTCCAATTTCCCTTTCATCTCGGGGGCACATTGTGGCGATTTTCAATTGTTATTTTCCCCCGTCTAATCATTAGTGCGATTTTCCCTTTATTTGGGTATAATTGTCTCAAAAGTAAGATTTATTTCTCGTCCTGCGTGAGTGTTGTGTGCTGTGAGCGTGTGTGTGCATCCGTGTGTAAAATCGAGACGTGCCGAGTTTGCTTATTACTACATACATACATACATGCTTATTAATACGAGGACATACATAGAAATCTACATCAAATGTATTTTTCAGTCCTAATTACGAGTGCGTACATATTTCTAATTTGAGACATTGTTTCGTTTGATTGCATCGGTGGAGATTTTGCAGAAATATCTTAATTTTGTTTTGTCACAGAATATAAAGATCGTATTGAAAGTTACAATCCGGGTGGACTGGAAATTATTTTTGTATTTCTACGGCCCTATGTTCCGACTAAGAACCACAGGAAAATATATATGAACCGCGACACAGTCTAATGTATATGTGCAAATTATTATAAACAAAGGAAGAAATTAAAATTTTGCTAAAAACACCATATTATAGGGAGGACCGTTAAAAACTTTAAATTGGAATTGGCTATAAAAAATAGTACTGATTATATTTTCAAATTTCTGGTTTTATTGGATAGGTTGAACTTTGTCGTTTAATAATGGAACACAATAACATTCATACGACTACAACGACTGTCTCGGCAGTACCTTATCCGATAAACCCAATTTTTCAATATAGCCCAAAATCCACACCAAACGGTTACTCCTTGTGGTTACATTTGCTTCCCTATAGTCACGTGTGGGTTCTTTGAACCCCATATGCGACAATTTTGCTTATTGGCATAGCCACCGACCGAAAATGACCTTCATGAAGGCTGAACTGAAGGCCGATCTCTTCTCGAAAAATGTCCACGTAAATTTCTTACAGTTTACGTTAAAGACTCACTACTTTGGAAGTAAGTTTTTAATATTTACCAATTTGGTTCGAGCGTATAGCGTCCCATTTGAAAGTCAAAGTAATCGGTAGTTCAAATTTTAAATTTTAAATGGCCCACCCATTTCATAAATCGACCAAAATCGCCATGTCGTCAAACAGGTTTACAAGATAAATTTTTTCTTTGTTCCCAAAATGCTTATGAAAAATCCCCAATTATCCCCAAAATAGACAAAAAATGTTTTATTTCAAAGAATTCGACCAAAACAAAAACAATTTATGAATGATTTGTTGATTCAACAAACATGGAATATTTTGATCATAGTTGACCCCAAAATAGTCACGAAAAATCCCGACTTCGCAGCAACTTTTAAACAACATAACCGACCACTTTAAGAAAATGATTCTTTGACTTGAACTGGGATATTGACCTATTATAAAGGGTGATTTTTTAAAAGCTATAGGAAAGTTTTTCAAAAAAAAAACACTTAAAATTCAGAAAAATGCAAGAAATCTGTATTTGAATCGATAGTACGGTCCATATAATTTAATTTTTGAAGATTATTTCATGCAAATGTTGACCTTGACTGCGCCTCAAATGGTCCATCCGCTTAGTCCAATTTTGGCATTTCCACGTTTTTGAGTAACAGAGGCCCAATTGCTGCGAACGGCGACGAATCGATAATTGATGGTCATCATTAACACTGGCCGATACAGCTGCGATATTTTCTTCAGTTCGCACTCTACGTAAGCGTGTTGGTGCTTTAATGTCCAACAATGTAAATTTGGTGCGAAATTTGGTCACAATAGCCCGAATAGCCGCTTTAGTGGGTCTATTAAACTGACCATAAAATGGAAGCGCGCGATGAACTTTCTTAACAGAGCACGCATTTTGATAATAAAATTCAATAATTTGTAAGCGTTGTTCGTTTGTAAGACGATTCATGGTTAAATTATAGACCAAACTGAAGATGTTTGACAGTGAAACAAAACACGAAACGTGCGTCAGCTGTTTAAACCAGTGTTGCCAAAAAGATAATAGCTAAAAAAAAATCACCCTTAATATGCATATATACTCTATAGAATGCAAATCTATTTACAAATGACATGCATGGCATTTATTACTTGGCTACACACTACCACTATCATGATTTCCACCTTGTGAATGATGTCCTCAGGTGTCTTCGCAGCGTCTTTTCAACAACATCGATGACATGTCGATGACATTTTCCTTTTTCACATATTTATTATAATTTCTTTTCTGATCGAAGGTGGTCATCGCCGATAAAAATCATGATAAAGGCCAAGTAATGATTTTTTAGACTTTTGTAGAGAAATTTGCATCCCCAAGTAAAATCAAGTATAAATATTTTTGAAAGTATTTCGAATATACCCACAAAATCCCCAATGTATTTTATGAAATCCCCTGTCACCATTTCGTATTTTTTGCCCTATTGACCTCCATAAAATCCCAACATCTCCATAAAAATATTCCCACAAAATCGCCAAAGTATTTTATGAAATCCCCTGTCCCCATTTCGTATTTTTTGCCCTTTTGACCTCCATAAAATCCCAACATCTCCATAAAAAGTTGTCAAATACATTGAAAATTCGCCACCTTTGGCGAGAAATCGTCATATCTGACATCCCTGGATCTGAGTGTGAATTTTTTGCTCGTAATGATATTTTAACTCATTTTTGCATAAATTACAATTATAACCCATTTTTTCTCCCAGCCACTCAGTGTTTCGTCCTTTAAATTTAAAATTTTATTATACCCTCACTCTACAGAGTAGGAGGGTATATATCATTTGGGACAGAAAAAAGTGTAACGCATTGAAGGAGTGACTTAAGATCCTAAGTATGTTTGGACCAAATCCATTTCACGACTTTTTAAGGTATTTCCGGCCGTCTGGTTGGCTGGTGTACCTCTCGAAAGCAGTTAAGTAATCGATTCAAACTTTGCTCATGGTAATAATTTTACCAAACTTAGATTAAGTTCGAAGATCGGCGAAATTGCCACGCCCCTTCTGCTAACTCCCACACAAATTACCCATATTTCTATGTCAAATTAAAACTAATGTAACTTCCACACGGATCTTCGGTGTCAGCTCTATTTTGGTATTTGATAACGTTTTTTATAATCACTTTAAGTTTAATAAATATGAAGGGGTTTTGCCACACCCCTTCCAGTACCTCCCACACAAATCACGCAAAACTACGTAAAATTAAAGCTGTTATAACTTCTATACGAATGATCAGAATACTGTGAAATATTTAGAATATTTAGCAATGCTTTTATAGTGGTTATATTCGCATAGAATATGTTTGATATTGTCACACCCCTTCTGGTACCTCCCACACAAAGTGGCATAAACTTTGATTACAATAAAAGCGACATAACATCCATACGGGTAGTCAAGTAGATGAATAATATAAAAGTATTTTTTCTAAATTCGTACTTTTAAGGAGTTAAATGGGGCTAAAGGGATAAAAATAGGACCAACCTAACGGCTGCACCTAGAATAGTGAAATTCGATATATACATTCCTCGACACGTAAAATAAAAGAACTTTCCAATATTCGTACTTTTTGGGGTTCAAATGGAAAAAGGGGATAAAAATAGTACCTACCAAATGACAGCAGCTAGAATCATGAATTTCGGAGTATACATTCCTCTGACTGTGTAGACACGAAAAATAAAAGTTTTTTTCAAATTCGTACTTTCAAGGGATACAATGGCTACAGGGGATAAAAATAGTACCAACTAAACGAATACAGCTAGTATGATGAAATTCAGTGTGTACGTCCCTCTAATTGTGTAGATACGTAAAATAAAGAGATTTTAGAGAGTCGTACTCTTGAGGGGGCAAAATTGGAAAAAGGGGATAAAAATGGTACCAACAATATGACCACTGATAGAATCATGGAATTCAGTGTATACATTATATGTGTGTATATTTTTTTCCAAATTCGTACTTTATTTTGTTGCTTTTACAACAAAAAATGGTAGAATCATGAAGTTGTCTTACATTGCGTACGTGAGAGATAACGTATTTTCAAAATTTATACTTTTGAAATTAAAATAGGATGGAAATACAACCAACCAAACGACTTTAGCTGAAAATACACTCTCTATCCCCCAATATTTAGGGTATTTATGATTGCTCCCTTATAATTACTTTATGAATTGAAGTATTATATCCATTATATATATAGTAGCTTGGCTTATTAATTAAATTTCTTATTTTCATACAGTTAAAATTTGTTGTAGCTTGGAAGCACCACAAAGCAAATAAAAGTTTTAGCGGGCGAAATGGGACAAAAAGGGATAAAATATGGTACCAATGATACGACAACAGCTAGAATCATGAAATTCGGTGTGTACATGCCTCTAATTGCATAGACACGTTAAATAGGGGGATTTTTCGAAAATTGTACTTTTAAGGGATATAATTAAAAAGAGGGATAAGAATGGGACCTACCAAACCGCTGAAGTTGAAATCATGAAATTCGGTGTATACATTCTGACTATGAAGACTCGAAACTCCGTGGTGGAGGGTATATAAGATTCGGCCCAGCCGAACTTAACGCCTTCTTCCTTGTTATAAATGTGGAAGCTGGGATCATGTGACACGAACCTCCTAGCATATTCCACGCAAATTATCCTGCCCTAAATAAAATTGTATTCCTTATAACTTCCGTATATATGTTCTCTGAGAGTGGGGGTATATATAAGTCGGTTTAGCCGACTGAAGCTTGGTTACTTGTTTTTTTTAAGAGATTGCATCCATTATTCTTTTCGTCTACTAATCTGGGGACTAATCACAGCTCTGGTTTTATTTATTGTAAAAATACTAAAAATTTCGACAAAGTCTTAATTAATTCCAATATAAGTTATCTCAACATACGATTTGTTTTCCTTTGAAATTTATACAATAAATAAAAATTGATTTCGATTGTAACTTCTCGATTTCGAATTCCATGATTAGCCAGCCCCCTGTTGTATTTTTCAAATAACTATATACTCAATTGCATTTTGGTGTTTTCGGCTATATTTTTAAATACCCAGCATTGTGAATGGTTATTGTTGTTAATTCACAGTATTGGTTTTGTGTCTGAACTTATTAGCAAATAACACAACCATTTGCATCTTTTTGAATTGTTCGAACTACCCAGTTATATGACTCACCCATTGTCTGCAGACCGAGCAGTGCTTTCCCAACTGTTCATAGTAGTAGCTTAGACAGCAACCACCACTGATTTGGAGTGACTGCTGAGAAATTAAATGTAATGAGAAATCAGAAAAACATTTTTAAGGGGGACTAAATAAACGCACTCAAAATGGGAATAAGGTACACAGAACAATACATAGATGGCGGTAGTAAAACGAACAACCGAAGACATAGAACCAGACAATCAATCATTGTGGGGTTATTTTAATAAAAAAACACTCTATTACAACGGCATACATTTATCCAGATGGCGCACAATCCAAGTTGTCCAATGTACTGCACAGTGGTTCCAAGTCGATTGTTTTGGAATTAATTCTAAATGGCGAAATTTATCAAAAAAAAAAAAAACAAATCGTGGAAAAAATGCAGTTTATGGGGCGTACTTCCAAAAAAAGCAATGTCCCCAAAAATGACCCCAAAAACACGAAAATGAAGTCTAAAATAGGCGTTCGGGCCCATTGGGACAAAATTATTTGATAAAAAAATCGCGTGAAAATGATGTTATGTAAAGATCGTCGTAGGCTAAAAATATTTGAGAAGGTGGACTTTGAAAAATCATAAATATTTGCATTAAATCATGAATAAGTTGCTACAGCGTGGATGTGATAGTACAATTTGGAATCCCCAACAAGTGGTTTTTTTAATGCGAGTTCCCTTGCCTCTCATCTAGATATATCGGGTGGCTTTTTTAACGTAATTTCTTTACGGCTATGTACATTAAAGGTTTTTTGAGTGATATTGGAGCCTCGTTTTCAGTTTTGTTTAGCAGATCTAACATCTACCGGAAATTTCCTTTCGTTTGAGTACCCACACATAAATTAAGGTTCAGATTCCCATTTCTGGTCCTTGGGAGCCAACTGGGTATTTAAGCATGTTTTTTTATTTATGTCTGCTGGTGATTCATATCTGTAGGGGATAAAATGGTACAAAAAGGGATAAAAATGCTACCTATCAAACGCAACAGCTAGAAACACAAAAATATTTGTATACCCTACACCACAGGGTATAATGTCTTTGTGCATTTGTTTGTAACACCCAAAAGGACACAAGATAGACCCATCGTTTATAATACCGATCGACTTACAATAACTTTTTGAGTCGATTTAGCGATGTCCGTCCGTCCGCCTGTCCATCTATTCTTGTAATCATAGTCCAGGTCGCAATAGTGGTTAGAACTAAATGAAACTTTGCACAACGAAGTTTTATGGGATAAGAACGAACGCTATTTAATTTGAAGAAAATCGATTCATATTTAGATATAGCTCCCATACAAATTTTGCTACCGATTTTACTTTTTCCGCTCTAGAAACCTCATATTTCAACAGATATTCTTCAAATTTAGCAAAACGTCATATATTTTAACTAGAAATAGCTCTGGTAAAAATAGGCCAGACCGGTTCAGATTTATATATATCTCCTATACGAATTTCGCTCCCAATTTGACTTTTTACGCTCTAGAAACCACATATTTTAACAGATTTTCTTCAAATTTAGCAAAACAACTTATATTTTAACTAGAAACAACTCTGGTAAAAATGGGCCAGATCGGTTCAGATATAATATAGCTCCAATACAAATTTCGCCACTGAATTGATTATTTCCGCTCTAGAAATAGCATATTTATACTGATTTGCTTATAATTTGGCAAACCAGCTCATATTTCAACTACAAACATCCATAGCGAAAGTGGGTCAAATCGGTTCAGATTTCTATATAGTTCCCATATAAATGACTCCCCCGATCTAATTCTTTCCGCTATAAAAACCACATATTTAGTAGATTTCCATCAAATTAGGGAAAGCGTCTTATATTTCAGAAAATCTATGATAAAAATGTGTCTGATCGGTTCAGATTTATATATAGTTCTAATTCAAAGTTTGTGTTCAATTTTTTTACAAATACAGATAGAAGTATGGAATTTGTAGTATATATATATATACCCGGTTCAAATGTAACGACCTTTTTATGCCCTACATCACAGAGTATATTGACTAGGTGTAGGGTATCCTTACTTGTTTTTACATATGTCTATGTCATCACTAAAATTTTGCTTCAGATTCCCATTTTCCGTTTTTTTGTTTTAATTTTTTTATGTATGAATCTATAAGAACTTTCCTTACATTTGAGTACCACCCACACTAATATTTAGGAAATATAAACCCTTCTTACGGGACCTACTGGGTCGACATTTTTTGCATATATGCCATCTACAGGAAATTTCCTTTCATTTGAGTACCCACTCTTGCATGAAAATGGGCGGGCGCCTGTTTTTTTATAGACCAATCTTAACAAGATTAGATATGTTTTTAATTCGGAGGTGTGCCTTATAAACTGCACGTCAGCCGTAGATTAAAAAAAAGGATGTTCCTGGCTTACTTCCACATTTTTGATCCGATTTATGTTTGAAAGGCCTCGCTGATCGGGTTCGCGACTGTGTCGAAATTTTTTAGAATCACCGTCAAACAAATTTTTAGGCATAATTTTCGGAGACTGTTTTTTTCTTCATAATTCTAAAATTTCGTTATGATATCTAAATGTAGATTTTACATAATATTCAAGTTGATTTTATTTTCCAAAAAAAAATATTTTTTTCTTCAGTTTTACTTGCATTTTATAAAAGCTCGTGTTTTGCCTTTTAAAATAGTGTTACTTTTTTTCAAAGTTTTTTTGTTTAAATTGATTTAGTCATAGGTGGATATGACATCTATCTATAGTTTTTCTTCAGCTAGTTCTAGCTAGTATGAAATAAAACTAAATATTCCTTTATTTAATTTACACAGGGTTTTCTTCACGCTATTTAACCACAAATAGCTTTTTTTTAAATCTCTTGTGTTTACAAAGAAGGTAATAACTTATTAATTTTCTTTAGATTTTTTATAAAGAGGTCTTATTCTCTTCGAGCTATTTTTATGATTTTTCATGCAAAAAAAGATTTTTTTTAAATAAAATAATATGTTTTCTCAATTTTTAGGAGAATGTTCGTAAACCACTGTTCTTATGTGGCACTAAAATTCGCATAATTTATAACCATCATAATTACCTTTAATTGAATACATAAACGAATGTGAGGACCTATTTTTCCAAAAGGAGTATACACCAAGGTACTTCCGACGAAATTTTAAATTTTAATAAAAAAATTTTAAAAACAATTTATCCACAAAAAAAAATAATTTCATTATCGTGCTTAGAAAGCCAATATACATGAGAAAATGTTATACAGATCCTTTGCAATAAAATTGTAAACAAAAGCACGCTAGCATCTAAACGAAATGAGTTAGGACGTCCGAATTGGACATAAATGTGTCTTACAGTTGTAGATTGAAAGTGTGTGCAAAAGTGGTCCACAGGGAAAATTTTTTCCATCACAACGATTGAAAATACCCCAATAACTCCTAATAATTAAAGTATTTAGCATGTTTTTTTTTTTCAACATGTCTGCTTATATATACTTGATATTGGGTATGCGTATTCCCCTTTTAACAAAAAGTGATTCTTATTCGTAGGGGATGGATAAACTGGTACAAAAAAGCATAAAAATGGTACCTATCAAACGACAACAGCTATAAACCCGAAATTCGGTGTGTACATTGCTTTAATTGAGTAGATACATATTATAAACGGATTTTTTCCAAATTCGTACTTTTTAGGGGTAAAATGGATATAGAAGGGTTAAAAATAGTACCAACACAACGGCTGCACCTAGAATAATGGAATTGGGTGTATATATTCCTCTGACTGCGTAGACACGTAATTTAACACATTGAGTGTCAAGGGGTTTTGACGCAAACCTTCTCAGGAGGCCAAACATTTTTTTTGCTATAAGTAAAAGCAATCACTGTCGTACGGAAACGTACGACGTGGCAATCCACAGCGGGTTAGGTGACGTACGGGAACGTACGACGTGACACTCAGTGTGTTAAAGGGAATTCGTACTTTTAAGGGCGTAAATTGGAAAAAGGGGATAAAAATTGAACCATATAAATGTTCACAGCTAGAGTCATTGGAATTAGGAGTATACATTCCTCTGACTGCGTAGATAGAAAAAAAATAAAGGTTTTTCAAAATTCGTACTTTCAAGGGGAACAGAGGGATACAAATGGTACCCACTAAACGGCTACAGCTAAAGGGTGATTTTTTAGCTATTATCTTTTTGGTAATACTGGTTTAAACAGCTGACGCACGTTTCATGTTTTGTTTCACTGTCAAACATCTTCAGTTTGGTCTATAATTTAGCCATGAATCGTCTTACAAACGAACAACGCTTGCAAATTATTCAATTTATTATCAAAATGCGTGTCTGTTAAGAAAGTTCATCGCGAAAAATTGTGTTCAGCGACGAATTTTGGAGTGAATATCAGCCAGAAGCATTGCAAGAGCTACCAATGCATCCAGAAAAAGTCACAGTTTGGTGCGGTTTATGGGCTGGTGGCATCATTGGAACGTACTTCTTCAAAGCTGATGCGAATCGTAACGTAACTGTGAATGGTGAGCGCTCCAACTTTGTTTGCCCAAAATGCAAGAGCTTGACTTGCATGACATGTGGTTTCAACAAGACGGTGCCACATGGCACACAGCACGCGCAACAATGGACTTATTGAGAGGCGAGTTCGGTGAACATTTTATTTCACGTTCGGGACCGGTCAATTGGCCGCCTAGATCGTGCGATTTAATGTCTTTAGACTATTTTTTGTGGGGCTATGTTAAAGCTCATGTCTATACAGATAGCCCGCTTCAATTGACGCATTGGAAGACAACATTGAAGCATTTTTCGTGAGATACCGGCCTGAAATGTTGTTGCCAAAATTGGACTAAGCGGATGGACCATTTGAGGCGCAGTCAAGGTCAACATTTGCATGAAATAATCTTCAAACATTAAATTATGTGGACCGTACTATCGATTCAAATAAAGATTATTTATTGTGTTTTTTTTTTTTTTAAACTTTCCTATAGCTTTTAAAAAATCACCCTTTAGAACGATGAAATTTGGTGTGTACATTAGAGCATACCAGGTTACAAGTAAAAAAAAAAGTTCGAATATGAAGTATTATTGAAAGGTAGTTTCAAAAAAATTTTTATTTTTTTATGCCGAACGTAGGGGTCGCGCTTTTACATTTTTCTATATAACTTCTGCATTTATAAACGGATTTTAAAGTGTGATACATCGATGTTTTTGTCTCGACGAGGCCGATTTTTTTGAAAATCGACATACTTCCTTAGGAAGAGTTTCACGATTTTATGCGAGCTTTAATTTTCTGATATTAGAGTGGTACATTAGGGTATTAGCAACTGAGATATGATGGGTAAGTACCAGAAGGGGGTGCTTGAGCTCAATGACTTCAAAGACAAAAAAATCGGCCTCGTCGAGACAAAAACATCGATGTATCACACTTTAAAATCCGTTTATAAATGCAGAAGTTATATAGAAAAATGTAAAAGCGCGACCCCTACGTTCGGCATAAAAAAATAAAAAAAAATTTTTTGAAACTACCTTTCAATAATACTTCATATTCGAAGGTGTACGGAGAACTTTTTTTTGAGGTACGCCCTAGTGTACATCCCTCTAATTACGTAGACACGTAAAACAGAGAGATTTTCGAAAGTCGTGCCCTTATGCCGTACCGTACAGATAGCCTTAGTTGTTAGTGCTTTTTATATATAGTTTATTATGATTTAAATTGTAATAGATAAAATATAAATAACTAAAATAAATGAAATTATGTTATCTTGCACTGTGAACGTGAGAGATAATGCATTTTTCAAAATTTGTACTTTTGGATTTAAAATAGGATGGAAATACAACCAACCAAACGGCTGTATCTGAAAATGCACCCACTATCCCCCAATATTTAGGGTATTTAAGCTTTTTGAAGATAGTTGTATTTTACTTTTTGAATTGACTTGAATATTATTTCGAAACATATAGTATAAGCATATTGGTAGTCTTGCCTTCTAAGAGTGATTTTTTATTTGTTTTGGTTGGCTATATTTAAAAAAATTATCTTTTCCTTTAATGTTATTGCTATCGTGGAATACAATCCATACTTGATTTTATTTTTTTGTAAATTTTGTTTGTTCGTTGAATTCCAAATTCATTAAATTGAGTGTTCGTTAAATGGGGAAACCACTGTATTTAGAATAGCCTACTAAGAGACTGTGGATGACAAAAATTATTGACATATGTTATCTGTGGATCCACCTCAAGGAGATGGGCTACCCCGTATGTTATAGAATCTCCGATAGACATTCCTATCACTTTTCTGCCAACAGGCGCTAATGGGAGAGAGTAACGTCAATGGTAGAATATACTCACCTCTACGGTACCGGTACTAGTGTGGAACGTAGCCACTGCACTTCGGTTTGACCGAACTTAACTTTTCGATTTCTCAATTATTTTTCGATACACAATTGTTTTCTTTTTTATAAGTATTTATTTTATTTTAAATAGTTTTATCATTAGTTTAATTAGCATTATAACAGAGCTAGATTATTTTTGTATTCTAATTAAATATCTTACAAAGTATAATTCTTTTTGTTTTAATCATATAAAATTAAACGTATACACAATAATAGTAATAATAATGATAATATTATATAAAAAATAATATTAAGGTACGACTTAAATGATATTAAAACAAAAAGATAAAATACTGTAAAACAGCATTGGTTGCAGAACAAAAAGTACAATAAGGAAAATACAAATTAAAATATTGTTCTTTAATGGACAAAGTTATGTATATGGCACAACTCTAGAGAGTTGAAATATATATAAATTATATATTATTTTTCTTTGAAGTTTCACATCCAATAAAGGGCTTTGATAGAATACTTTAATACTCAATTGTTTAAGTACTAAGATTCAGATCTCTGCCTGTTTTGTACGAATGGATATATTCAAAATTAGGCCACACAACTTTAGCATCTAATCAACGATGCTAAATGTGAGCTGAGAAAATATCAGATTTTTTCAAATTTCCATAAAATTTATGTGGAACAATTTGGAATAAGATTTACTCGATTTACTCTTGATTTAGTTCTAATAATTAGTTCAATATTGATGATAGATACTGAAATTAGAATAGATAAGCCCTTTTTATCCAGCCTTTAGAATTTTTATAGATTTTGAATAGTTTTTTCACTAATTTGTTCTTCACTAAGACGTTGTGCCATATTAAAGTGGAACTAAGGATAGTGTAGTCAAGCTCATTTCAACAGAATTGGTTCAAATAAATGTGAATTATTTTTAATTAATATTAATTGAATTAATTAATATATTAATCAAATTAATTAATCTATTAATTGAATTAATTAATATATTAATCAAATTAATTAATCTATTAATTGAATTAATTAATATATTAATTGAAATAATTAATAATTACATAATTGAAATCTCGATTTCCGTTTTTTCTCTGCCTATTCTGCTCTAAACAATCTTTTCATTGTTATTTGCAAAATGGACTTCACTTACGGACCTTGAGAACCGCCTCTTTTCTATACTTTGTCCATTTGACTATATATACTACACTATACGAGATTTTGTTAAGACTAAACTATTTTTGACTATAACGAGTATATGTATATACTTAAAACAAATTGACAAATCAGGGAAAACTTATAATTTGTTTGTTGCATTAATTATAATTTGTGGTTTTCTGGTTAAATTTATAGCTAAGAAAATTTCTTTAAAATTTGTGGTAACGCAAGTATTTCTCATTTTCTCTCACAAACATTCGTATAAAAATAATGTCTTTCATATTGAAAATAAAATTATGTTCTTTTTTATATATTTTCTTTAAATATCTTTTTCAAGGCAAGTTTGTTTGTATTTTTTAGGGGGGGGGCATGGGTGGGGATGTGTCTGGTCTTTTCTTTTCAATATTCTCTAAGGTGGGCTTTCATTACATATCAGGCGAAAGACAAGATTTACGTAAGAAATTCACCGAATGACTTTCTTTAGAACAAAAAATAATTCTGGCTAATACAGTATTTAAAATATACATACAATATTTTCTTTAGAATAGAGCACCTGCTTGACTTTCGCTTCGCTTCTCTTCTCATCTTCACATACACATTTCTCTTTCTAAACTATAATTAAATTTTGTATAATACATAAAAAAAGATGACACAAAAAGTGTGAACGAATCGGTAAAAAACAACGGACTCTTTCTTATAGTTAATTTGTAATTTTCTCATTCTTTAAAGGTACTCCCTCCTCGGCATGAACATCGGAGACTTTCTTACGTTCTGGTGGGTTATTCCAGGGCTGCAAGTCGCCAGTGCCCAAGATCAGGTAAACAACGGCGCCGGAAATGTAAGTAACGGCCAAAATCCAAAATACTATTTGCCATTGATGGTAGGATTTCTATAAAAAATATTTATAAATTTAATAGAAATCATTTTTGTTGTGCAATTGTTTTTAACTTACATCTTCATTTGTCAGTGCTCCCACCATCCATGTGGAGAGAAAACCTCCAAAGGAGGACAGAGTATTTGCCAAACCGAATATGGTCCCACTGAAGTTGGGTGCAATATCCAAACCGTTGCCCAAATAACCCGGAGTCACAGCACCGTGGGCGAATAGCGCCAACGTGAATATTGTTACGGACCAAGCTGCCTGGGTGCCCAAAAACACCTGGGCCACCATCAGCAAACCGGGAGTAGTGAGAGCTGAAAATAAAAGAAAATAGAAATAGATAGGTTATAGCATATCGCTGAGAATAGTTTAAAGTAATATAAGGAAAACAATCTGTGGTTTTCGTGAATAACCGCTTATGTCGAAAAATTGAAAATATTCAGGAGAGCCAAAATAATTCTACAGTTAGCATCTTATATATAGAAAAAGTAACACTGGTAATCTTTCCTTAGACCTAAACTAATCTTAACAATTGGAGAACAGTTTTTCCTCCACTCTTAGTACACTGAGAATATTGCTGGGGAACTATTCATCTATATATGTATGTAAATATATACATAAAAGAGGTGCGTTAGTGAATGATTGGTCAGCGCTCAGGCCAAATGGCCAGGGTATGAAATTTTCAGGGTTGTTCCCAAATATGACGTCGAGTCGGACTAAGAAATTCGTACTTTTTTTGGGGGGGGGGGTGAAATAGGATAAGAAGGGATAAACATCGAACCTTCGTCCCAACTAAACGGCAGTAGCTAGAAGAAACATGAAATACAGTGTGCCTTGAACTTACCATGCAGACTAGCTACAGAAAGGGATTTTTCGAAATTTGCACTTTAAATGGAAGAGAGAGACAAGGAGGGATAAAAATGGTACCGATTCAAATATGCTGCTATATTCGTGAAATTTGATATTTACATTTTTCTGACAACGTGAACTTGCAACATAATAGGATTTTTCGAAATTGTTTACTTTTACCGGGACAAAAAGGGATAAAAATAGTACCAATTTAAGTATTGCAGTTATAGGCGTGAAATTTGGTGTGTAAGTTCCTCTGACAACGTAGAAGCGCAATATAAATGGATTTTCGAAATTTGTTCTTATAAGGGGTAAGAGAGACAAAAGGGGATAAAAATGGTACCAACTAAAGTATTTTAGCTAGCATCGTAAAATTCGGCGTGTACATTCCTCCGACCACGTAAACGGACAACATAAATTGATTTTTTGGAATTGGTACTTTTAAGGAGTGAGCGGGACAAAAAGGGATAAAAATAGTACCAATTTAAGTATTGCAGCTATAGTCGTGAAATTTGGTACTTAAATTCTTCTCATCGCATAGAAGTGCAGTAAAATTGGATGTGTCGAAATTTGTAGTTTTAAGAGGTTCGCGGGGCAAATGAATAAAAATGGTCCTTTAATTACGTAAACGCGGAACATAAATGGATATATCAAAATTTGTACTTATAAGGAGGATGCGGGACGAAAAGGGATAAACGTGGTACCAAATAAAGTACAGGGGAGAAGCGAAAAGTGTACTTTTCGGGAAAGAGGTACAAAAAGATATAAAATGGTCGGCTGTACCTAGAAACATGAGATTAGGAATATAAATGGATCTGCGGCGGTTGTAATATTTTGTTCGAAACCGTAATATTTTGTTCGAAGGTTTCGAAATTACAATTTTAGATTTTTCTATATCCACCAAATGAAAATTCAATAAATACTATCCGAATACAGAAAGATGGATAAAACTAATAACAAATAATGGGCTTTTCCGCAAAGTAGCGAGAACTGCTAGTACATTATAAAGGTTCCTACTGGTTGAAATACGTTTAATAGCCATAAACAGATTCTCACCTGAGTAAGAAAAAGATTGTCAGCTGATATATGGTTGTAATGTTGGTGCTCTCCAATTATTGCTATGCAGTCAACATGTTTTAAGTATCTAATATTGTGAAACATTTTACTTTATTATTTTTTTTTATTATGTTTCTTGCCGGTAAAACTTTTTATTATACCCTCCACTACAGTATTATGTCTTTGTGCATTTGTTGTTAGCACCCAAAAGGAAATGAGATAGACCCATCTTTTATTATACAGATCGGCTTATTCGATTTAGCAATGTCCGTCCATCTATTTTTGTAATCAAAATACAGGTCGCAATTATTGCCCGATCCTAACAAAAATTGGTAGAAGTAAGCTTTGAGGGCCAAGCACAGACGCCATTTAATTTGAAGCAAATATGTTCAGATTTAGATATAGTTTCCATAAAAATTTCACTATCTATTTGTTGTTTTTTTCGCTCTAAAGACCACATACATATATTAACCGATTTTATTTTTCAAATTTGGCTTATCATCTCATATTTCAACTGTTTCCAGTTGAAATATAAGCTAGGTAAAATCGATTCATATTTATTTATAGCTTCTATACACATTATTTGCCTATACAGATTATGATGAGATTTCAGCTGGAAACATAAATTGTGAAAGTGGGTATCATCGGTTCATGATATAGGACTCATGCCAAAATCCTCACCGAATTGAATTGTAATGGCGTAGTGGCATATAGTAGGCCCCGCCCGACTTTAGCCTTTCCTTACTTCTTTTGTATCGAAATAAAATAAAACAAAAATTTTAAACTTACCAAAAGTTGTGAAAACTTTCCGGGTCACTGTGGTGCTTAATGTACCCTTTTGACGCAGATAATCAGCAAAACACGACGAACTCAAGGCCATAATGTATTTGCCCAAATATGGCAGGGAAGAGAACAAACCATTCTGAAATACAATAAATGAGAATAGTTTTTAAGTTTTTTTTCATTTTTTCTTACTATAAAACTTACCTTTTTAATATCGAAATGTAATACTTGATACATGAATGTGGGCAATTGATTAATGACGGTAAAGAAACCGAATACTGACAGGCCGTGTGTGATGATGATGGCCCAAACGCCGGGAGAGCTGAACATATCACCCCAGGGCACATAGCTGGGACGTTTCTTGGATGTGGACGTGCCGATGGCCTCTTCGATTTCACGTCGTTCTTCGGGGGAGATGCGTGGATGGGTGGCGGGTGTCTCGAAGACCAGAGTGAACCATAAAACGGACCATATTAGACCAATAGCACCTGCAATGGAAGGAATAAGAAAAATATATGAGATGAAGATAAGACCTTAAAAATATTCAATTTTTTAGAGTGCATTGAGACATATTGATTAAAAAAATGTGTTGATATTTGTGGCATTATTCATGAATTGTTTCTTTACTAAAATTCCTATTTTCGTCTTTCTTTAGTATTTTCTTTACTAAAATTCTTATTTCCATACGAAGGCCATTTTTGTTTGGTAATGAAAAGAGAGAGAGTGGAGAACCTCACCCAACTACACACTCTGGTCATATGCATATTTCATATTCTGTGTGGGGATAACTTATAAGAAGCGCTTCTGAATATCAGCCGCAAGTTCATATTTCTATTTTTACAAATTTAGGGTTTCATGTAACATTTGAAATTTGAACATTCATTTTTATTTTCAGGTTTATGTTTGACTTTTGCAAAATCGGACGCTCGAACAAAATTGGGAAATATTAACCCATTAGGGCCCAGCGAAATTTCATACT
Source organism: Polietes domitor (assembly GCA_947397865.1). NCBI lineage: Eukaryota > Metazoa > Arthropoda > Insecta > Diptera > Muscidae > Polietes > Polietes domitor. Next base: position 23,403,509 of record OX377619.1, on the reverse strand, counting down.
CGCTGTTTCTTACTGTTAACTGTTCGATTAATCGAACACTGGGTCAAAATGGGTTAAAAACTTACTTCCAAATAGTGAGTCTATAACGCAAACTGTAAGAAATGTACGTAAAAAATTTTCGTGTTTGCAGATGAAGCTTATTTTCATCTCGGTGGCTATATAAATAAGCAAAATTGCCGCATATAGGACTTAGAGAACCCACATGTGACTATTGAGAAGCCAATGCATCCACAACGAGTCACTGTTTACCGTGGAGTTTGGGCTGACGGCATCATTGGACCATGTACTGAAAAATTGAGTTGATCGGATGAGGTACTGCCTGCCGAGCCAGTCGTGAAAGTCGTATGAATAATACTGTGTTCCACTATTAAATGACAAAGTTCAACCTTTCCAATAAAATCAGAAATTTTAAAAAATAATCAGTACTTTTTATAGCCGCTTCAAATTTAAAATTTTAAATGATATATAAATTTTAAAAGTGTGTATTTATTTAAAGTCTAGCTTCCCATCTTCTTTAATTTCTTAACTTTGGAATGTATACTGCAATCATAAGCCTCCTCTTTCCATTTATTTCCACTGTTTCCACCAACTGATAAGTTATTCTCTATATAATCAACTCTTGATTTATGGTCTACCTTTTCAATAACCCCCCCAACCATCTCTTCTCTCATCACTTTTCGATTTGCAAAAATTTTCCGAGAATTATGATTAATTTTTATTAGTTCACGCTAAATATAAATACCAAAAAGCGCCGCATGACAACGGAAATACTTTCAATATCAAATGGGGGAACATGTCAATGACCCCCGCTCCATATTAAGCAGCATTTCTGTCTGTCTGCCTGTACGTATCGTCGTCGATGATATTCAATGGCAGCAAACAATTATAATAAGCTAACAAAGTATTAAGGTATGACACTGGCTGAGTGCTGGAGTGTGTACCTACGTGCATACATTATTAGTAGAGCAAGCGAGTCGAAATGTAAATTAATCAAGTAATTAATTAAAACGAGACCTATATTCTCATCAGTATTAATTGCAAACAACTGTAACGAGTAATAAAAACCACAAATATTTGCGGAGGGTTGAATGAGGGCCTTAGCGGTCTTGTGTAATTCATGGGACTGGCGTTAGTGAACTTTTTTAAAATTAGATCGGGGGTCGTTTTGAAGGGCAACAAAGAAAGTCAGCCACAAATATGACCCAAATTTAAAATTATCTAAATTTCACGTATCATCAAAAATTATATTAGACTTTGATACGAATCTAATATGGGAAGAGTAAAAATTCTCCTTATTCACTGGATTGTCAAGTATGGAGTACCTTAAAGTCCTATTTCGAATAATGTTCTCTGGAAAAAAGTTTGAACATCGCAAATTACTGTGAGTGGGTTTATTGAGCAATACCGAGCAATATATTCTCAACATTATTTTGAGTTCGATTTCGATGGGAACTACTTTCAGGCAATGGAAAAATTCGTTACACATAAACGAAAAGATAGACAAAAAATCGATTTATGTTTATCTCAAACGCTATAAAACGTTTATGACAAACGGTTAGTGTGCTTACCGCAACCAAATATTAATAAGATAAGTAAAGGGTGGTTAAATTGTAAGGGCCCATGTTGAATGTTTCGAAGAAATTCATCTTCAGTGATGAGGCATATTTTCACTTCAGTGGATTCGTCAATAAGCAGAATTGCCGCATTTGGGCGAATGATAATCCAATAGTGATTGTCGAAAAACCAATGCACCCACAAAGAGTGACTGGTGCGTTTTTTGGGCTGGCGGCATTATTGGGCCGTATTTTTTCCAAAATGAGGCCGGTCAGGCTGTTACTGTGAAGTGTGTTCGCTACCGTGAGATGATAACGAACTTTTTATGGTCCGAATTGGAAGATATGAATGTGTGGTTTCAACAGGACGGTGCCACTTGCAACACAGCTAACGAAACAATGGCTCTTTTGCGCGACAAATTCAATGGCCGTGTTATCTCATGTGGTGGCGATGCCAATTGTCCGCCAAGATCATGTGATTTGACACCGTTGGACTTCTTTCTTTGGGGTTATTTGAAAGAAAAGGTGTACGTCGATAAGCCAGCAACAATTCAAGAGCTAAAGGATGAGATAATTCGGCATCGAAAAATTGGATGGAGGTGTGCCGCCGAGGTCGTGGCGGTCATTTGGCCAATATTTTGTTCCATACATAATTGAATCATACCATATTATCATAATAAAAAGAAATGACAAAAATTTCCTAAATAATTTGAGTTTTATTCCAAATCAACACCTTCAATCAACCCTTCAAATTTAACCACCCTTTACTATAAGGCCGTACAAGAAAGCATCTACAATAGGGTGTCATAAGGAGATTTTTTCAAATTTGGATACGCATACCCTCTACTTTTTTCTATTTGACCCCTATAGCTGAAATAACAAATTTTATTACGATCGAATAACGATAACCCGACCCGTATCGACTTGATGAACATTAAAAATACTATGGAAGCTATATTATTATTTTAGTTTTTCTTAGCTAATTCGTATTCTTAGCAATTTCTTTTTACAATTTATACCCTCTAAATTTCAGAACGTGTTTCTTAGAATTTCTAATATATCAGGCAAAATTTAGAACAACCCATGTGTATTTATTTTTTAATTATTATTTTTTTTTTTTGAAAAAATAATTTCAATATTATTACAAATATGGAAATTTTTTTAAATTATTATTTTATTTTAAAAATTCCGAAATGTCGATGTTACAGGATTGCCGTAGATTTCAAACTTTTTCAAAAAAAAAAATGTTTAACATATATCTGGCGATAACAAAGGCGTTCAGCAAATTACATCTGAAGACCTTGGAAGCCGGCACGGGTTGCCTTAGCTCTACATACATCAAATCAAAATTTTATGTATTTCATATTGTTGTGACACCATTTAAAAAGAAAATGCTTTGAAAAATATTTTTTGGGCATCCTAACCTACACTAAATACGGTTTCGTACGGAGAGAAAAGTTAAATTCATGTTGTATTCTAATTATGAACGCTCGGTGTTTAATTTTTTTGTGTTTTGCCGGGACTACTATATAATCGTTATGTCCGTTTTATGGACAAAAATCAGAAAACTGACTTTCGTCGAAATTATTTTTTATATCGTTTTAAAGTAATAGTCCAACTAAGAAAAATTCCCATTTTTCAAAGAAATACAGTCGAACTTCCATATAGCGAATCTCAAGGGGACCAAAAAAAATTCGTTATATAGAAAATTCGTAATACAGAATTATTTTAAAAAAATTTTACACCACCAAAATCAGTTAAGAAATACCATCGGACTTAATCTTGTGTAACTCGAGAAAAAGCACTGAGAGCGGTGGCACATCTATACGGTTTAGTTGTCTATGATGTGAATCTCACACACAAAAACAAATATAAAATGAAACTATGTGTGTGTATGGTGAGAGTGAAAAATGTGTTTATGTAAAACTCGTTATACGGATATCAAAAACGCATGAGCATTCGAGTTACGGGCGTAGAAAAAATTCGTAGTAAAGAAATATTCGCTATAAGGAAACTCGTTATAAGGAGATCAAAACATACTGAAAATTTAACGAAATTGCAGTGTTCTGGAAATAAATTCGTTATATAGAGAACTTCGTTGTACGGAAGTTCGTAATAGAGAAGTTCGACTGTACTTCTGTGACTTCCTAGAGTGGATGATTTGTAAATAAATTGATTGATGATTGATCGATACGTTTGTGAGTAGTTGAATAAAAATATTATTATTGGAATTGAATATTCTTATACTTTTTTGAATATCTGAGGATTGGTATGAATTTTGATTTTTTCTAAATCTTAAAATCTTTTTCTAAAAAAAAAACAAAAAATTGCATTCCAATTTTTTCATGAAAATTTAGTTTGATCTTTAATCTATTAAAAAACCAAATCTCCTCCGATTTTTTCCGATTATCTTTCATTTCAGTTATTAATTTTCTCATTTGTTAAATATAAATATTTTTTGCTGATTTTGTTTTTTCTTAACTGAGCTACTTTGTGTTTTTCCTACCAAAAATATTTGCTACTATTGCCTTTTCAGATAAGACTGAAATCAACGAAGGCCTCTAGCTTGACAACCACTTGATTATAATTTATGATTTACTATTTTATTTTTGACGAATAGTTTTCGGCCTTACGTTTTGCATTTTATAAACTTCTACATCAATAGTACTTAAACAGACCCTCATCGCCTCTATGATGCTCCACAACAATGAATGAAACTTACCGGTTGCATAAAATACACTAGCCCAGCCGCACACCGAAATCAGATAACCACAAACGGGCATAGTAATAGCAGCGCCCAAGGAAGAAGCTGCAAAATTCAAAAAATAGTTAAATTCCAATAGTACTAATACGCCACCATCCACAACTCACCCATCATATGGGACATAAATTTAGATCTCTCATTTGGAGGAATCCATACGGCAGCCACTGGATGAATGGCAGGCCATGAGGCGCCCAACATAAAGCCCAAAACCACACGCACAATAATCAAGACCACATAATTGATATGGGCCGCCAGGGGTGTTATCAAAGTCAACAAACTGGCCCATAACATGGAGTGGCCGAACACACGACGTCCACCTATCAGTTCAGCCAAACGGCCACCCGGCAACTCTGTCAGTATATAACCCCAGAAAAAGCAACCGAGCACAAAGTTCTGTTGATATGAATCCCATGGAAAGCGATCGTCCACTTCTTCCGTAATACTGCTGCCATTGGTAGGTGGGGCTAACGTCGTGGTTGTTGTTGTGGTGGTGGTCGTGCTCAAGATTGTTCCATTGATGCTGGTGGCATTGGCGAGGATATCATTTTTGGCCGCCTCCGGCCGCACCATTGCCACAATGGCTATGGTGAGATTTACACGGAGGGCATAGTTCAGCATAAAGCCGAACATTGTTAGGAGATTTAAGATTTGGCGACATGATAAGAAATCTGGAAAAAATAAAAGAGAGAGGGAGATTAGGCTAGTTTACACTATGATGACAGAGATATAATAATATAAATGCATATATTTAATAATAGTTATAAATTTAAAACGATGGGATAAAATAATCTGTATTATACATATTATTGGTCAGCACCCAGACCAAACGGCTGAAGTTCAGCGTAGTTCCCAAATATGATGAAGACGCGGACTAAGAAGGGATTTTACGAAATTCGTGCTTTTGGGGGATAAAATTGGACAAAAAAGGCAGTAGCTAGAAACATAAAATGCAGTGTATGCCTTGCACTTACCTAGCTACAAAAAGGGATTGTACTTTTAAGGGAGGAAATTTGTGCTTTTAAGGGAGGGAAGAGACAAAAAGGGATGAAAATGGTACCAATTTAAGTTATGCAGCTATATTCGTGAAAATTTAATTTATTTACATTTCTCTGACAACGTAGACGTGCAACATAAATGAATTTTCGAAATTTGTATTTTTAAGGCGCGAGCGGGAAAAAAAGGGATAAAATTTGAAAAAATTAAAATTGAAATTTGGTATGTAAATTCATCTGACCACGTAGAAGCACAGTAAAGATGGATTTTTCGAAATTTGTACTTATAACGGGTGAGCGGGACAAAAAGGGATAAAAATGGTACCAAATAAAGTATTGTAGCTAGAACCGTGAATTTCGGCATGTACATTCCTCCGACCACGTAGACGCGCAACATAAATGGATTTTTGGAATTTGTTCTTTAAATGTGAGAACGGGACAAAAAAGAGGGATAAAATGGTACCAACTGAAGTATTGTAGCGAGGATCGTGAAATTCGGCGTGTACATTCCTCCGACTACGTAGACGCGCAACATAAATGGATTTTTTGGAATTTGTACTTTTAAGGAGTGAGTGGGAGAAAAAGGCATACAAATGGTACCAATTTAAGTCGTGGAATTTGATGTGTAATTTCCTCTGGAACGTAGAAGAGCAATTTAAATGGATTTTTCTAAATTTGTACTTATAAGGAGTGAACGGAATAAAAAGGGATAAAAATGGTACCAACTAAAGTATTATAGCTAGGATCGTGAAATTTGGCGTCTACATCCCTCCAACCACGTAGACGCGCAACATAAATGTTTTTTTTTGGAATTTGTACTTGTAAGGAATGAACGGGGCAAAGGGATAAAAATGGTACCGACTACAATATTATAGCTAGAATTGTGAAATTTGGTATGTAAACTCCTCTCACCACATATAAGCACCATACAAATGCAGTTTTGAACTTTTAAGGGCGAGATGGACACAAAGAGATAAAAATGGTAACAAATTAAGTATTGCAGCTAGAATCGTGAATTTAGGTTTGTAAATTCTTTGATGAGTGCTATCTAACAGGAGGTTTCGAAATTGATATTTTATATTTATATATATCAACCAAAAGAAAATTCAATAAATACTATCCAGAGATGGATAAAACTGAATCACTGACTTTTCCGTTAAATAATAGATGAAGATTTTGTCAAGAATTTTTTTTCGCAATTATTTGAAGAGTGTTCCTAAACCACTATTTCTATGTGAAAGTGAAATTCGCAACATTTGTAGCCATCATAATTCCCTTTAATTGAAAATATAAACGGGTGTGATCGGACCTATATTTCGAAAATGAGAGTAAAAATCTGATCGGACTTATATTTCCAAAATGGGAGTACAAATCTTAAAGGTACCTTTGGCAAAAATTGGAATTTTTATAAAAAAATTAAACATTTTTAAATAACGTTTATTGCACAGTGATTTCTCCTTCCCCCTTCTCTGGGTTTCTTTGAACTTTTAGTACTTCGTAGATAATCACAAGGTCACTTCTGATTAATTATCTTTTGTCTACTTTTTGGTTTGGTTGGTGTAAACAACACTGATGTAATGTTTTGTTTACATTGCAACTTAAAAAGGGTTTGTAATTCTTGTTTTTGTTTTTTTTTGTTAACATTCTCTAGCAAACAATGAATAACTAAAAATGGAAATGCAAGAAAACACTATAGAATAACAACAATAAATAAGAAATATTCTAATTGAAAACGAGTTTTCAAAACGTGATTCATCGCATAACACACCACACCAACGTCTCGTTTCACCACTGTACTGTCTATGAACGAGACGATCGTAAATATGATAATTTCCAATTCAGAATACTAAAAGCGTCTAGTCTACACTCTGATTTTTATTTATTCTTTAAAAATATTCTTTAAAAATATATCTGCTCGCTTTCTTGAGAAAACCGCAAAAATGCATATTCAATATGTTGGTTTTATTTTATTTTATTTTGGATTCTCCTCACGAAACCAGTCTTTGTTGCCAATGCATTTATTTTCGAACAAGACAAGACAAGTCATTGAATTTTTGCATAATCACCAGCTCAATTAATAAAATTTTGCAAAGAAAAAAAAAGAATATATGAAATATTTCACTTTATGACTTTGCTTTCTTCGCAGACAAGAATATAGGCAGCAGACTGATAGCCAGACAGACGGACGGACGGACGGGCGGACATTCAGTCATAATAATCATTGTGAAATGTCTTGTTTTTTGTTTCATCATTACTTCCCACAACCACAATCAGGAGTCAACAAACTCCAAATTGCTCTAAGGAGGAACCTCCTCCATATGGTCTTGTGAACCTTTGGTTTTCTTCGTTTGACTTGTTTATTTGTTTATGTGGCGGGGGTTTCTCATTTCTCTGCCTGCTTTTGTCGCTTGATAATGATTTATTTTAATAATTCCAAGACCAAGTGGTAGTGGTCGGTGTCGTCTTTGTTAAATTGAATGCAGCGAAGAACGGCCAACGTACGATCAGCGTTATATTTTATTGTAATTTGATGCACCAAAATTGTCGTTAAAGAAAAAAGAAATGAATGGCCCAGCCATAAAGACAACGGCAGCGGGTCAACAACGCAAAAGCTTTTACTGATAACAAATTATGCGAAATATTCGTAATTTAGAATGATTTTATTATTGGCGATGTTATCATTGTGACATTAATGGGGGGAGATCGTTAATGGCCACTAATAAAGAGGATATAAACGGTTGTGTTTTTTCGAGTTCAAAGGACCAGCGCAAAACACTATTCAGAGAAAACTCACTCGCTGACACGCTTTTAATTATAACTACTACTTAAATATAAAGGGTGATTTTTTAAGAGCTTGATAACTTTTTTAAAAAAAAAAACGCATAAAATTTGCAAAATCTCATCGGTTCTTTATTTGAAACGTTAGATTGGTCCATGACATTTACTTTTTGAAGATAATTTCATTTAAATGTTGACCGCGGCTGCGTCTTAGGTGGTCCATTCGGAAAGTCCAATTTTGGGCAACTTTTTCGAGCATTTCGGCCGGAATAGCCCGAATTTCTTCGGAAATGTTGTCTTCCAAAGCTGGAATAGTTGCTGGCTTATTTCTGTAGACTTTAGACTTGACGTAGCCCCACAAAAAATAGTCTAAAGGCGTCAAATCGCATGATCTTGGTGGCCAACTTACCGGTCCATTTCTTGAGATGAATTGTTCTCCGAAGTTTTCCCTCAAAATGGTCATAGAATCGCGAGCTGTGTGGCATGTAGCGCCATCTTGTTGAAACCACATGTCAACCAAGTTCAGTTCTTCCATTTTGGGCAAAAAAAAGTTGGATATCATCTCACGGTAGCGCTCACCATTCACAGTTACGTTACGATTCGCATCATCTTTGAAGAAGTACGGTCCAATGATGCCACCAGCCCATAAACCGCACCAAACTGTGACTTTTTCTGGATGCATTGGTAGCTCTTGCAATGCTTCTGGCTGATATTCACTCCAAAATCGACAATTCTGCCTATTTACGTACCCATTGAGCCAAAAATGAGCTTCGTCGCTGAACACAATTTCTTTCTTTCTGAACTTTCTTAACAGAGCACGCATTTTGATAATAAAATTCAATGATTTGCAAGCGTTGCTCGTTAGTAAGTCTATTCATGATGAAATGTCAAAGCATACTGAGCATCTTTCTCTTTGACACCATGTCTGAAATCCCACGTGATCTGTCAAATACTAATGCATGAAAATCCTAACCTCAAAAAAATCACTCTTTAAAACGCAACGCGTCATAAATAAATAAAAACTTTCGTCGTATCAATGAAACATTCATTGTATCAACGAAATATTCATTTTATTAATGAAATTAAATGACAAGTTCGGTTAATTTTGATTGTTTGATTTTAGATTTTTAGTTAATGCGGCCTATGGTGTTAGTAATAAAAGACACATTTTATTACGTTTCACCCAACGTCTCGTTAATTTTTTGTTGACTTTTTCAGGGGGCTTCATCATTTTAAATATTATTGTAATCAAGAATCTCAACATTCGAAAAACGCATGAAAGTTAGTAGTATTTTTATTTAATTTTCCTATTTTTTATTTTCTAGTTATAACGAAAATGAGTTCCAAAATTGTCAGCAAAATTTTCATTAACTAGAAAACAGATGTTAAAATCCAACCTAAATCATCAGGCTTAGTAGCAGCAGCCAATTTCACTATACAACAAAAATTTTCCTCGCACCCTGTATAACATTTTCTAACGTATTTTTAAACTCGAAAACGTTATTAAAAAAATTATGGATAATTTTTTCTTTAATTGAAATTTCAATTTTTGACGAAGTTTTCTTTGATATTTGTAATTTCCTTTTTGAAATATAAGTCCCATAACTCCCGATTATATGTTCAATTAAAGGTACGTATAATGGCTACAAATGTTGCGAATTTCACTTCAACATAGAAAAAGTTTACAAAAAATTGACAAAACTTTTTCGCAAAAAAAATTGTTTGCTGGTACGAAAAAAATCTTAAGAAATAAAAAAACTGAAACAAAATATGATGTTTTGTTTTTAATAGTTAAAATTAAAACGAAACTAAAACGAAGAGAACAAAGTCAATATGTAAAAGGTCTGTTGATAATTGAATCGCGAACGATTAAAACAAATCATGCTATTTTAATTTCTGTTTAAATATCATGAAAAACCCTTTACAAATTAGAAAATAGAATATTTATTATAGTTTATAATAGCTGGGATCTTAACAAAGAAAACAAGGACAAGTTGGAGAAGTGAGGAATTTATGGACCTCTTGTAGAAGTACATGTCGACTTCACGTATGACTAAACCAATTTAAACAAAAACAAGTAAGGAAAGGCTAAAGTCGGGCGGAGCCGACTATATGATACACTCCACTTTCTATCCGAATACAATTCAAATCGGTTATAAAGTGAAAACGGGAAGATTTTTTTCGGTTAAACATTTGGGAGCAACATTTGTATTGGGGCTATATCTAAATATGAACCTATCTTGCCCACTTTCACCATCGGTGTTTTTTGTTGGATTATAAAATATTGTGCTAATTTTAAAGAAAATCGGGTACAATATGTGGTTTGTAGAGCGGAAGATGTCAAATCGGGAGCGACAGTTGTATGGGGGCTATATCTAAATCTGAACTGATCTTACCCACTTTCAGCATAGGTGTTTCTAATTGGATTATAAGATGTTGTGCCCAATTTAAAGAAAATCGGGTACAATTCTAAAGCGGAAAAAGTCAAATCGAGAGCGACATTTGTACGTGGGCTATATCTACATCTGAACCGATATGCCTCAAATTAAATAGCGTTCGTCCTTGATCCACAAAACTTACTTGTGCCAATTTTTGTTAAGATCGGACTATAATTGCGACCTGTAAATTGATTACAACAATAGATGGGCAGACGGACATTGTTAAATCGATTCAATGGGTCTATCTCGCTTCCCAAATGCACAAAGACACAAAGGAGTGTATGACACGAATCTAATAACTTCCACATTTATCCATAGATGTTTTCCAACTAAACCTTGTTTTTCTTTGCTAAAATCGCAGATATTACAAAATAAAATATGTATATTATATATATATATAAATATAATAATTATATATATATATCATTTGGGACAGATAATCACTTTAAGTATACTAAGTATGGCGGGTTTTGCCGTGCCCCTTCCAGTACCTCCCACACAAAGTGCCATAAACTATAGTTACAATAAAACCGATATAAGATCCATTCGGGTAGTCAAAATCATTTGCAATTTCATATTTGAATATATTTTTATAATCACTTTAAACATAAAAAATATTTACTCTTTAGCCACGCCCTTCTTGTACCTCCCACACAATTGTCTCTATGCTAGGTATAATTAAATGCTAATGCGGTTAAGGAGTTATACCAGTGCCTGAAATCCATTATGACTTCATATTTGATCATGTTTTTACAATTATTAACAAATGTGGACCTATTGGCACAAACTTCTAGTACCTCCCACCTACATATTGCGACGCTAAGCTAAATTTAAGCCCTTCCATATACATGTTATCTGGGAGCGAGGTTAGCCTGAGACTGACGTTTCTTACTTGTTTTATTCACAGATGGTGGCGAATTCAAGTCTTGCATGCATTTTGGAACACTCTTTATAAGAGATAAATTTATGTCCTAATTTGAAGCACTTCGAGGACTTCGCTGATTTCATTGGTACCGTCAGTCGATTTTGTATTTCATCTTGTATCGGTGTCTCGGGAATCTCTCACGGACTCTATTCACTTCCAGAGCGTTTTTAAGCCGCCGCATGTTTCTGCTCAAGCCACGCCGCCGCCGATTTCATCGGCACAAATCGACTTCAACCAGGCCGCCGATTTCATCGACTTATGTCGACTTCAACCGACATTTGACGGAGTTCTAACTCAGTCAAATAGACAACCCACTTGAAATTACAAAAGCAAATATAAATGTCGACTTAGACAACCTACTACTCTGAAATATATGGATCTTTCTTTGAATTTAGTATTCCACTATATGATGACGTCTATAGAAAGTTGAATGATTGTATTTTGATTTGAATGTCGCATTTATATAAGTCAATTCCAGTACGTGTGGCCATGTGTTCCTATAAATAACAATAAACAACAGCTCCTCTATTGTGCTTTTTTAGTGAGTCAAATTAGGTAGAGTATTATCTTTATTTGGAAGGATTATGATATTCAAGATATCTGATCAAATATGCCTCACATGAAAAGCTGTCATTGCAAAAATATTTATTAAATTCATCCATATTATAAATTTTGGGAATGGATTCCCACTCCAAAAAAATTGTATGGGATAATTATATGAAATTATGGGAACATTTGCTAATATTGGCTAATATTAATGAATATTGAATTAGTTGACAAAAAATAAAAGAAAAGGTATCAAAAACCAATACAAATTGTTCCTTCCATTTTCCCAAAATTGTCAAATAAATAGAGTTAATCGAATGACAGAACGAGCCGGCAAATCAGCCGAAAGCCGCCGACACATTTTTGAACAGCGCCGCCGATAATTATGGTTCGGCTTGTAACTCTGTTCACTTCAAACTCTACAATGTTGTTTTCTGACAAAATTAAACTCATCATATAATATTGTGAAAGCAGTGGGTTGACTTCCTGTTCTTTTTTCGAAATAAATTGATCCAATTTGCAAACGATGTTCTGTCCTTTATCCATTCATGATGAAATGGCAAACTGAGCACAATTAATAATAGCGTTGCCATATGTGAACAATTTGTGGTCGTTTAAAAAAAACACCCGATTATTGTCAACATTTTTGGAAAACAATTCTCATAAACATTTACTGAAAAGGAAATTGGTATTTGTTTGGCAGCCATTATGCCTTTCTTTATTCAACTTAAGTTTATTTTTACTTGAATTTAGTGTATACGTACTCAAACCAAGTAAATATTATTCAAAATACATTTTGAATTATTCAATTAAACTTAAATTGTGTAAAATTGCCAGACTCGCTTTTAGTATGTTTTTAGTATAACACTTTTTTAAGTGTAATATGAATTTGATTAGAACTAAATAAAGTTGAAATTATGTCCCATTTTCAAGGAAACCATGAACTTGACATGATGAAAAAAGTTAAAGGTCATCTATTCTAAATTGTAGTTAATTTTAACACAGTGTAGGCTTCACATCAGTATTTCCTCCACCAGAAACGTCATTTCTTAAATTTCAAATCTGTTCAAGATTTTGTTGCATTCAACCAGCACATACATCCTTTTCCGCAACAGACACCATTATTTTTTCATTGCATTGAAATGAATATAGCGCATGGAAATTTTTGTATTCCATCATCTGAAATCAGTGCATCATCAACGCCATCAGCATCAGCAGCATCACATCAAATGAAGTTTACCATGCACACTCGATATGTAGTAGCACTGCAGCTGGTATAACTAAGGGCGATAGTAGCAGTAGTAGTAGATGGCAACAAGTGCTTTGTAATTATAGTTCAACTTAATGCAAATGATTACGATTTTTTTTTGTACAAAGTACACACAAATATATGTATATGTTCGGGACATTAAGGTGGAGCAAAAGGAAAGTTCTACAAGAATATAAGGACAGAAAATGCTTCCATTAAGAAACAAATATTTTATTCTGGATTCTTAAATTATATTTTCTGTTGTGAACCACTTTGAGAGGAATTTTATTTGCTCCACCGTAATACATTTATAAGTATATGAATATAATTGTACTGCTTGCATACAAGTGTACAAATAATTGTATGTGAATAGCAGCGAAATTGGGCCACAAGTCCAGGGAGTGGAGCATGAATGTTGTGATGACTCTGCCTCGACCGTCAGATTCAGTCAGTCAGTTTTTTCTTTTCTTTTTATTACTTTACAATGTATGTACGTATTTTTTATTTTAGTTTATTTTTATAAACAATTACGCAGACGAAATGCAACATGTTCGCCTCGACTACTCAAATCGCTCGTATCGTAGGAATTAATGAATGGATGGATGGCTGGATGAGTGAGTAATAAAATGAAATGAAGTGGCCATTCGAAAGGGGTTAATATTTGGCCACAACAATTTCCTAAATATCCAAATTAATTCCGTTTCGAAGATCATTGACAATAAAGCACAATTGCTGCATGTTGATGTAAGGTTATGCTAGTTTTGTTCGTTCGAAATTAATAGAAAATCAATGTCAGTTCCGTGAAACTTGCATGGAAAACGGAAATGTTTTTTGAAACACAAACAAAACAACAACAGCATTCAAACGAAAAATCGTTAAAAAGCAAAGCCTTTAATTTAACAAGCGGCATTTTGAGCTCAGCTTGTTTGTAAATAATTTATAGACAAAGACTTTAATTTATTGCCTGAATAAATCGCAAACAAATACAAAACATCATCGGAAACATGTTTCCATATACGACGTGCAGCACTAAGCAACACATAAAGCCAGCCAGCCAGTCAGTCAGCCAAACCCCACTAGGCTGCTTGCCAAACCGGCGGGGAAGCCAACGCCTTTTATTAATTCTATTAAATTAAATTTACCAAATAACAGCATTGCTTTTGATTAAATCGTACAATTTAAAATCTTTCAAAATTGTTTGTAGCACAGCATAGTTTGTCAATTTGTAACGTTAAACCAGAAAAAGTCATAAAAATTAATATTAATCATACGCCACGGTATTACCAAGAAATGCGCGCGCGCAGCCTCATTTGTGTTGGCGCCTATAAAACGTTGAGTTGCGGTTTGGAACCTCATTCCGAGAAACAATGTTTTTGTTTTCATGTGTTTTTTAGGTTTGTCAGTGTATTGAGTGTTTGGATGACACAAGTAATAACCTCAAATTGAATTTATGTTCTGATCATCTGCTTGCGTAATTTAGTTACTGGGAAATCGTGCTGAAATGTGGCAATCAATGAATTTTATTAACCGTTTTATGTCGTGAGTGCCCGACTTGCCCTTGCTTAATTAGCTTAAGCTTGAGATAGAATTTGATTATTTATTTTAATGAATTTAAGTAGACATTTTTCTAATAAACAACATAGATATATGAATGGATACAAATTAATGTCTAAGAAGTTTATGAAATACTGAAAAAAAACTTTTTTCATTCAAGAAAAAAATTTTAAATTGTGGATTTTGAATATAATGGAAAATAACAATAACACTGGGTACTGGAAAGTGCACTATTTTTCTGGTTGGTGTTGTCGAGTGAAACAAAAATCTGTACTTGAAATTTTCCGGGATTTTGAACCTTTGCACACTTTCTAAGCTTTTCTCTCTCCAATAATTTTATGAATTGAGGTTCAATAAAAATTCTTAAAACTCATCAAATCACATAAAAACTATGAAAAAATTGCTATGTACGCAATTTTACATTTTTTCCAAAAAATGCACAAATTCCCAAAGTGGGGAAATTTGTTCCAAATTTGCAATTTCTATTTATTTTGATGAATTTTAGGTATTATAACCCTGGAAGTGATATTATTTTTCCGATAGGTGTTGTTTGGTAAAAAATCTGTATTTGAAATTTTCCTTTGCACACTTTCTAACTTTCTCTCTGCAATAATTTTATGAATTGAGGTCCAAAAAAATTTTTAAATTTAAAAAAAAATTCATCAAAACACATGAAAACGTTGAAAAAATTACTAGATGTACAAATATACATTTTTCAAAAAAATACACGAATTCCCAAAGTGGGGAAAATTTTTTCCAAATGCGGTGATTTTTTCTTAAAATTGTCGCGGAGCTTTTTTGCCGTTTCTATATGTTTTGATGAATTTTAGGTATTTTTACCTGGGAAGTGCTACTATTTTTCTGGCAGGTGTTGTCGAGTAAAACAAAAATTTGTATTTGAAATGTTCAGGGTTTTTGAACCTTTGCACACTTATAGGCCTTTCCCTCTGTAATAGTTTTACGAATTGAGGTTCAATAAAAATACTTAAAATTCATCAAAACACTTCATGTGTTTTTAAATTTTACATTTTTTCAAAAAATACACGAATTCACAAAGTGGGGAAAATTTGTTCCAAAATTGGGGATTTTTTCTTAAAATGGCCACCATGCTTTCTTGCCATTTTTTTTTTTGTTTTAACTAATTTTAGGTATTTTTAAAGGACCCAAAATTCAAAAAATGAAAAATGCATGTATTTTTGCAAAAAAAAAAATTTGATGAAACTTTCGATAACTCATCAAAACACATGAAAAAGACGAAAAACTACAAGATTTCCATATTTTGAGTTTTTTTCCAAAATTGGGGATTTTTTTCTTAACTATGCTTTTTGCCATTTTTATTTGTTTTGATGAATTTTAGGTAGACCTCAAATTCGAAAAATTATTTAAATTGCTAAAAAATAAGAATACATGTATTTTTGCAAATAAAAATATTTTTGATGAAATCTTCAATAACTCAGTCAATTGCTGACGGATTTTTTTATTTTTATTTCTATTTTTATTTTTATTTCTTTTATTTTATCTTTATTTTTTATGGCATTTTTTTTTTAATTTCTTACTAAAATTCCAACTTTCGGCGAAGATACCTTAAATATTTGTACTCTCATTTTGGAAATATAAAATCGATGGCCACAAATATTGCGAATTAAACATAAGCTATATATAAATCTGAACCGATCTGACCCGTTTTCACAATGGGTGTTTCTAGTTGAAATGTAAAATATTTTGGAAGATTTGAAGAAGATCTGTTAAAATGGGTGGTTAGCAGAACGGAAAAAGTCAAATTGGGAGCGAAATTTGTATGGGAGCTATATATAAATCTGAACCGATCTAAACAATTTTCAACACAGGTGTTTCTAGTGGAAATATAAGATGTTTTGCCAACTTTCAAGAAAATCTGTTGTAATATATGGTATCTAGAGTGAAAGAGTCAAATCGGGGGTGAAATTCGTATAGGGGCTATGTCTAAATTTGAATCAAATTAAATAGCGTTCGTCCTGAAAAACTTCGTTGTGCAAAGTTTCATTTGGTTCTACCTACAATTGCGACCTGTATCGAGATTACAAGAATAGATGGACCGACAGACAGACGGACATTGCTAAATCGATTAAAAAAGTTATTCTAAGTCGATCGGTATAATTAACAATGGGTGTATCTCGCTTCCTTTTGGTTGTTACAAACAAATGCACAAAGACGTAATACTCTCTTGGAGTGTATAAAAAGTCGGAAAAAGTATTTTGTTTTATTTTTAATAGCTAACATTCTAACGCTAATTTTTAATAGCTAAAAAAATCTATGGATAAATGTAAAAGTTATGATACTCTTTGTAGACGCAAAAGAATCTTGATGTTTTAAATTTTTGCTCAAATAGTCCCATATTATCTTTTCCGATAATTTCCTCTATTTTTTATGATTTCTTTCGTTTTTTTTTTAACTAAAAATAACATTTAATTTAACATAACGGATTTTTAGATACATTTTTTCGCAAAAAAATACTGTCTTCACAAATTTTTCGAGGCGTTCCTAAACCGCTGTTTCTATGTGACAGTGTAATTCACAACATTTGTCGACGTCATAATTACCTTTATTTGAACATATAAGCGGGTACGATCGGACCAATACATCAAAAATGAGAATACAAATAAAAAAAATGATTTTATGAAACAGCATGTCTTAATGCACACACCATATCATGGTTGCTCACTGCCTATATCGTCATCAACGTCTTCATAAGACTTCTGAGCATTTTGTCAAGAAAACTCTCGAACTCTTTAAGTCTACAGTTTCACCAAACGAATGAGAAGCACAACACACTTTTCGAATATCAATCACAAACAATCGCGCTAAGTAACATATCACACCATATCGATCTTACAAACATCACATCGTAAGTTTGCATTTATGCAAGTGAATGAGTATTTTATAGGGTGGATCGAAAATAAGGTGTTTTTGTCATACGGCAATTTTAATTTCTTTAATTCTTTGTGTTGTCCCAAAATATTCGTGAGCTGGACTGTTTTTTATTTTAATGCTATTTTAATGATTTTTTTATAAAATCTGCAATGACTCGATTTGTGTTTTAAAGGGCTCGCTGGACAGAATCCATTTGCCGTATCTTGTTATTTTGGAAAACGTTTGATTTTGTTGTTCAGTGTCATTCGTATTTATTAAAATAATGGTTAATTCATTTGTAAGTAACTTCGCTTTCTGGCCATCCGAAATTTGATACTTGGTTTGGCCCCCGTTTGTGCTTGTACCGAACTCCACAAACCCTCTTGACTGGGGGCACTTCAGTTTCATCACACTTTGTTTTGCAAACCTGTTTCTGTTCATCTCAAATATGATGCTGTTGCTTTTGTTGTTGCCTTTTTTTCAGAACGCGTTTTTATTTGTGGGAAACAAAAAAATCAGAAAAAAATGTTTTGGGGTTAAACGTGAGTTTAAACAGTTCGTTAATGATAATTCAGTTTTGCGCATTTTTTGTGGTTATTGCTAAAGCCGAAACATGTGATCGTTAAACCACATACAGAACAACAACAACAAACAACATCACCATCATCATCAATTGAAAATGACTCATGCCGGGCAAAAAAAAAAACCTCCAAAAAATTCGTAAATTTAAAGAAAGAAAAAAAACACATTTTGCCAATGGGGGTGTGCTTCAAACGAAAACGGCGAACGACGTAAAAACATGTGACATGTCTCTTTGACGCAACAACAAAAACCAAATCTGTTTTAAAGACAAAACACCGCTGCTGCAATTTTTTTATTGCTGATTTATTTATTTTTTGTTTTATTGAATTTATGATAATTAATAAAATTTACGAACTGAACAATTAAAGTGTATCACCTTGGCGCAGGGCGGCGGCGGCGGTGTGATAAATGAGGTAACGTGTTTTTTTTTTCTTTTTTTGTTGAATACTAGGTGGTAGGATGTTTTAAACTAGAAACTCGTATGATACTTGAGCTTCAGACATTTGTGATTTATGACATTTGTTCAATGGTTCAATTTGAATAATCGTCATTGGTTAGCTCTCAGTGGGGAAGAACGGAACTGCCTGCCATTCAATACTGTCAGCACATTCACTGAACGTTTATATCACAATATCAGTGATATTGAAACATGTGATATGAACGAGTCTCGCGATTAATGTCATTGTATTACTTAGAAATCCCCATGGGAAGTACATTACTCAGGATCTACGTAAAAATAAGAATTTACATACCCATAAATGAGTTTGTCAAACTAAAGGTGGGTTCTAATTAGGGAAAGAATAAAAATGGAGTTTTATAAAAAAATATTTTACTTATAAGTAATTTTTAATCACTCCAATCATGTTAAATGGATAAGACGGGATTTTGTATCGATAATTTTCTATTCCTCAAGTCGGGAATTACGTCGGAAAAAATGACCGGTTAATTGGAAAAATCTAATAAAATCCTTTGTTTTAGTAAAATGAGGTCAAAATAAAAAGACGGAAAAATTTAGTTATCGAAGCACAAAAATTGAAAATTAAAAAATCGTTATTTTTTATTTTAACTGATTTTTATGAAGAAAAAAACGAAGAAAATTATAAAAAATATTCCCAAAAAGTACAATCTGGTAACGTAGTCTATATATGTGTTGCACGATTGTAATCATTGTTCATTATCTGTTCAAAAGCTACGCCATTAAGGCCGATAGTTGCTGAAGAAAATGAAAGGCCGGCAAGTCGCCTATAACTCACTTAGTTATCGAGTTATCGGACGTTAAATTTGGGCATATCCAAAAAACCTGTTTTAGTAAAATGAGTTCAAAATAAAAAAACGGAAAAATTAATTATTTTTTCGATAATTAAGTTAGTTATCGAATCATCGAAATTGAAAATTAAAAAATCGTATTTTTAGTTTTTATAATTTTTAGCAGATTTTTATGAAGAAAAAAAAAACGAAAATAATATGGGTTAATTTTTTCGAGTTATCGAAACCAAAAACTTTTATAGAAAACGCATAAAAGGCAGAAAAATAAGAGTGAAATTTTTCGATAACCGGCGTAATTATCGAGATATTCTGCTATGTTCCCCCATCCTATGTAAAAGAACTTTTAATGATTTGGCCAAAAGCACAATTCAGTATTCAGTCATCGGGTCCATGAATTTGCATTGTGGTTAAAGATTGAAAATTTTCGTCTATATCCATTTAAAAAAAAACTTAAATTATTGAATCGTTTAATTATTTGACAAAAACAAATGAAAAGTGGAAAAAAGTGGAATTTACAAAGCAAAAATGTCATTCCTCAACAATGCTGTGGTTTACCGATGAAAGTCGAAGATGTTCCAGCGAAAAAAAATGGATATGAAGATGTTCGAAAACTTCAACCCAAAAAAGGAGCAAACTTTTTTCGTCTAACATTTTTAATGGGTTAATTGCTTTAAGACAAAATGTTTTTAGTTTTTTTCTTTCTTTTTTTTTAATATGTAATTTTTAAGCCTCGACAAAGCGCCGCCAGCGAAAAATTATTTAAAATATTCGCTCGTTTTTTTTATAATTGTTCTTTTAAAGTTTTCTTTGAAATGCATGTAACTAATTATTTTTTTTTTTTGTTATTGAATTTTTGCTTTAAATAAAAATACACATATTTTTTATCGAATTTCCACAATCTATAACTATCGAAGTTATCGAGTACAAATACAGTTGCCGATAACTAAAAAAAATTATCGAATTCTTTTATTTTTCGATTTTTAGTTCATTGGTACAAAAATAAAATCGATTTTTATCTCTCAAAAAAAAATACGATCCGATAACTCCATAACTAAGAGAGATATCGATAATATGCCGAACATTTTTTTTCTTATTTATAGGTCCTCTATCCAAAAATATAGTCAGAACTTAGGGCCTCGGATATTATACTCTCTCCCAACAATGCCAGTGCCATAAGGGCTTTACAAAGTTTCCACCCTGCCCAAAGACGCAATTTTAGTAAAATTTTAATTAATCGACGATAACTTCTACTGGCTCTAAACCGTTTCTCCATTTATTTTATTTTTGTATATTTCTCTTTTCCAACCATAAATCATTTTGCATTTTGTTTGTTTTCGTAATTTCCGTTTCCATAAATTAAGCCAATTCTATAACAAATAAATTGCAACAATATTGCAAGCATGCCAAGCATGTCGTTACTATTATCTATTCATGTATTCTGGGTTCCTATCTATCTATTAATTAATTCTTTGTTTGTGCATTTTTACAACAACAACAAAAACACAAGACTGGCGAATATCGAAATAACGTAAATAGGAAATCGAAATGATTTTCAAAATCTACATATATCTATGTATCTATCTGGCTGTCTCTGCATTTCTAGGGCGGACGGAACGGGTCGGAACGGAATGGCCACTTGAATCTATTTCTAATTGGACATTTTCCGTTTACACACCCTCGTGCCGGTTTTTGGCGATGACTGAGACTGTTGTATGGGTGACACAAATACAGTGCTGTTGCCGGCTCACACATACACACACACTCCCGCTGACGACGCCAAGAGACGTCAATGTATTCAAAACAATTTTCATTCAAATCTATTAACCTTGAAAAGAGAAATGTTATTTTTTTTGGTATTTTTGCAAAGCAAAAACAAAAACATAAAACAGACTTTTTCCGCTGATTCTGAATCTATATAAACAAAAAGACCACGGTCAACTTGGACCACAAAAAAACAACAACATATTAATACTCGTATTTGCGCAAAGTGGGCATTTTTTATGTTTCAATATTTTTAATTTTTTATGGTCCATGTGATTTTTTTTATGGCCTCTCTATGGTGGCGGGCACAGGTGGTAAGGGGAAGGACGCCAGGACTTTCACCCGAGCCAAATGAAAACTTAATTCGTGGTTTCTTCTTCTTATTTAGCACTTAAATGTGGGTGATGTTTTACACGGGCTCGTTTATTGAATTAAATAAAATACGCGTGTTTCTCCCACAATTCGCATAAATTTTATTTTCAACTGAGAATTCTTTGTTGCGGCGTCAGTAGGGGTCGAAACAAAAGACAGTTTGTCACGGTGCCAATTTTATTAGATTTCTGTTGGTATATGCATGTACGTGCATACATACATACATAGGTACGTACGTTTCATGCCAAAAACAAAATTTGTGGCTATTTCACACCACAAAACCATGTGAGTCTCATGCCTGCCTCATTTCGGACAATTGAGCAACAACAAAAACCAAAAGCACAAAACAAAACAAAAACAACAACAATAACAAAAAACAGCTTTTATTGTCTTATTTGACGGCGTTGACTAATGATCGCTGTTGATGTGATGTGAATACTCGATGAAAAAAGTGGGCGTGGTTTTGAAAGGTCAACGGAAATGTTTGGAGATTTGAGATCAGAGACACTAAACGACGACTGAGAATTGGCATAATTAAATTCGAAAGTAATTCAAAGGCAGTCTCTGGTCTAACAAAATCAGCATGCATACAAATTTACTTTACTTTCTTTCGCATTGAAGACTGGCCGCATATTCGGTCAACCAAAAACACTAGGCAACAAAAGAAATACGTTTTTCCTTCTTTCCATTTCAAAAAAAAAAAAAATCAGAAGTAAGAAGGACCTTAAGTTCGGCCGTGCCTAACTTTATATATCCTCCACCATGGATTGCATTTATTTTTGTTCATAGAGCCAAACCAAAATAACTAAAAATATAGATACAAAATGGTCTTAAGCCAGGACGATATCCCAGTTCAAATCAAATATTGATTACAGACCAAAAAAATACAAACGAAAAAACTAAAACAAATGAGCGTTGGCACGGCAGAAGTATTGCTGGGTAACTATACCTACATATACACATACTTACATATGCAACTCAATGAGATGCTTGTAAGATGGCATGTGTACTTTATTACTTGGTGCGATTTTTTAAAAGCAAATTCGACAAGTGAGTTGTGCTTCTCGTTCGTTTGTGAGAATCATCTCCATATAAATGCCGGGTTTGATGTGGAAAAGTCGCTTGAAAAGACTTTCGACATGGTCGAAATCATGATCATGGTAGTCTGCAGCCAAGTAATAAAAGTCACCATGCCATTTGTAAATAAATTTGCATTCTATTAAATATAAATGCCAAATGGTCTTGAGCCAGGACAATATCCCAGTTCAAATCAAATAACTAAAAATAATTTTATAAATAAATATAAAATTTCAATTATTTCAAACCACGCTTATAAGGCTAGGCAACCAATATGTTTATCTATCTTATATATAAAAATCAAAGTGTGTCTGTATGTTGCATATAGGACGCCAAACCGGTGGACCGATTCGGCTGAAAATTTTACTGTATCATGTCATGATAGGACAAAGGGGGTGGTACAAAAACACACACAAAAAATATTTAAAACTATCAAAAATTACTCATTTTATCTCCCAAAGCATACGAAGTAGGGGAATAGGGAAAAATGAACCCATGCAACGCCGGATACAAAATACTAGTACTATATATATCGAAATAATACTTCAAGTCAATTCTGAAAGAAAAACGTACGTAACCGGAACGAAATTGTACATTGCTGCAACGAATTTGGTCATTGAAAGTCAACCAACGTCGGCGTTCGTTGCTGCAGCAAACAAAGTTTCGTTGATGCAACGTATCTTGATTTAATGGAAATTATAGTTCCGGAACGAATATGTTTGATGCTGCAGCAACTGTTTCGTTGCTGCAACAATGTTCTTTCGTTACTGCAGCAATGCTGATTCGTTGATGCAACAATGTTGTTTCGTTTCTGCAACAACTCTAATTCATTGGTTAAACAACTCTGTTTCGTTGCTACAACAACGCGGTTTCCTTGCTGAAACAATGTGGTTTCAAAAATATTCGTGGCATAAAATTAAACATTTTCGTTGCAGCAACGAACGCCGACGTTAGTTGATTTTCAAAAACAAAATGCATCCAGGCCTCGAACATTTTGCTTTCAGTATAGATAATTTAGATCGATGATGACCACCGGCAGTGAACAGCAGCTCAACTACTTAAGGCAGAACTCCAACAACGTGAATGAGAATTACTATCGAATACATCCCAAAAACACACACTAGCACAACACATAATTTGTGTGTCTCCGATTGTTGCATCAACGAATAAATTCTTGCTGCAACGAATGAGTTATTGCAGCAGTGTCCCATTCCAAACTCTATTAATTTTAATAAATTTTGACAAAATAATATGGATTTGTATAAAGACAAGGATTCTAACCAGAAATTTATATTCGTTGATGCAACGAAAATACTCTCTTTCATTTTTTACATGGGAAACATTAATTAATACAAAAAATTAATGTTTTCCCATGTAAAAAATGAAAGAGAGTATTTTCGTTGCATCAACGAATGTTGAATTGTTGCAGGAACGAAACTACGAAAAATCGGTTTCATACCATAAACGTTCACATCGTTGCAGCAACGTGTCGGATTGTTGTGGGAACTTAATAATTCGTTGCTGCAACGAAATGACAATAACGAATCTGATTCGTTGATGCAACGAACGATTTTTCTTTCAGTGCATTTTAATTCCAAAAGTACAAATTTTGAAAATCCCTTATCTCTCACGTACACAGTGCAAGATGACTTAACATCATGATTCTACTAATTTTGCCTAAAAGTAAATAAAGTACGAATTTGGAAAAATCTTTCTATTTAGCGAGGCAGAGAAATTTATACGCCGAATTCCATGCTGTTGCTGCGGCCATTGATGGGCACCATTTTTATCTCCTTTTTCCCATTTTACCCCCTTAAAAAATCTTTCTATTTAGCGAGTCAGAGGAATTGACGGGCACCATTTTTATCCCCTTTTTCCCATTTTACCACCTTAAAAAATCTTTCTATTTAGCGAGGCAGAGAAATTTATACGCCGAATTCCATGCTGTTGCTGCGGCCATTGATGGGCACCATTTTTATCCCCTTTTTCCCATTTTACCCCCTTAAAAAAATCTTTCTATTTAGCGAGTCAGAGGAATTTATACGCCATGCTATTGCTGCGGCCATTGATGGGTACCATTTTTATCGCCTTGGAAAAAATACTTTTGTATTATGTCTCCATTCAAGTAGAGGACTGTCCACACCGAATAACGTGCTTCTAGCTTTTGTCGTTTAATAGTTACCACTTTTATCCCATTTCTTTTTGTCCCATTTCAGTCCCTACAAAGGAAAATTACTTTATGGTGCACGTTATTGTTATAAGGGGAATGCACATACCAAATTGCAAACAATTATAAGCAGACATATTCAAAAAACATGATGAAATACTCTAAATATTAGGGGTATTTTCAGTGCTTGTGATGGAAAAATGTTTCCCTTTGGACCGATTTCGCCCAGTTGCAATCCCAACCTATCTACAACTATAAGACGTATTCAGGCAAAATGTGGACGTCCTGGCTCCTTTTCGTTTAGATGCTAGCGTGCTTTCAACAGACATGGTTAGAACGTTTTAGAATTTTATGACGATCAAGAGTACATATACTTTATAGTGTCGATATTTCAAGATGTTACAAACGGAATGACAAACTTAGTATATCTTCATCCTGGTGGGTATATTTGCACAAAATTTTTTATTTACATATTTTGTTTGTCTAAAAAGGCCTATACAAAACATAAATATTCCTCGTAAGAAGGAAAAAAGTTATTACTATTGAATCATGTCATGTGAAAACGGCCTCGTCTCATGAAACTGTTTATTATGCTAAGGTCGTATTTGTTGTTGTTTTGTGTAGATGACTACTAAATGAATATTTTAATTTTTTCAAAAAGATTCACCGCATTGTTTCAAACATAAAGAGGGCAGCCTTACGAAATCCTTCAGCTCAGGGTCTCCGGCTATTATTGTTATTTTTCGCCAAAAGGGATTGACTAATGATCACGTTTTCGCAAACACCTTCGTCACATGTAATTAAATATTTTACAAGTACGTATGTAAGTACGATATGTGTTTGTTTGCGAACAATCATGAATGATATATATCAACGAATTCAATTAAAATTACACACCCCTATAAAGTTAATTGTCGTCGTCGTCGTTGTAGTCGTCGCTGTCTACGTCTTCCTCATCGCCGTTGTAATACAACTGCCGCCGGCCACCACCCAGACCTATTAAAAATTCAAGAGTTTTATTTGTTCCAATGTTGATATAACAAATTACAACTGCGTTTTCCCTACCTCCTATCTTCAATACACTCATAAAACTGGTTAAACATTATTTCCGAAGAAAGACTGAAAAAAAATATCTTTAATTGTTTATACAGCAATCGACGAAAAAACAACTTTACATAGAAATAAAACTAAAACTGAAATGTCCATGTGGTTTTCCAATGATAGGGCGGACGGGCGGTCGGTCGGCGACCGAACGAAATGTGAATGAAAATGACGGCGTGATCGGTCGGCCAGGCCAACAAACGTCCAAAACTGACCATATCCAGATTTAAGTAGTAACATTAACATAAAACTAAAATACAACAATAATAACAAAACAAAATGCGATGACATTGTGAGCTAATAGACAACAGCAGCAACAACAAAAACATTGTCCGGTCGGACAGACAATTGTTGCTGTAACAGGAAATCCAAAACGAAATAACACAGAGAGAGAGAGAGAGACAGAGAGAAAAATAAATAATTAAAAAAACACACACTTCAAACATTCGAATCGTCTATAAATCATGTCTTGAAAATTCTAAACAAAATCGAACCATTTTTAGATGGTTTCACTACTAAATTGTGGGTTTCAAATGGTGGAAGTAGAAGACACAAAGACGAACGGAACGCCTAAGTTAATTAATATTAATTAATAAAATTCGTCAACCCCCCACCCCCCTCATCAACAGTTGGTTACGTTTTGTGAACTGAATGTTGAACTCATTCAACTGCTCTGAGATCTATGACTTTGACCCCCTGTCGTTGAAGATAACCATCATCATAGGCAGCGACAAAAAAAAGAGAAAACCCCTATCCGCGGCAAATGTAACTGAAGAATCAACAAGCACAGTGGTGTCAAACAAATAAAAAGTGGTAATAATTGTACGCAAGAGTAAAAACATCTTTCCGATATCTGAAAAAATACATTGAAAAGGAAAAAAGTCAAATTAGAAACAAGTCGCCTTGTGTAAACAGGGTCATAGCCATGTTACCGACTATTTCGAATACCAATTGAATGTAATGTTGAATAATAGCCTTTTCATACTGCAAGCGAAATCAATCGATTTCAGATGAAATG
Organism: Polietes domitor; assembly: GCA_947397865.1. NCBI lineage: Eukaryota > Metazoa > Arthropoda > Insecta > Diptera > Muscidae > Polietes > Polietes domitor. Next base: position 23,376,477 of record OX377619.1, on the reverse strand, counting down.
GCATAAGGTCGATTTACAAATGTCAAATTTGTATGGGATCTGATATTTGTAAATCGACCTTGAGCTGAAATCGCGTGCAATGTAAGATGGCTATAGGACATACTTTTCGCACGACATAATTTTCCAAATTTCTGAATTACTGGGCACTGGAACTTATTTACTGAGTTTTACGATTTGAAATAATCGCTTTTTTGGTTCCAATGGAACCAAAATCGAAAATTAGAAGAAGAAAAATTTTCGATGACTTTTTTAGTTATATATTACTGCCTTAGTAATTGATAACTTCCATAGTTATCGATTTAAATTGCGATAATTAAGATTGTTATCGAAAGAAATATTTTTTTTTTCATTTTGACCTCTTATTACAAGAATCTATGTTTATTGAGTTATCGTAAATAAAAGATCGAAATAATCGATATTATAGATTTAAATTTCGATAACTGAGGTCGATTTACAAATGTCAAATTTGTATGGGATCTGACATTTGTAAATCGACCTTGAGCTGAAATCGCGTGCAGTTTAAGATGGCTATAGGACATACTTTTCCAACGACATAATTTTCCAAATTTCTGAATTACTGATTACTGGGCACTGGAACTTATTTACTGAGTTTTACGGTTGAAATAATCGCTTTTTTGGTTCCAATGGAACCAAAATCGAAAATTAGAAGAAGAAAAATTGTCGATGACTTTTATAGTTATATATTACTGCCTTAGTAATCGATAACTTCCATAGTTATCGATTTAAATTGCGATAACTAAGATTGTTATCGAAAAAAAAATATTTTTTCCATTTTGACCTCTTTTTACAAAAATCTATGTTTTCTCACTTATTTATTGAGTTATCGTAAATAAAAGATGGAAATAATCGATTTAAATTTCGATAACTGAGATAGTTATCAAAAAAAATATGTTCTCTTTTTTTTCGTTTTGACCTCAATTTACAAAAAAAACTGTTCTTTTTTATTGTAAACCAAAGTTTGAAATAGTCGATGTTTCTTTCGTTCCAATGGACCCAAAATAGAAAATTAAAAGAAAAAGTGCGATAACTTTTGTAGTTATCGATAATTGTCTTAGTAATGGATAACTTCCATAGTTATTGATATAAATTTCAATAACTAAAAATAATAAAATTTCGTGTTGACTTTATTTTACCAAAAATCTATTTTTCTCGTTTATTTATTGAGTTATCGTACGTTAAAGTTTGAATTAACCGATTTCGTTCCAATGGGCCAAAGTCGAAAATTAGAAAAAAAAAATATGCGATGACTTTTTTAGTTATCGATAACTGCCTTGGTAATCGATAACTTCAATAGTTGTCGATTTAAATTTCGATAACTAATATAGTTATCGAAAAAATTTCTCTTTTTTCGTTTTGACCTTATTTTAGAAAAAAAATATTTTTTTCTCGCTTATTTATTCCGTTATCGTTAGTTAAATTTGGAAATAATCGATTTTTCGTTCGTTCCAATGGACCCAAAGTAGAAAATTAGAAGAAAAAATCGATAACTTTTATTTGTATCGATAAATTAAAATTACCGATAACTTCTATAGTTAACAATTTAAATTCCGATAACTAAGATAGTTATCGATTTAAATTTCGATAATAATTTTTCGTGTTGACCTCATTTTACAACAAAATCAATTTTTTCGATGAAATGCCAACCAATTTTTTCTCACATATAAAAGCCCTCTTTCCAACATGTTCATCCTGGTCCATTAAAGAACAACAATTGTAATTATTTTTTCTTTGCGATAATAACTCTATACATCGACATGCCCTGTCCTGACTTCTTCTGCAACACATGAATGCAACCAAAATTGTTGCCACTTTTTTTTCGTTTTGAACTACTGTTCGATGTTTAATTATGCACTCATTAACCCATTCATGCTGCGGCGATTATCGCTGACATTTCGATATGCTTTTTGAAAATGTCATCAGTTGATGCTACACAATTAACCAAAAAAATCAAATGGAAAAAATAAATTATAGACCAATGACATTGTGTAAATTCCTCCATTTGAAACATGTTTACGACCCAGCACCCAACAAGCGACCATTGCACAATGTCTGGCCTAAAAGCCTACTGGAATTCGAGTCGAATTATCTTGTAGAGCCAAGTCAAGTGCCAGCTAATGCGTTATCGTCAATATTAACCACACATTGTGAAAATGGTGGTAAACGTATATACATATATATGTATGTATTTTACATTGAAAAAAATTATCAGCCTCAGCCTTAACCTCAAATTCATATGTACGGTACGTACCCGTACCCGCACACACACATACCAAGGCACGCAAATGTGGCTGGGACGAGCCCCCTTTTTCGTAGAGTTTGTCTGTGTAGCGATGAAATGTTTGCGTTTGAATTTATTCACTATATGAACGTGTGTGCTGCGGGTATGTGTGTCAGTTTTCAAGTTTACTTTAACATCATTATGCGGTTTTATTTTCTATTGATTGTTTATTATTTATATTTAACAAAATAAACATACATATATATCTATAAGAATTTATTATTATTTTCTAGAATATAGACGAATAAAAAACATCATTTATCATTCAGTTAGTAAATAAACGAGTGTCGTAGCAAAAATTACTTGACTTGCACACTTTTAAAAAGGAAATGGCAGCTGTTTAGAAACGTACATGGATTGAATTTATAGACAGACATCTGAGAATTTCTCAAATCAGCTGATAAAATGTTTTTTTAATAAAAATAAATTTAAAAAATATTTAATATTAAGTAAAACCGATGGATGGACTTGAAAGAAATATTCTTGTCAGGCAATTTACTATATGATCTGCATTTGTATTAAATGACCAGCCAACTATAAAACGCAAACTTTCTCTCTGACGCAAGAAAATTAGCATGACTTTTGTTGTTGTGTCTGGCTGTAGCAACAAAAACATCTCTCTTCCTTTTCACTTCAATTCAATTTTGGCACAATGCATTGTTATTAATTTATTAATGTCCACATACTCGTACACAGAAGATAAAGCGTCATTTCAAAATTTCTCACTCTTAGAATATTTCCTTGATTTAAATGGACAACGTATTATTCTACAGATTATTTAGGTATTTTTGGCAAAATAAAACGTCTTACTTTGACAATTTGCGATAAGTGGAAGCCATCTGTTGATATGTCTTTAAAATTAATTTTAAGAAAATAAACATTACGACTTAAATATTAGAGTGTCCTGCATGAAAATATGGTAAGTAATTGCGCACAAACGATGTGAATTAATGTGGAATATCATGGACAGAAGGTGACAACATCAGTGAAAAAGGTGGCAACATCAGTCAAACATGTGGCAACCTTAGTTCCCATACACTCAACATCAGTTGAAATGGTGAATCAGGTGGCAATATAAGTTCTCCTTCACTCAAAAGGATTTCTCAGTAAAGGAAATCTGAAAGTTATGACAGAAAAACTGCTGTAACAGCAGAAAAATGACTGCTGATAGGCAGCAGACAATCGTTGATATAACACTTTTTTCACAGTCTACATATCCCTTAAGCCATAATCGCTAACCCACAATGCTTATTCCATATTTTTCTTCGTCGTTACTCTAGCAACATCTTTACTTGTTATAATTATTTTTCAGCAGCTTTGCATACTTCTACACTTCATTTAAGTGATATACCAAAAAACCCAAAAAAATCGATCCATACTAATAAACATGTATACTCGTATAAAACTTTTAATATTTGCAAAACATTATCATTTATGCAGTCATCATCTGCATCTGTTATCATCTGCAAACCTTCGGCGAAGGGAAAGGAAATTTACTTTCCCTCAAGAGAATTCACAGAAAAAAGCAAACAAACAGCTGAAGGCTACACGCGATATCATCATACCACAAGAAAGCGAAACAATTTCACGCTATGGATTTCATTCAATGTTATCCACAATTCGTTTTTTTTCTTTTGCTTTTTTTTAACGATTGAAAATCCGATGACCTAATCATTCAATTGGTTGGCTGTTTGGTTTGAGTTTGCAAATAAATTTAAATATCCATTCTTAATTGCCTTTAATTAGTTTAATAATAAACCAACAATTAGTGCATTGCAAATAACATCGCAACAGCAGATATACAACAATGATTCCGATACAAATTGACTATATTAACTGGGAGGCCAGTAATTCACACCTACCTACGAAGGAACGTACCATAGCAAAAAAAAAAAACGGGCAAATAAATTAATTGGGTCGATTTAAATAACTACACGTGTAATATATAAAGATAAAGAGCTTGAAATTAAACCAACTGATGGCTGAATCCAAGTAAATATTTATTTTGAAATAATAAATTTCCAAGGGTCACAAAAAATTAAAACTAAGCCAATTGATGGCTGAATTCATGTAAATATTTATTTATATATAATTAATAAAACCAAAATGCACAAATGTATTTTTCTGAAAATATCACAGAATCATGCGTGTATTTATAAAAATGCAACTCCTTCAAAGTGACTCTGAGACCTGGTGATCGATGGCAGAGAAAGAGCTCAAGCACAATGCCGCTGACAGTTCTCGCTTCAACAAGTATGTATTTCTTGTGGCCTTTTCACACTGTTTCGATTTCAAATGTCAGGGCGAATCTTATATACGGCCGTACAACCAACCAAACCAAAATAAATACAGAATTTGTATTTTATATTTTAGGTTGAATATATAAGTATAGGGTGAGCCATGAAACATTTTAGATTTGAATTGACGTTTTATATTTTTTTATATTTGACATTTGCAAAATGGGACGCTATATGCTCGAACAAAATTGGGAAATATTTAAATCTTACTTCCTAAGTAGTGAGTCTTTAACGCAAACTGTAAGAAATGTACGAGGAAAATTTTCGAGTAGAGATCGGCTATGTCAGTAAGCAAAATTGCCGCATATGACTATTGATAGACCAATGCATACACAACGAGTCAATTTTTAGTGTGGATTTTGGACTAGCGGCATCATTGGTCCATGTACTGAAAAATTGGGTTGATTGGATGAGGAACTGCCAGTCGTGGTAGTCACATGAATGATATTGTGTTCCATTATTAAAAGACAAAGTTCAACCTTTCCAATAAAACCAGCAATTTAAAAAAAATAATTAGTACTTTAGGCATTAAAAATTTAAAATTAGAATCGAATATAAAGATTCTAATTGAAGATTTTAAATGGCCCACCCTTATATTGTACGGACGTATTCACAAATTTTGTGGATGTACTCCGAAAAGGTTATAAGCAGCCAGGGTAAAAAGCCATTATTCTCTTCCAACTCTCAAGATGGTGTTGCCACATCTTAAAGAAATATTTGTAAGCATTTTGAATGCCGGCAAGACGAACAAGAATAACACCAAAAATGGTTTTGATTTTGTTTTTTAAATATAAATTAATAAATTAAAGTAAAAAATAAATAATATAAATTTATTTTTATTATTATTTTTTTATCGAAATATATACATTTTACACTACACACAAAAAAATTATACGATATATATAAAAGGGGCGTCTCCAGCGTGTGCTCGCACACAAAAACTGTCAGTCAGTTTTTCAAATTCAATTTGGTTTTCGGTCACTCCTTTATTACCCGATATCGATGACGCTTTATTACATTCATTCCTATATTGCATTTTTGATAGGGACGGACTTATTTCATTATAAAGTATTTATTAAATATACGATCTCATAGCCTGTATGTCAATAACATGATGTCTGAAATATAGAACAGTAGCAGTTACTACTTGTCAGTTATACGAGTGTACTCGTATATATATATATATGGCTTAATTGGATCCAGTTAAGTTAATCTCTAGGGTTCATAAATTTAACGCTGTATTTTAATGGCATGCATTAATCGTTCGTACGATTGTTGTAATACCGTGTAGTGTAGTTTATATGAAATGGACACAAAAATCATAGTTTTGTTTAAAAAAGCAACGTCGCACAGTGGTTCAGAATCAAAATCCATCCACCATTCAATAACTTTTGTTCTAGTGGACATTTTTGAGTTCTGTAAAAATTTGTTATTTTGAGATATTAAAAATTAAAAATCGTTATATTTCAGAAGTCGGCACAAAGTTGACTTCTTTTCGCATTTTTCCATTTTAAAGAAAATTAAAATTTTTATTTTTTTTTGTTTTTATGTTTTTTTTACGTATTTGTTCATAATGCGAATAAAAAAAATTAATTTTTTGTATTACAGATTTTCACTTTTTTTAGATTTTGAAAAATTAAAAAACCTAATTTAATTTTTTGACTTTGTCGAATTGTGAGAAACACATTTAAAGAGATTTTGCGTTCAAACTATTATTTATTAGAAATTGTGGTTTATATCAAATGGACACAAAAATCATAGTTTTATTTAAAAAAGCAAC